>VWZS01007625.1:523825-589372 GCA_013397075.1 Rhabdornis inornatus | reverse complement strand
CGCGCGCGGGCAGGGACCGTTGGCGGCGGGGGCGCGCGCCGGGCCTGGCCGGGCCCCTCAGCGCGGCGCGGTCCTGAGGCCGTGAGGGCGGCGGGACAGCCCCGCTCCCGGACAGCGCCCGGGCCCGCGCAGCCGGCACCGCAACCCTCGGCGGTCACCCTGCCGGCGCTCGGATCGCTTACATAAGCCACCAGCGCCCGTATCCCGTTTCCTGGTGCTGCCGCCCGCGCTGGGTGAACGCCCTGAAGTTTCGAAACTGCCCCAGCGTATTGTTCAGTAGGCGCCGGGTCACAAAGCAAAGGGCAGCGCACGAGAGCGCAGGGCTTCGGTTTTCTCCCGCACCGGCCGGCAGCATCAGTCTGAATTACTATAACAGTAATTAAACTAAGGATTTCCGAGTTCTTAAACGTATGTACTGTTCTAGGGAACAGTACTTCCCCATACGTAACACGTTACCATACGATTGCTTTCCATTCCAACTGTTTAAAGAAGCTTTTCATATTTATTAAAAGAATATTTCCCCTTTTTGTTCAAGCAAAACATTCAGAGACCACTGACGTTTCCCATCTTACAGTAACAAAGAATTTAATAAACTCTCGTACATCGGTCACACAGGTTTGGCTCAGTCCCCTGCACCATCCGTCCCATGCTGCTGAGAACCCGAGCTCTGAGTTGCTGCAGTTCAGTGAGATAACCCAATAACCCATTGCTAAGCACTTCAGCTCTGGTCCGGTCTCCACACCTTCCAAGGTAAGCAGATCAAGCAGTAGCTGAGAAATTAATGTTACTTTATCCACATTCGGAGCTTCCTCTGTCTCCGCTATGGTATATGGCTTTGAAAAGAAGGAGCAGAGAATGCGCCAATGCCACATTCAGGCTGACAGCATTTTACACTCACTGAATACAGGCGGTTGCTCTGTAGGATGAAACACAGGACAGAGCCATCAGGGTTTCCACTGTTTATCTGCAAAATGAGGTTAATGCCACTTCCCTCCCTCACTGTGGTGTTAAGGATAAGTCCATTAGGTGCACAGATATTTATGCTCTGACTGTTACAGAAACAGCCTCTGAGTAAAGGACTGTGGAGTATTTAACTGCTGGAGGGGAGAGGGGGTGGGTGGCGGAAGCATTAGGACCAGATTCTGCTACTGGATTTGTTGCAATGCACAAGTCAGCTTACCAGGATACCATTCTTAGTTTGCACTCCTCTGAGGAGTCTAATTTTAACAATAATCCTAATTAGTCTTTGTGTAGTTTGGTCAACTTATAATTGGTAGGCCTTCACATCCAGAATTTCATCGTCTTTTTGTAAGTTCTCTGCTTTAGGCTTAAAGGGATGTAGAATAATATTCTTGGTTTCCATGGAATGTTGTTTTTCATGTTACATGCCAAAATTATCCATCCCTGGCTGTGTGCTAAGGGCTGTGGTCTCTTACCATGGACTCAAACCAAGGCCCTTCAACCAAACCAAAACCTTGAGATCCACACTGTCCCCCACCCATCAGATTACAAACATGAGAAGAATAGCAAACCAGGGCACCGTGTTAGAGCTAAATGAGTTTCCAGGAGACATGTTCCCCACTGCAGCAGGGCATGCCAGTCCTGGCAGAAGAGTTACCACCACCACCGCAAATTGCCAGTACCTTTCCCACTCTGGTAGCTTCCAGAGGCATTGCTTGAGTTCTGCTTATTTTAAATCAGTTGTTTCAGTCAAGCTTATGGGAATAATTTTTAAGTTCTATTCATACCAGATTTTAGTAGTTACATCTTCATATTTAATGTACCAAAAACCACGGTAAGCTATGTTACTCAAAATGTGATTATGCACAAGTTCAGTCCAAATTCTGCAACTTCCAGAAAACTGGCAGAAGAGAAACCACGTGTGTAGATACAAATTATCCCAGACACCTCCAATTTGAAACAACAAGAGCGCAGGCACGGGCCTTCTAAAGGCGTGAATATTGCTATTGACTCAATGGCCCATCTACTAAGGAGCAAAGCAAAAAAAAGTTGTTGCAAAATTTTACAGGTTCTACATGTTTGTTTTTAAGGTCACACTGTCTGGTAAGCAGCAATAACAAGAGTTTTTATAGTAGCAGGAGTAAAATACGTATATGCACACACAAATGGTTCTAAAGAATGCAAAGATTGTAAGAAAAGGATTTAAATGGCCGTGTTTTTTTTCTCAGCTTTGTTTATTTTATATGTGTGTGTGTTCAGTTATAACTCTTGGAGAACGGTGAGAACAAATTATTCCTATAATTTGCCCTTTCTGTTTGTGCCTCACACACCAGGTCCCACACTGGTGATGCCTAAAGAGGCTAGACAATGTTAAAGGAATAAAGTAGGGATTTATTAAAAGGCTTTCAATGGATACACCTTGGGCAGTACAAGAGCCTGGCTGTGGCTCCACCCAAGATGGACCCTGGGTCAGGAGTTTTCACACTTTTGTAAATTTTGGTCCATTTCCATATTGGGGTTCATTGTCCAATTCCAGCTCCAGGTTCTGCAGTCCCATCCTCCCAGATTCTCTCCTCAATTCCCTGCTCTTTGCACTTTTTGGGCCTGAAGCTGCAGCAGTGTCCTTGGTTGTGGGGCTGGAAAAGAATTGTTTTGTGTGACTGAGCTCTGAGGAGAACTTGCTAACACCTTATATGAAGTTCAGAGTTACATACTAATACAGTAGAGAGTCTGGAAAATATGAAAGCTAAAACTTAAGGCATCACGGGCAGTGCCCCAAGGCTGCTCTGCCCTGCTGAGCTGGGGCACAGCTTCGAACGCTGCCCGGCTCCCTCGTGCGGCCTCGCCAGGAAAATGCTGCTCTGTGTGGGGATTTTTAATCCCGCTGCTTCCCACACTTCGATCAGTAGATTTTTAGCCACACACGCAAATGCCAAACCTTTTCCCAGCATACATAAAAAGTAGAATTTTTGCTTAACTGAAGCAATTCAGTCGGGTCTGATAAGCAGCGATGTATTGACAATTGCATCTACATTTTTCAAGGGGAAAAAAATCAAGTCTTTCAATGTGGAAAAATCATAATTTGAGACCATCTGAAAAACTACCTGAGGACTGCTTACTTGGATTTTCTAAGGAAATAAGGCTCCTCTTTTTGAATAACTGTGCTTCCCTATCCACTTGTAGAAGTTGCCTGTTCCAAGATATTCCACAGCATTGATGGAACTGTATATTATTACCAAAAAAATAAAATCAATACTTTACAGCTGGAGTCCACATCTAATTCTTCATTTCCTAGGTCTAATTACTCACCGTTTACAGTGACGCTGACAGGCATTGATTCTTGCAAAGATCCGGAAAAGCTTTTTTTGCTAATGAGCAAAAGTCGTCACTCTTACTCTCTGTACAGACAAAGGAGGAGGAAAGGAAAAAAAACTTTCCTCATTACCAGTAAATATATGGACAGGCTTTTCTAAAAGCATTGGAGAGTGCAGGAACAAACTGTAACAAATAGACAGCAATATCATACAGTTTTGAAAATGCTTTGATTAAAGTGTAAAGGAATGTAAAAAACACGATAAAGAACTTCAACTTAAGCAGCAATTTCCTGAAATGTGCTGTAGTTCAAAAGTCCTTTGCACAAGTCTGCTTGTCGCCAGACAGAAAACCTTCGATAACTTCTGGGAAATTTAGTTTTTCATTCTGTCTCTATTCTTACTGTTTTCTAACTATTCCTATTAAATTCAGTTTCTGTTGGCAAATGCAGGGTAATTTTATATTCCAAATATCTTGAAAAGTGACACGTGAAGGAGCCCTGAATTGTTATTTTAGATAGATACAAATGGAAGGGGTGTATCTCCCCACTGTAGCTCCATGTGCTTATCCCCAAGCCCATGAGCATGATTTTAGAAGCAAACAACACAGAGCACTCCAGGTCTGAGATCCTGCTGTTTAGTGTGTATTAGCCACTCATTTTCTGCAGTCAGCCTCAGAGAAGACTGAATGAAGAGAGCTTGAAATTGAATTCACAGTGCTGAAAAGAGGTTTAAAGCTTCCTGCAGAACTCATAGAGTGATAGTTTGTGATTTCACAGTCTACCTAAGGTGATCAAAGACCTTACACATCCACCAAAAGGAACAGTCCTACCACCTACTCTGAGTTAAAAATCAGTGGTTGTGCAACTGTACTGTTAGTCAGGTTAGGAAACCAATTTGACTGAAAATATCCCATGAAAGAAGTTTTTGGTTGGATTACATCACAGCTGTGGGAGCACAAAAGCCAAACCAAAACAGGATCAAAGAACATATTTTGAGCTGGAGAGAGGATCCAAGACCAAGAGGAACACCAAATTACAGAGTTAGGCACTTAAAATGAAATTTGCATCTCATTAGATGAGCATAAGAGAGCTAATAAGAGATGCCAAGCAGGGAAGTGCATCCTCGTTCCTGCCTACTGTGTTGGACTTATACATCCTCCTCTGCCCTGAAAGAAAGTGATTACATCAGGTTGGGCTTTACCATTCAAAACCATCCAGACATTTATGCCAAAGACAGCTTCCACAGCGTTTCTGAGCTGATCTAACATTTCACTTTCATCAAGGGGTTGGCATCACTGCCACCAAGTACTCATGGCTATGTGGTGTTGACTGTTCCTTTTCCCATTCTGCTACTTTCTTGGCCCCTCAGTGAGCCAGTTCAGTTTGTTCCCTGAGTTTGTTTCCTGCCTGTAGGCTGCTGAATCTGATTTCTTGGTGAGAAAGTACATTCCCACATCCAGGTATGGCATGGACAGGGCATTAGAAAGCTCTTTTAAAGGCGATGAGACAGCAGAAAGTATTTCCATAGCTTTTGATACCTGGGGCACACTCCTTTCTGGATTGAATGTGCCCACATTAAGCAGGTGCTCTTCAGACACCCAAGTTCCTCAACAGACACCTGAGCATCCAGGCCTGTGAATGACATGGTGCTGGACCTGTCCACAGTGTATTCCAACCCTTGCCTCCCAGCTGGTTCCTAATGCACACTCTTTGTAGTGATTTAAACTCTGCGTTTGCTGACCAGAGTCAGTTTACTGCCCTCTATCGCATTTATGATCTGCCTCTGGGCTCACTGCTGCAGAGTGGAATGTTACCAATCTCGTACAGTAACGGTGAAAGACATACCTTCTTTTAAAAACAGAGCAAGGGTAGAGAGACAACACCTGGGTACTGACTTCCCCACCAGTGAGCATTTATGCAATTTTCATTAAATAATCATTACATAAAATGTTGGATTAGGTCTTGGCATGGGATTGGAGCTGGATTCATTCACAGGTAAACTCACAATCACTGTGCAAGGGAGTCATGCTGCTGCTCTCTGCTACTGGGAATCGAGGCACTCTTCTTCCTGACTGTTTTCTTCATTTTTAACAAATAACATTTACAGATTGTAAAAGAAATGTTTGTAAGAAACTGGATGCTAAGCGGCAAACTAGCTAGAATCTGTTCCAGCACACCGACTGCCCTCCCTGTCACAGTCACAGGCCTAACTCCAGCCAGACACTCAGCCATTCCTTCCACTAATAGTACTAATTATAGACCGGTGATTTGTACTTGTTGAGGAAGGAAGAGCCAGATTTTAAATGGGAAAGAGTGTCTTTCTGTATAATTCTGGAGAGTGTCTCTTAATTAAAAACACTTCATTTTCAGATTGAGTTTCCCATTACTCCTCTGTGTCAATTAATTTTCCGGCTTCAGTTCACACTTGAGCTGTTTTGAACTGCTCCTTGCTGCTACTGAAGCCAGCGGAAGCTTGGGTTAGTTTTCAGGAGAGAGTGTTTAGTAACTGGCTGAGTTTGCTTCAGGAAGAAAACCTGATGTACCTGGCCACACTACTGAAAACAAAGCAGGGATTTTAATAATCAGGCATTGCAGAAGTCCCTTGTACTAAGTCAATTCGAGAGACTTCAGTAAACAAAGTTTTACAGATGGTGACAATAAATAGAGGCTTCTGATAAGTAATCAGAAATTCTTTTGGTTTAATTCTAATAAATTAAAAGGAAAAGTGAAAGGACAGCTCACTTTGCACACTATCATTGAAACATAGAACCTAGGGGTGAAGGATTGATAAAAAGTGTGTTTGGATAAATCCCTTTGATATAAACAGCTTTGGCAATTTGCTCAAGAGAGTAACTAAACCAAAGAGAGCAGAAATCTTTCCCATTTTTGTGGATTATCTGGTATTTAATTGGTATGAGCTTAACTGCAGTCCTTTACTAAGTGCAGCTCTAGGGAGAAAATCCTCAACTACCTTACTTCCTAAGTGTAAAATTTCTTGAAAATTATGTGGCTGGAATATTCTTGGGATTTCTTCCTATCTATCAGGAGCCAATAAATTTAAACTTACCATGTGAATGGGGAAGAGGTAAACAAGCAGACAAAATGAAAACAATCACATGAGCTTTTTTTTACACAGAAACCCACTAAAATATAGTACTCATTACCATAATGAGACATATTCTATCCACTTGTAACATGTCATACTTCATTAGCAGTAGAAGAACTCTGGAATTCAATGCTTCTGTTGTGTAACTTCACAATAAAAAAGAATTAAACTAGTAGTTTGAGCCAGTGAATAGAAAAAACACAAAACACAAAACAAAGCAAACCCTTACATTTCTTAAAGGAGAATGGTTAAAGGACATAAAAAGAAAGCAGGAATTAGTAATCCTATGTAATATTACCTAACTGTTGTTCCTTAGAGAAAAGGCTGTGCTACAGGAAAGCAGAAGAACTATATTTGAGAAAAATGGAGTAGCTAGAACAAAACAAAAAGATGAAAGAAATCTTACCTTGCCAAAAAAGCTGAACTGTGAGATATGCCTTCCACAAGCATTTATAAAAATGCTTTAGGGCTCATGGTTTCTTTGGGTCTGGATAGAGAACTAAGTGAGCATTGAGGTGTCTTTCTAGTGGGTCTAAAAGACATCCAGCCGCCTTTCATTCCTGTTATCACTATGGCTAATTTACAATTATCATTTTGTTCCCCCAGCCCTGCTCTCCTACTGTGCATTACCAACCAGCTGTTGTTGGTAACAACGCTGGTAGCTTTTGCTGCCTTCATTTAACGCTGAAGAAAGCAGTGCTTAGTTGGGAGACTGATTCCTCTCATGCACTGATAGTATTCTCAGTCTTTTTGAAGTGAACAGTGTAAGGAAGACTTGGGGCAGCCTTAGACTGCATCTGCATTGTAGTGGCAGGCCTGTGAAGGCGTATTCAAGCCAGCTTTAAGTGGTGGCACTCCCTGGACGGGCACAGAGCTCAGTGGGTGGAAAGCCCACCCAAGGAACCCTGAATCATTGAGCCTTGCTCCAGCTGGGAGCACACAGCTGTGTGGGCAGGCTGGGCTCCACTGCAGTCCTTGCAGCTGCTGCCCCCCTTACTCCTGGTGCCCTAAAGTTTGCTGAAGTGTTTCCTTATGTGTTCCCCCACTAATGGGGCTGCTAGAAAGGGGAGAAGTTTCCTCTGCAGAAAGACTCTACACCTTCACTGTACTGGTTTCCCTATAGTCCTATCTGAAATTCCCTATCAAGGGTTATCTAACTCACTTTAAGAGGAGGGTTAAAAGCAACAGGTGTTTTGACTAAACTTAACCACTTGTATTTAAAGATTGGGCTAATCTACTTCAGCTTTTGGCCTAGTCAGAGAGGGTGCTGTCCTACTCTTCAAGGCACTTCAGAAAGCAAACCAAAAAGGGGATGTTTTTAAAATGACAGATTTTAGATTTCACTGGAACCTAATAACCAATGAATCAACTTTTCTTGTCATACACTGACTACTGAGAAAATATTTCCTCAAGTCCTAAAATGCAATTAAAGCACAATATGCCCCAGTCTCTAAGCTATAACCTCACTAAAAACTTGATCATTAGAACTTGGACGCAGGTCCCTCAGAAATACAAATCAGTGCCCAAGACCAGAGATATGGCACTTCCCACATCATGAGGCCCTTACACCACGTCTCAAATAGTGAGATGGAGAATCTTGCAATCCATAGTGAGTTAATGTCAAATCTCAGTTACAGACGCCAAATCTATTTGGATGAAGTTTTTCCCAGCCACGTGTTGGATTACAGTACAATGAATTGTATGAGGAGACTATTAACAAAATATGCTTGAAAATTGCACTGAGTCCATCCAAGCACAGCCACTGCCACTGAAGTGAATGCATTCTATTGTTTCCAGTTTGGGATGCCATGGAAATCCTGTAGTATCAGTCCACTACAATCAAAGTGAAACAATCAGAGAAGACCTAGTATGGCAATTGTAATTAATTAGTAATTATTAGTAATGGTATTGCTGTTGTTAATATTGGCATGTCCATATCTGCTGCTGGAAGAGATTACAGTGTGAGGGCTGGGACACCACTAGAGAAGATGGAATTTTTGTGGAGCTCTTGTTTCAAACGTGCTCCTGCAGCGCAGCAAGGGGTGTGTGAGAACACTGTGCAGAGCTCACTGAAGAACTCTTTGTTCTCCCTTCAGTTCTACTTCTCTGACTTTGGAGAAACCAGTTATTAAAAAAGAAGGTAGGGAATGTTCTTAAATGAATCATGTTTGTTCTGTGACTGTCAGATTGCATCCATAACTGGTTCAGTAGCTCCATTCAGCTGGTGAGGTCATTCCCATGCAGCACATGACACAGAGAGCCTTTGTACAGCTGCAGGCAACATGCTTCACATTGGCTCGTGACTTTGGAGATCAACAGGTATTTCTCCTGTTGATGCAGAGTGTTCTGATGCTTGCAAGAGCACAGGACAGGCCTGAAACACACAAGAAACTCACAGCCTTTCATTTGAAGACCAAGGTGCATTTATATTTTATACTTGTTTTTAAACAACACTTGAACGATTCCATTAATGACAAACGAGGCAATGTGATCAGTCAGCCTGAGCAATGCCAAAACAGAGAATGTCAATGTGTAGGAAGCAGCCCTGGAAGTATCGGGATAATGCAAAGATGGCTTAGGCAAAGCATGCAACTTTTGTAACTAGACACAAATAATCTGATTACTTTTTTCCATAGAGAAAGGTTGGAATTTAAGAGTACTTGAGAAGTAATAGCTATTGTAGACAAGAGGGAGAACAATATTTCGTTCAGCACCATGAAACAGAGAACAAGTGGGATGAAGCAGAGAGGAAGAATGAGACAATGACAAACCCACAAAGAAAAATGCAGTTATGTTTGAAAACACTTGAGAAATTCAAAGCCTTGGCAAAGAAACTGTTGTACAAGAGATGAAAAAGTGTTCTGAAAAACTATTAAAATGAATGTTAGCAGAATGGCTAACCCAAGGGGTGGACAATGCAGTCTAATCCCATACAGACAAATTGTGACCAAATTTATTTTGCATTCAAGATTGAGTCTGACCCTTTTAGCCCATGTTGGCATCATTTGTGAAATAAATTCACTAGAGCAGTGAGCAGTGACTGACAGCGCCCCTGCTGTCACAGTGCAGTGCTGCCTGCACCGACTGCCCCTGTTTGACATTCCCAGGCTGGGCACCATGGGGTGGTCATGGCTCTGCTCTCTGGATGCCTCCTGACACCAGCAGAGTCACTTCAGGGAGCTGCAGCAGGCAGGTGGCTGCACTGCTGGACAGCTGAAACCAAAAAACATAGGGCTTTTTGTTCTCTGGGATTTTTCCAAAAGAAGAAAACTTTCCATTTTATTTAAAAATAAACATTTTAAAAGAAACATTTCTTTTTAAATATGTACTTATTTATCTGTGAGAAAAGAAAGTTTAAAAGAAAATCTGCTTTCTGGCATTGCAGATATATAGTGATGTGCCCACCCTTGTCAGTGTATCTTGAGGGGCTGAGGTGGTTCTGCAGATCTCTAAAGAAAGCTCCCAGAGGCTGTGCTGAGGACTGCAAAGAGAAAACAATCAGGAGTAGAAACTGCTAGTTTGAGTGGATTGAATTTGGACTCCTCACTCATGTCTGTGCCAAGAGGTCCTTTTTAATGATTATGTGCCTTTTACTTCCTCTCTTTTCTAGGCTCACGCCATGATGTGTTGTACAAGGCTGAAGAATTGTTCAGACTGCACTTAACTGTGTATTAATGATCTACCCAAAGGCCATTTTTAATGAAGTCCAGACACAGGAATACCATGTGTTAATGGCATCAGAAGACACTTCAATGTCCTAGATGAGAGCTGATAGATCTACATATAGGCAAGGGAAGCTCATAATGGGCACAGCACCACCACTTATAGAGCCAAGCTTGGCTTTCTCAATCCATCCAGCTTCAAATTCTAGGCTCAGCTGCAGAAGAAGATGTGGGCTGGCTCTTGGTCTGTGGTAAAGACAGACCTTGAGGATACTTGTGCCTACAGCTGTCCAAAGATGCCTTTCCTCCTTAACAAAGACTGTTTTTCCATCTAGCTGCCAGTCCTAGGCATCCCAAAATAATAGTATTTTCAACAGGCATTCAAAGAGAACAGAGATGCCTGAGTAGTCAAGAAATGCCTCAGCTGGTGAGTGCAGTATGGAAATTTCACTTTTGGTATAAAAAACCTCTGGGGGGATAAAAAGTCACGCAAACTGTGAGACTTTTGAGTAAAACTAAAGACTGAAGTGAAACTGTTAGGTGATTGATAGGCAATGTCTCAGGTCACCTGGCTGCCATCTGGCTGGGCACTGGATGTATCAATAGGATTTGTTTTGGTGACAGAGACAGGAGAATTTGGATCAAATTCATTGTTGAGGATATTGCTTACTATTGATTCAGCAATGATAATTTTGTTGGTCCTAAACTGCAGGGGTAAGAAAAAGAGATTTAAAAACCCAGCAGGTGTAACAGGATGATTAGGATGACTGCCATGGGCGTTGGAGGGTAAAGGCAGTTGTGAGAAATTCTAGTATGGTAGTAAGATATTTCAGGTTTCTTCAACACAGACACCAAAACATTTGTGCCACCACGTACAGCATTTGGCAAACCTTTACTTGCAGCAGAGAACTGAGAACTGCAATGGTCAGAAGAGATGGAACTGGCAAGTGTGCATGGATGGAGTGTCAGGATGCCTAAGGAGGACATGGGCAGTCAAACTGAAGGAAAACAGCAAACAAAAGAGTAAGAATTGTACGTTGTGCCCAGATTGTAAGCAGAACAATAAAAAGAGGTTTTGAGCCAGCTCAGATATGAAGCTCAGATTGAGCTTTCTAGAGGACTGAAGCACGCCAAAAGTGTGTGTGGTTATGAAATGATGACTGATAAGCAGGTAAAAGGATGGCAAAACTAATCCAGACAGTTCCTGGTGATAAAACAATTGAACTTTGTCACTGGGACTTGTAGGTGTCTTCAGAGTGAGACATTAAAATGAGATTAAAGTATTCTTTGCCAGGGCAATGTGTGCCTTGTAATTACTGGTTTACATTCCCAGATCCTCAATCACTATTAACCCCAGTGTTCCTTGGGCATGACAGTTTCAGATGCTTCCTTTCTGCATCCTATTCAAAATTGAACTGACTCACTGGACAGTCTGATCTGAGAAAAGGAATTCCTCCTTGTCTCCCTGGTTGTTTGACTTAGACTAGTGAGAAGTTTTGATTTTCTCTCTTCTATACCTTTCTTGGATGATTAGAAAGGAAGTTTAACAAAACCTGGATTGGTGCAGGGCTGTATGGTGATCTAGGCAGCTTTTTCAATGCACTGTCTATATGGATTACTACAGATTATATCACAGGAGCATGCACTGGGATGGTATTGGGGAGCCTTTCCAGCTCCTGCTGTAACTGGACTGTGGAGCAGGTGTTTTCTAGGCTGAGTAATAGAAAGTGTAAATAACTTGATGTTGTATTGTACATTCTCTAGCAAAAAGAACAACCTGCCAGCCATTAGATAAGTACTAGAAGTCAAATTATCAAACCCACTGACTACATTCTACAGAGTAAATCTGCATTATGGCCAACAGGATGTAGAAACACGAGGCTTGACTTGCCTTTATAAAGCAGTCAGCCAACAGCTGTTAAATTCTAATTACACTGTTCAGATGATAAGGGGGGAGACAAGGATGTCATTTCTGCGCAATCGTTCTAAAAACTGCCTTAAAAGCGTAATAACTCAGTGCCAGGAATTTCCCCCAGTAAAATGTACTGTTTATGGTTACCATGGCGTGGCAAGAGCTTTTGATGATAGCTGCCCAACCACAGGCAGTGCTACAAGGTTATGTTCCCCTAGATTAGAAACTCCTAGGAAAGCAAAGAAAAGCTGCCTTGGCTCTACAGTAGTTACCACTGCCTTGCTCTCTTTCGTATGGAGCTCAAGCAGTTTACCAACTTTTCTTCTCAGATTGCAGTTTTGACCATCTTTAGTCATGTGAGATTTTTTTTAAAGTTTTAAAACTGTCAGGAACACTTAAAAGCACTCATTCATTCACTTACCTTACAAAGCAAAGTGTACAGGCGATCACTTCAAGGATTGTTTTGTCTTTGAACTGTCTTGTATTGACTTTCCTAAGCATCTGCATGTCCCAAGAGCTCGTCAACCCACATAATAATAATAATAATCATCATCATCATCCTCCTCCTCCTCCTTAGGAAGCAGTTCTTTCTGTTCCCTGAACTGCCATGAATTATGCAAATCTATCTGATCAGAATGAATGAAAGATTTTTCATATAATCTTACTGATTCTTCCATATCCATCTAAATATATCCATTATTTTAAACATAACTTCATTTTCACTTGGTTTTATCATTTGCTAGAAAATTCTGTGCAAGATCAGAAGTCAGAAATTGGGATTTTTTTTTCAATAAAACTGAGTTAATTACACAACTTTGCTGTAAGAGTGCTAGTGGAGCATCAGCCCATTGTGCTCCCTTAATAAGCCTCACTTTGGCTTTGATCAGTTCCTGTGTTCTTTAATATCATGTTCACATGCACCAGTCAACATAATTCACTTTCTCACTTCATCCTTATTTGCTATTTCACATAGACCAGAATGTGCAATGTATGAAATCAGTGATTGCTTTGTCTCTTTTTAGACTCAAAAGTGTCCCCAATTGGTTGCCAGGTGCACTGGGTTACCAAGGACAAATCTATAGTTTTGCTAATAAAGAACCTTCATTTAAAAAGGCATCTTGACATTACCTGGGTTTGGGAAGTGGAGAGACAATAATGTGCCTTTTATGTGTTCTGAGATCGTTTGCAACAAAATTAGAGAAGTTGTTGAATAACACCCCAATGCATTGAAGGTGTGGAGCTAACTGGGAGTTACTGTGATGCTTATGCAATTTAAAATTTAGGTGTAGGCACTAGGAAGGGGAGAAAAGCAGCTTCCAGCCCTTGTCCCTTCAAAGGGCTTAATTGCTCATTAGGAGTACCATGGCAACAGTTGCCATGCCCCATTAATCCATCACACAAGTGGCAGCACCAGCTGCTTCAAGTTAAGGCAGGAGAGGACCCTGCAAGAGTCTGTATTCCCCTCGGTGAAAACCCTTCTTTCTTCATCTAAAATCTGCCCAATGTACACCAAATTGGTGAACTATCAGTATTTCATAGCGTTGAGTTCCCCAAGTTCACTGTGCCCTATTAAAAGGAAAACATATGTTAACCATTAAGAAAATTAAGAATCTGGTCAAATGCACTAAATACATTTTCTCGTCTGCTCCTATGCACCATTTGTTAATGTTTGTAAATTTTTGTTCAGGGTTCATTACTGTTTATACAACAGAAGTGCTTTTTGTTCTTTTCTATTATGCTGAACATGTAAAAACTCAGTGTGAGTTTAAAAAATCTTCATTTCTAGAAGTCTCTAGTACTTAACACAGAGAGAGAATTAACGCTGAAGCTGTTTAACTGTCCTTAAACTGTGTGTATTGGGAACAGAATGATACGAACTCGAACTTCTTAAAACAAGATTTATTGGCACAAACATACATGTTACAAATGTCTACGATATTCTTGGAAAATATGTTCACCACTTCAAAAAAATCACTGTTCACAGAAAAGTACAGTAATATCAAACTTTGTAAGTCATCACAATTTCAGCTTCAAAATACATGCATTTTATCATTTATAAATGAAATTCCACTGACCTCCAAGTAAAGCACTTTAAGAAATGTCCTGGTCTCCACAACATTATTTTTTCCTCTCCAGATAGTTCCAATAAGGTGCAAATGGATTGTTTTCTGTAGAGGCACAAATCACAGCTCCTTGCTCAGTACAGCTGAGTCTATGAGGTGAGAGATGCTGTTTCCAGCACAGACTTTCAGGTCCTCTCTGAGTGTGTTACTACGGAGCTTAACACCACTGTGTGGCCTTCAAAAGAACGCAATTAGAGATTTGGTCTGGAGTTTGGGCTTTTAAAAGGGCAACTGAAAACTTATTTCTGATTATTCCCATTACAGGAAGTAAAGCTTGAAGGATTACAAGGAAAGAGGTAGAAGAAAGGTTTTTATTTTGCACTGCCATTCCATCAGGATACTTGTGAGGAGAAGGAGTAATCTCAGTAAATCCTCTTCTTTCTTTGGTGCCAGTCTAGTAACTTAGTAGCCAGTCAAGATTTTGTCACTGACCTCAGACAATATAGAACAAGACTTCAGCAGATGTCCTGAATCTGATTCTATGCCTATTCCAGTTTCAGTGTCAGAGAAGCAGGCTTCACACACACACAGGGGAGAGAATGCACTGATGTCTTCAGGCATGATCACATCTGCCTTAGTCCAATGGCAACAAGAAAAAGAAAATTTCTTGATGTCAGTGGAAGTTCTTCGAAAAAAGGGGGGGTTGCACTTAGTCGCTCTAGGTCTGAATTTGATTCAAATCAGATCAGTGCACAACAGAATAAAAAGGCAACACCATACACCACATGCACTTACAAAGGTGTTTCCTGCACTTTTATCAGCCTTGGTAGGGCATTGAACATACCCAATGACAGAATTTGTTGTGGAGCCATGGGCCTTGGAGACTTTTAAGCCTCATCAAGACAAAAGCCACACAACCTGCTCCAACCTCAAAGGCAGCCCTGCTTCGAGCAGGACATTGCACCAGGCAACCCCAGTGGTCCTTTTCTCTCCAATTCTTTTATCGTTCAAAGGAAAGGTTTTTCCTCTTCTGAATTAGAACATGGCACAGATCCCATGCCAGGCGTGGATCTAGCAAGGACAAGTGAGGGGGTTTTTGTTGTGTTAAACAGAAAATAGAAATTCCCTGTATGCTTAGGTACATGTTGAAGTCACTTCCAGAGCAGGGCGTGCCCTGCTCCTCACTCCAGGCTGGCGAGTGAGAGATACTACAATGCTGAATTGATTACACAAACACCTCCAGAGGCTGCTGTTCTGTGTGAGGACTCAAGCATAAGTCATTAAGGAAAATACTAATTAGCTGGCTGTGAACTCATTTCCCGCAATGAGCATAACAAGTTTGTAATAAGAGTTCATATACTGCCACTTAGAGGACTTTTTATGCTGCAAAACAAACTAAACGTTGCTCACGGTAGAGAGTGGCTGTTTCATCTCTTTCACACTTGGAAGAAGAGCATCTCACCCAAATGGCAAATGCCTGTCTACATATATAACCACTTACTTTGGAAAGGGGAAGAAAAAAAGAATAGGAGTTGTCAAATAAAACTTTAACCTCTAGACAGTTGGTGCTTCCCCCTCAGAATGTATTTTTGCAACAGACAAAGCATGTTTTTAAGTCCCGCTCTTGAGTAGGAGGTGCTAATTTCTAATCTCTCAGTGATGCTGATAAACCTAATGTGAGCAATATTTTACCAGGCTTGTGACTGGGGGAGGGAGGATGTTTCATTTACAAAAATAATGATGTTTTTCATGACAAGTAGTGGGCTATCTGTAACATTTTATTGTGCAGACCTGTGAGTGTGTCATAGCAATATTGGCATTTTATTGTCTGGGGAAAAAGTAGATGGAACATAGATTGAAGTTAGCTTTTCTAATGAGAAAAAAATATTCTTTCATCTATAGTTAAGCTTTGGGAACTAATTATTTGACTATTTTTATAGCTGCTAATTGCTTAAATAATACGTAAATAACTAATGGTTAAACTTTATACCCATAGTCTTTATCATACATTTCTACTTTTAATCAGAATATCTCTTCCCTTTGGGTTTCATGAAAGGCTGAACTTGCATTATTTAGTAGCTTGCTAGTGGCATGGTAGTCACACTGACCACTGAATTTTTGGTTCCAGCCAAGACTACTTTCATTAATAAATAAATTTTATCAAACTTTCAGATCACTACTATGAATATTAATAGCTAAACTTCTGAAAAAAAATGCATTGTGCATCTATGAGTTTGTAGGTCTATTATATGCATTATCTCAATCCTTCATCTTACAATGAAAATAATTGCAGCTCCCATTATTTAGTTTTAATTTAAACAAACCTGCAATATATCGGGGGAGAAACTGATTTAAGTCTTTTAAACTTCTCCTCCAAAAAGCTCAGACCACCACCATGTGTTCACATATATATGACAGGAATGTAGTGGATTCAACAAAGGGTTTTTTTATCCTCACCTTAGACCATTTACAGGTGGACAAGCACAGGTACTGGAGTGGATCAAGAGTAACCAAAATAACCATGCTGTGCCAAAAAGATTCCATTACCAAGCCCAAACTGCTCTAGGACAAAGTGGGCATTCAGGCTGGATCTTTACTGCCCCAGGTGCTCTGAAATTCTGATTTGACTGAAGGTCTTGACCACTGCTGCAGCTGCCAGCAGCCCCAGGTCTTGGGCTAGAATATCCCAAATGCTGCTGTCTGCAAACAGTGTTGCACCACCCTGCCTGCATAAATCTCCTGCATTGTCCAGAAAAAGCCCTGCCGTCTGTCATAGTTCATCTTAAGTATTTGAATTTAACAGACAAGCACTGCTTAATTTTAATATAAAAAGGGGGCTCTTAGGTAGAGCCACTTATTAAAAGGAGTTTACTGAATGTGAGCAGTATTTCTCTTGGACCACTTCCCAGTTTACGACATTGAGATTACTACAATATCCTTATTTGCAGTTTCCTCTATTTCCAACAAAATTAATGAAATTACTGCTACAAGAACTGTTAAATAAATTTAATTAAAATCCCAATGTTACAATTTAAGGTAGTGTAGCAAAAATGCTGTTGTTTAGCCTTCTTTTGTACCACATAATTTTGAACCAAATGAAGAGCCAGGAGCCACGTTCTGCCTCAGGTGGTGTTGACCAGAGAGTGGAGGTTTGAGGAGAGCTGGGCACAGTGGGGAGGAGGTTCTGCTTCAGCCAAGGCCCACCTGAGCTCTGGCTGAGGGCAACACTGCCTGTGGCAGAAGGCAGGGAGTCAACCCAGGGGGCAGAACAGCCCCAATATTCTGTATTCCAAATACTCTACACTCCAAAACCACAGCAGCTTTCTAAGAGAACAGAAAGAGGCTTGAAGAACAATGGATAGGCCAGACACTGTGAGAAGAGCTTAAGAATGGAGGTTTTCTTCATAATTGTCTTTGTTGTTCTCTATGATGTTTTCTCTTTGAGAATGAGTATTTTGCCCTTTTAAACTTCTAGTACCTGGCTTCTTTGGTTGAATAGAGTGTTACGTGCAAACCACGAGGCTGTATTCATGTTTGAAAGCGGTGCAGGTTCTGGCTTTTGCTTTGGAGAGTTAGCAGATGTGATACACTCATGACAGAATGAGGTTACTGCAGGAGTGACTCATTGTTGAATAATCAAGTGTTTACTCCACCAAAACTGCATGTAACCAGACTGCCACAGTTTTTCTGCTTTATTCTAAGATGTAGCTTTTAAATGTCAGTGCACCAGGAAGAAAGGTAAACTCCTTGGGTGGCTCAGATCTCTTTTTATGCATGGGTTTAAAGGCAGAGAGTCTTACAGTTCTCAATGGAGAAGAAAAACTACTGAGCACATCGATTGAGACATTAATCAACTGAGGAGGGGAAATTACCTGAAGAGGAAAACAAAATCCTTTCCTGAAGTATTTCTGAAGTAGACCAGATGGAGAAAGAACAACTGGTGTGAGGTTCTGGTTTGGTTTTTTCATACATCCCAATCTAGTATCCCTCCTGACAATAATGTCACTGTTTGAGAAACCTTCAGCCAATAATTTCTCTACAATTCACTTTCTTCAAACTACTTCCTTAAGTCTTTTAATTTTGCTTTTAAAAAATTAATTTGAGGGTGCTTGTGCTTTCGCTGGCTCAAATGTATCTTGTCTAGCAACAGGGGCCTAAATCAGGCCTAATCTTTGAGGAAGAACTGGCTGGAAGAACATCTCAGTCTTCTGACGAGATAGAGGGCCCAAAGGTTATGATCTGTTACAGGTCTAAAGTTCAGGTCAGGATCCAAATCCAGATCAAAGAGACTTTGAGGCCTTTCTCTAATACTCACTATGTACATTGGGAGGGAGCCCAGTGCCTTATATGGCTGCTGTTTCAGCCCTCTTCCCTATTTAAAGAGCAGGAGGAGGAGGGCTGAGATGTAAATCCTGGATCATACCCAAGTGCTCCCTTAGGTTATTTGTGAAGTTCTCCCGCCAATGTGCAATTAAGGTGCTCTCTTAAAAAAATAATACATCATGGATAATCTCCCACAGAATACAGAAAATTCACTCTGAAAAAGCATGACAGAGTTGAGATCGAGCTTCTGAAAGTTCCTGAATTTTGAGTCTCCCATGGTTGATGCCATTCTGAGAAGCAGACATTTCCATTTCGCAGATATGCTCTAATATCCACATCAAGAACTTGCTCTTAAGAGCTAAAATCCATTGTATTCAGACAAGAAGTAGTCCAGCTGCTCATAAAATTTAAGTTAGGTGAAGCCCTGTCAGAGGTGTAGTAACAGAAACTAGTAGAATCTAAAAGGCCTGGCTACTTAGACAAAAGCACAGCAGCTTGAGGCTCTTCTAATTCACTCCTTGCACAGTCAATAATGTTCTGCTCTTCCATTACTGAGTGTTTAAGTCACTTATTGCAGATCACTACATAGAAAGAAAAAACCCAAATATTTTACTTGCCTGAACTGTTCTCGGGGCAAACATCTTGCAGGTTCCAACTCAATGAAGGTGCCAGCTTTAGAAATCCAACTGACTACATTTCTAAATCACCCCTTGTCTTACAGACCCTAGGTTACATTGAGAATCTTTATCAGATTCTCCCCTCCTCCTAATAGTATTGGATTAGGTTTGACTCTGTTGGATTGACTGTGCTGTTATGTAATGCTGTTGAGTGAAAATCAGGTCAAGTACCTTGTTAGGGCTTCCACTCTTAAGTTTTCCTGCCAAGTTCTGTGCCACACAGTTTTTGGGTTTAAAGCCACATCTGTGTTACTACAACATGAGCTAAATTTGAGAGAAAGTGTAACACCCAAGTAGGACCTTAGTAGCCTGCTGGTAGTGGGTGCAAGCAACACTTGTTCAAGCTCAGAAGCTGATGTGGGATCATTGACAAGATCATTGAAAAGCCAAGCAGGGTGGGTACAGGCTCTGACCAGCTTTTAACCCCTTCCTTTCAGCTGTGCTGTGTGTGAAGGGCATCTCCTGCTGCACACTCTCTGGGATGTACAGCTGTGCTCCAGAAAGCAGAGGGGGAGCTTCTTAAAAGGATGGAATATGCAGATCTCAGACAATGTCTGATTCTGGATAAAGCTATCCAAAGCATTGCTTCCAGCCAGAAGAGGCTGCAGCTTGGGCCCCAAGGTAGCAGTCAGAAAGCAATGGCCTTGGAGTCCTCCGTGAGTTTGCCAGGGCGTCACTAAAAGGAAGCCCTTGTGTGATGTTACACCTGCCCAAGGGAAGAGCCAAGGCAGTATTAGTGGGGCAGAGCAGGAGCTGAAATTCTCATCCTTAGTGACCCAACAAGAAGGACTTCACCTTTCCATGGAAAATTTACAGGCAGGCAGTTGGAACTGCATGGACATTTCAAATGTAGAAGCAGCAAGTAGAAAGCAATCAATCCTGGTCCCAAAACAAGTAAGATCCCCAGCTGTGTGTATACAGATTGTGCTCTGCACCAGCCTGCACATATGTGATGCTGTTGTGCAGTCTGTGACCCTGAACAGTCCTGTTTTACCGTATTCTCCTTGCTGAAGGTTTAACCCTCTGCAAGAGCAGCTGAGCTCCAGGTCTGTGCACCAGGGAAAGACACACTTGTTCATGCTTCCTGGGCTGAATTAGAAAGGTTACATGGTTTATCTCACCAATTACAACCAACCACCACAGCACAATTAGTAGCAAACGTTGAGCATTCACAAGCACACTGTGGGCAGACAACTTTGAAAAGTTAAACACATTAATTTGCCATATTTCATTGCCACACAGAGGGAAATAGTCTCTTCACAAACATTCTACAACCCCCTAGAAGGCAGGTTTCTTAACTCTTCCTTGCAAATTCTCGCTTATATTTAGTAGTCATCCCCATTAGTTACAGTTTTGAGAGAGAAGGGGTCCACATTCCACAAAGTGCAGTTTCTATTCTCCACTCACACCTAAAGGTATTATTTGATTATTAACTTGCTTGAACTACATTAGCTGGGAGGATGTGAGCTTTGCATCCTTGTAGCACTTCCACTGCAGTTTCACTTGGGAGCTTTGTGTGTTTGCAGCTAGAGGATTCAAACTCTTTAATGTGTATTTGCAGTCCTATCAGCTGAGTATCAGTTCAGCCTCCCAGAGGAGAAGGAACATCTGCATTAAGGCTCAGTATCAGCATTTCACCTTCCTGATTGCACCAGCTCCAGCAAAAGCTATCTTCATCTCATGAGTGCTCAGTAGAGAAGCCTTGTGAGGACACCACGCTCAAAAGGGGTGTGGGTGGCAAGGTCTCACTCTTAGTAGATAATTCCTTCATATCAGCTGTCCAGTTATCTTAGCAGTTTAAAAAGGCTCCTGAAGTTGGATGGCTCATTCCTGTACCAGTGAAAGCTCATTCACACACAGCCCTCAGCTGTGTCACCTCACGGAGTCAGCCTTTCATCACTGCTGTGATTTTTGTCCAGCCCATGAGGATTTCAGAATTGTTTGTGTTGTCACCCAGCTGAAGGACTGAAGTGATCAGGGCAAACCAGGGAGTATCACATCAGTAACTTTGAATATTCTGCTTCATTAAGACTAGGGCCACTTATGACTTAATGATATGAAGCAGTACACATGGCTGTGAAGTGATGAATCTTTAGGGAAACTGGAACCTTTCAATTGATCATTACTTATTCTCTCTGCAAAACTCTACTTCAGCACAATTTATATATAGATTCACAGCAACAAACTGGACAGGCTCTCCATTTTTTTTAATCTAAAACCATGTCGAGATACTCCACAGTGGGAATCTTTATACTACTATTATCACTGTTTCTATTCCCTAATTAAATTGCAGACAAAAAAACCCAACCCATCAAATTAATATTTTTTTTAATTCTATGAATTCTTTTTAGAAATTCTGAAGGAGTTATCCTAAGAAGAGCCTTTTCTGAATTTCCTGGCTCAAAATTTGATTAATTCATTTTTAGTTTGGTTAAGGATGATTAAACTATTCACTGTTTTAAAAAGAAAGAAACAAGAAATTCACAAGAGCATACAAGAACTTTCAAGCTATAACATATAATTTCTTTTAATTACATCAAATGCTAGTTTAAATTAATTAAGTGTAATTGGTATCTCAGCTGAGGACTTTACAAAGATGACACTACAGTTTATGAACTATCCACATGCACAAATTAAAATATATTTTTTTAAAGCCTATTAACACCACTACTTTGAACAGTGTTACTGTTCCTTCCTCTTCTCCAGGAAAGCTTTGCTAGGCACCCTTCCCTTTCTCAGCCTCTCCCACTTTTCCCCCTCCCTCCTTCCTGATTTTTGAACGATCCTGGCAGTGGGGGCCATTTCTGCAAACTGCTGCAGAGGCAGCTTCCTCCAACAGAGCAAGGCAGCCACAGACATCACCAACGCTGCTCATGGGCTTTAAGTCAGGGCCTAATTATTGGGGATTGGCATTCAAGAGATGTCCCATGAAACCTAACAAATGGTGCCTTGAGTTTTCAGACACCGTACCTGAGTCATTTGTGATGCTTGCCTTACCACTTCTGCATTTCCCTTGGCTTTTTTAGGACTGTGCTAGCTAATGCTTTTTGGCTGACACACCATTTTTTTTCTTTCTGGCTTTCATATTGAAGCCATCTTGGTTATTCAGAACACCATGAGGTGTTTTCCTATAAGGAAAAAAATTAAATTAATGAAAGATGACAAACCAGTCTTAATTTATTTTTCTGCGGACAATGTTTTTAGACTTGGATTCTACATCTAATCTCAAATTAGCCTGTGTTTGTTGGCTAAATTGAAATATTATATCTTACAGGAATACTTACACTCTTCAGTGGGAGTAATAGATACATTTGACAATGGATTTTGCCATCCAACTTCAGGAGCTCAGGTTGAGAATTTTGGTCCTAGTGTTTGCTGCAACCTTAGATTTGGGTCCAATCCACCTGACAGTGTCCCTTTAAACAGGAGCTTCCCCACAGCTGCATTCTCTGATTCTGAGATGTTTTAGGATGCTTTTCATATACTACAGTTTCTGAAGGTCAGTGCGTACACATTTTAAGACACAGTGATTAGACAGTGTATGGAACTACTTGGCAGTATTTAGCTGGTACAGTTTCTTGTGGAAACAACAGAATTCCAAAATACACCACACTGAATGCTTATGGGTTATTACAAGCAAAAATCCCAAGACACCGGGAATTAAAAAGCGGAGTTCAACAAAGGAACACTGATATCGTCGGTTGATATGAACAAAGTTGTGCCAAGTCTTCCTTCTTTGCTTTTTCAAGTGGAGAAATAAACTGGGAAATGAAGCAGAAGGAAAGGAAAAAATTTTAAAAAGACAAAAACCAGGAGTTATTACAGACTTACTGTTGTGCTTTATCTCAGAGAAGCTTGTGATGTCAGAGGACTGCAAACACCTTTAGCACATCTTAGCTGAAGGAGCATGCCATGTCTGGCACACAGTGCTCCTTTCTAGCAGACATGGAGATGCTCCTCCTGTGTCCAAAGGAATTTGGAGGGGAAAATGGAATAGAGAGCAGGGGAGACTGTGGTTCAAAAGGTAGAAAGGGCAAGGACTGACAGTACTGTCTGTCCCCAGCCCCAGCAGCACCTGCAAAGCTGTGTGCTGTATTGCTTCCTCCAGCAGGCAGCTTGGGACAGTTCAGCACCCATGGCAGCTTGTTGTGAGGAATGGCTCAGTTTGTCTGCATCCACAGCCACCCCTCGTGGAGGGGATGATCTTGTTCCCACTCCAATCACAGACTGGAAAAGTCATGCAGGCCTTGTCTAACAGCACTTGGATGCTTGATGTCTATAGGATTTAAACATACTCTTGAGAGCTACTGTAAATAAATACAGCATTGATTGAAATACACAAGGTCCTTCCTGAAGCTGCAACCTTTAGGTACTTATCATAGAAGAATCAAATAGACTGGAAAAATAATTTGAACAACTGGTACACTCAAATCTTACTGACCTGGTACTGGATCTCACTTTGGTGAGCCATGGCCTGGGTCAAACAATGTAACACTCAAGTTTGTGATTAAATACCCTAAACTCGACCTAACCCACGTCAAACCTGCACTGTCTTTTTTTTAACTTACCAGGACAGGCATTCCACATTTTAAACCAGGAGTGAAACAATGTTCTTACTTATATATGTTTCAGCCTAAACTTCTATGGATGAGTTAGGAGCTATCTTGACCACTTTCCTGTTAAGACTCACATAATTCTCACTGAGGAATGTATACCCAGCAATCAGTTCAGTGGCTGCACATCTTCTTTTGCCTGGTTGCTGCACTAGACTGCAGAGCAAGGGCTGGTCTTCCTCCAGTCAATACAGTTAATTAATATCTAACCATTTCCCATTCTTGCTGTATCAGTGTTACGAAACCCTGGAATTATTCTGGGTCACTCTGGTGCCAGCATTCATAAGGCTAATAAACTGTCACATGTATTTCATTCCATTTAGTCATGTTTACAGGTGATCCTGTAAACCTTCTTTACAAGAGCAAGAGAGGAAAATGGAAACATGCTGGATATCAGGCATGTAACTTGAGAGCTGGGAATTAACTCACATCCACACCCTGGCCTTCTGGTGAATCTCTTCTGGGTTACTACCTGCATTGTGTATCTGAAGAAATCTCCCTGTTAGGAGTTAATGCCATATTACAGTTATGTCACCTAACAGCTGTTGCTAACACAGGGTTACATAAATGAAATGTTCAGTTCCTGTCATTACAAGGTCCCTGAGTCCCAACCAGCATGACTGCTATTATTCATTCATAGCTAACTTCCCTGCAACAACTGCGTGGAATGAGATGATCTTTTGAGAAAATAAATCAGTGAGACTTCAGGCCATCTTTTAACAACATTTGGGTGTTCGAGGTGCAAAAGGATCTTCAGAAACACTGACATCTCAAATTCTAGCTGATATGGCAGAAACCAGGTACCTACACACTTTTAAAAAATTCATCAGATGCCTGTTTGCCTGTGTGCCTTCACCCTCTTTTTATAGGCATGAGGTATTTCAAGAATTTCTTAGTAGAAAACACCAGGACTGTGTCACTCATCATAATTAAAGGAAGATCTCTGAGACTGCATAAAAATTTATTTTAAACATTAGAAGGGAGGGCTTTTAATCCTAGGGAAAGTTATGTAACATGCTAATGTAAAAAACATTAAATGTCAACAATTTCTGCCAATATGTGTCCGGGGAGTTTGCAGTAATTCTCACTATAAAAGCATAACACTAGAAGGGGAATTTCACAAATTAATCAGTTTAAATATTTTATATCCATTTTTTGTTGCTTTGTTTTTTAATGTATCAGCCATTCTTAAGTCACAAGCTACTGAGATCATAAACAAAAGAGAAAATGAATTACTCACTTATAATTATAATGAGAATGACTGCGCATACTACACCAAGGATGATCATCATCTATAAAAAGAAAGTTATAAGAAAGAAAAAGAGAAAGTCAGGCTTTCACATGAAAGGCATTAACCCATCAATTTTTTTACTTTTACTTAGTGACTCATTCCTCATACTTTTAACTCTCGTAAAGACTCACAACAGACTTGTTAAGGCCCCAAATTTAGTGTTGGTTTTAAAATCAACAACAGACATAGCCTCTTGTCAAAGCTGGCCAGTCCTTGCCTGTCAGCTAAAGATGCAGTGACCAACCTCAACCATTTCAGCAGTAAAGAAAATCTCAATTTCCGAAGTAAAACAGCTCCAGTGGCTGGGTTCACAGTGGCCATGCACCCCTCTAGAGCAGAGTCACCTCATCCCTTTTCCCCGTGTTCCTGAAGTCAGTGAAGAGGCAGCTGGAGATGTCTAAAGCCCAGCAGCTGTTTGTGCTGCTCTGTGTGCTGCTGCTGCTGAGACAGGAAGCCCAGTAGCCACAACAGTTGCCAGCACGTTCTCCTGGAAGGAAACAGCTGAGTGCAAAGCAGGAGCTGATCCCCCAGGAGCAGCAGAGCACAGGCAGCCATGCACAGCCCACACCTGCACAGAGCTGCCCCAGGGGCCCCACCTGAGCTCTGAAAAGCTGAAAACTAACGAGTCCTCCAGGGATGCTGCAGGCCAGTGGCCATTATTGCCCCAGTGGGTAGAAAGACTGAAAAACAACAAACATGGGCATGTCAAATCAAAGCCTTCATTCCTCCTAACATGAGGACAGAACCAGCCATTGGCTTGCAGAAGATTTTTTAAAATTTCTTCCCTCTATTTGGGAGTTTGGGAGCCAGAGGAAAGACAGGGAGATTGTCAGGACAAAGCAGGAAAGGACAATGAGGAAAGGAGAATGAGGGTAGGTCTGGAGGTCTAGTGTAGTGCAGGTCACTGTAGTGACTGCAATCACATGGGGGAACCTAACTCAAAATCTGTGCTTGTAGCTCCCAAAAACCCTGCTTCCTGCACTGCTGGGCATACCAGTTAGGCAACAGCTAAAAGAAGCCCAGAGGACCTGCTCAGATGAATTCTAACCTAGATCCTCTTATTTCTGGAGTGTTTGTACATGTAGTTTACCCAGACTATTTTGTCTTGCTTTACATTTCATAGCACTGTGGATTGAAGACAACAGGCTAGCAAGGGATATGTGTGGGATTCTTCCTTGGGAACAGTTGGTTTTATTTGGGTGGACATAAGTAGTCAGCAGGAAAGTTGGTATTGGAAATAGAAATGGAGCTGAACTTTTGGCACAGTGTTCACTGTGGTGGTGCATGAGTAGGAAGAAGCAAAGACATGAATCTTAGAAGAGTAAGAGGAGATGAAGTTTCTGGGTCCAAATTCCACAAATACTGGAGGAGGTCTGAAAAAGGAGAGTGAAGTTCCCTCTGCTCTTGGGAAAGGATTAGACATTGAAGACAGCAGAGAAGGCAGCTGGTTGATGAATGTCCTGCTTTATCCAAACCAGCCCCTCTTTATAAGAGACTGTAATTTCCTCCCTTCTCACAGCAGTTTGTGGAATCCAGTTTTGGGTATTTTTTTATGGTTTACCATCCTGAAGAAAAATCAAATCAATAATGATCCCCACAAGGAAAAAGCTTATTTTCTCCCACTGCTAGAATTCACTGCACCTGATGAGGTTTTGTGGTTCCCACAGAGAACTGACATGAATTGACATGAAATGTTTTCCCATCCCTATTTGAAGGCACTAGAGAAGCATCAAGGATTGTATCTACATTTTATATACTGCAGAATATATGGGTTCTGTAAAGATCAAAGTTGCTTGAGTTCTGGAGCCTCAAGGTCAAGGCACCTCTTTCTCACCTTGAGAAGAGATGACTCAGAGGTGCCATCCTGCAGGCAAAGTCCCACTAAATGCAAGTGAAAGCAATTCCTGCCATGAAGCCATTCCCAATAAGGATTTATAATCCTTACCTTGCAGTTTTTCCACCAGTATTTCCTCTTCAGTTTGGCTGCACTGGTCTCAAACTGTGAGGCACCTGCTTGCAATGCATCTGCCCGGTTGTCGAGCTCTGACAGCTTCTGGTCCCTCTCCAGCACCTTGTCCACGTTCATCCTCATGATGTCCACCACCTGTGAGGGCACAGACACACCTGGCACTCCTCCCACAGGCAAGCTGAGGGACACCCAGCTGCTCACACCCTGCAATGTCACACCTCATCCTAAAGCCAGCCTTTAGGGTGTGATGGGATTCCCTGGGCAGTGCCCCAAAATCCCAGCCTGTGGGAACACACTCAGGGAGTTACACTGTGCTGGATGCCCTTTAAGGTAGAAAATAAAGAGACAGCATGAAATACCACAGACAGCTTCATTAAAGTTTTTGACTTCTTTTATACTGGTACAAAAACCTGATGAAGATCTCCACACCACACTTTGATTGACATCACTAAGAACAAGCCATTGTTTTCCTTGCACATTTAATACCTTCCTTGCCTGCAGCAGAGAAATCAGCTAGTAAAGGCCACTCTAAAGGGAACTGTATGCATTTCCTTACCAAAGAATTTTCTCATTGTGCAGATCTTTTGGGCAAGATGACTCCTCAGCCATGATTTGATGTCCTGCTTGAAACTGGAGGAGGAGAACATTTTTGCCTGAGCAAATTCAGCCTGAAGAGAGGCAGAGAGCTCATGCCACCTTATTGCACAGCCAGCACACAGCAGGCAAGGGCTGTTCATGCATGTGTTTTATACGTTGGATAAAGTGAAAATCCTCTTCTAGCAAGGCAATAACTAAATGGAAATCCTGTAGAAATTCACCACTAATGCAAATGTCAGTGTCACAATCTCAGTAAAGTTGTGTCCAATTATTCTAGCAGTGGGTGAGGCTGATGGCCTGTTAATTCTCACACTCTATAAGAAATTCATATTATACATATTTAATAAAGCTTAACTATTACCTGTATAAATCCAGAATTATTTAAAGGATACATTATTCAAATACAGTGAGATGAAATTGGTAGTGAAAGAATCTTTAATAGGACTGGCAGAAGGTCTCAAAAGATTTGTTTCACTTGTCTACCAAACTTAAACCAAAATGAAATATTTTGGTCAATATAAATTTTCTTACTTGCTTTTCCAAACCAAAACCTTCCAAGCACTTAACCTCATATAGAACAATAATAACATTTTAAAGTATTGATTTCTCAGCTAGCATTTAGTTGCATTATATCTACAATGATTTTTAGTAAAAATGTTAAACTATTTGAAAATGCTGAAACAAAATACTCCACTATTTCCTACCCATTCTCTCAACTTTTTGGAATTTTGGGGGGGGGGTTTTGTTGTTTGTTTGTGGGGGGTTTGTTTGATTTTTTTTGTTTGTAGGGGGTTTTGGGGGGTACTTTGATTTTGTTTTGGTTTGTTTGGTTTTGGTTTTGTTTGTTTGTTTTCCCAGAACTACTTATTGAATCATTGAAGTGCTCACTGGCAGCAGTGAACACTTGTCCAGGTGAGATTGCATTTTTGTCAAATAAATAAATGTTTGCCCGGGCCTTAGAAAATAAGCTCTACGACATCTAGAGGAATCGGGTGGGAAAACCCAATAGAGGAATAGCTGAAATACTCTATGGCCATTGGTGTAGCATTAAAAATATCGGTGATTTCGTGCAGATCCAAAGTTTCCTACGCTGCCCGGGGCTCTGCTGCCACCTGCGGGTGACATCCCCACCCGGCAGGGAAAGAAAAGAGCAGGGAAAGATCGGGAAGAAAGGGCAAAGCAATTTGTTTATTTTATTTTATCTATATTTTTATATATTATATTTTATATTTATTTTATATTTATTTATATTTAATACGTATCTTTATGGCACTGATGCCTTAGGATTTTAGCTTTTATATTTTTCAGATCCTGTAGTGTTTTAGTGTTTAACTCTAAAACTCCATAACCTGTCAGCTGCTGTTATCCTGTTTTATTCAGACAATTCCTCTCTGGGCCTGGAATCCAAGGACACCTCACTGTCTCAGGCCCCAAAAAGTACAAACTAAAGTGAGTTGGGGGGAGCAGACTGGGGGTAAATGACTTCATTACCTGAAGCTATAATTGGAGAATTAACCCCTGATGTGCAACTAGACCAAACTTATATCTGTCTGAAAAACTCAGACCATTGTTCATTTTGGGTGTAGCCTCTGAGGCTTCTGACTGCCCCAGGTGTATCTATTGAAGGCTTTAATAAATACCCACTTTATTCTCTTAACCTTGTCTAGCCTCTGTTCTAGGGAGCCACTCCAAAGCATCAACAATTCATCAAGCTGGAATATGCAAAAATGTGCATGTATGGTAGATCACGTATATAAATTTGTAAACCTTGCAAATTATCATATCTAACAAAGATGCTTCAATGAATGGTGTGACATCTCCCTTTTATAAAGCAGTCCCCCCAGATGGGTGTAATTTTAGTTTGCAGGAGATGTTTTAGACATGGTAGCTCAAGACAGCATAAGGTTTTCTGGTCCCCAGCTGTAAGGCTTTTAAGATGTCTGGTCTTCTGACCTAGCAAAATATCAGGACTATATTAAGTTTTAAAAATTACAAATATGCATGTTAAGAGTATTAAGTATGTTAAGAATACATAAAAGGTATATAAAAAGTAAAAAACCATCATGGCATCACCACACTGGATCCCTCGGTGTTAGAAACCAGCGTCACCCCAGCAACCTCACAGTGCTGGAAGTGCAAGTTTGCATCCCTTGGCTGTTCTTATATTGTGATTTACCTGTTAAAAAGGACCTGCTGACCACGTGCTATCAACTATAAACCTGTGAAAAATTCTTCACTGAAAGAGTGACTGTGCACTGGAATCATCTGCCCAGGGAGGGGGTGGAGTCACCATCCCTGGAGGTGTTTAGGAATAAAGCCTGGACGTGGCACTCAGTGCCATGGTTTGGTTGATGGGGAGGTGTTAGATTATAGGTTGGCCTAGATGATCTCAAAGGTCTTTTCCAACCTAGTTCATTCTGTGATTCTGTGATTCTGTATCAACTGCAGGCCTCTCTCTCAAATGGAAGGCAAAACCCTCACAAATCCTGAATTTCACCCACATAATCCTCAAACCCGAGAACTACTCATTGTCTCCTCATACTGGGCAAGAGTAACTGCCAAAAATATGTCATCACCTCCATGAAAAGACAGATTTTTATGGGTCTGAGTGAAAGGAGTCAGAATGCAGAGTATCTTAAGCACAAAGCAGGGGTTCACTATCCTCACTGATGCCATCTCTATTGATCTATTTGAGGAGGCCTGTGTTTCTGACAGACATCACTCATTTTAAGATAATAAAAGGCAAGTTTTATCATCTTTTTGGGACAGTTACTTTTGCTGTCATTCACATAAACAATGACAAGACCACTGTGATGTAACATGTTCAGGACAAGAAGTTATTATTGGTCATTATTCTAACCAAAGACAAAAGCTAAAATGTAACATTCTTTTCCCCCCTGGAAGAGGAAATAAAGAGATAAAGAGAGAACCTAGTCTAGACATTTCTGCAACCAGAAGGATGTTGTGAACACATCTGAGCACCAACAATGGGGAGACCAGGAAGTCACTGTTCCTGATTTTCAATGAAGAAAAGCTTCTCAAAGAGATGAAGCCCATTTTGACAGGTGCATTTAACTCATTTAAGAAATGCATTTGAGTTGGATATTTTGAGGTCTTGTTTACTATCTCTAAAGCATGCCTGAAGCTTTTGAAAACAGAGGCCTTTATGCATGTAAGTACATCTTTCCTAATGTGTATTTTATCAAAGTGGCATTTAAGAATCACACATGCTCTGCACACTTCACCATAGACAGTAAGCCATGATTTACTTCAGTCTTTGGAGGGGTTTAACAATATTCTTTCCTTAATCCCCAGCACACAAATGCACACAGCAGGTGTGTAAGGATGCTACAGCTGCTACTGTCCTTCTGCTACACTCAGGAGCTGCACCCAAGAGCAGTGGGGTGCTCATTGTTCCCACTCCCAGAGCAGTTGGATGGGCACTGGCATTACAGCCAAGACAAGAATTAAAGGATCCAAGCTGGAACAGCCACATGGTCCTCCAAGATCAAGAAAAGGAGTAGGGATTTTTTTAAGGATGCTGTTATGACATCATGTGTGGGTGCCTTTCTTTGGGAATAAATTCTGATGATCAATGGAGCTCTTGCTAATGAACACCGCCCTCGGAGGCTCAGTCCTGATGCTTTTAATCTATCCATGAGAAGCTGATGGCCTGTCTCTGTGAAACAGTCTGTGAAATTAGCATCTAACCTTTAGGAGTGCAGGAACACACTACAAGAGCTGCTTCCACTATGACATTTCCTCCTAACCAGACTGGGAGGAATTCCTGAATTGGCCACCAATGCCCACATTTAATCTGCAGAACTGTTGCTGGTACAAGGATGTTTATACTCAGGATCTCTCTTGTACTGCCTGCCTCCTTTGATAAATCTCATTTCCTAGACCCACTGCCTTCAGATGAGTAGGAGTTGCACAAGGGAGGAAACTGCCCACAGCAGCACCCTTGTGCTAGAGCCACTTACCTCATCCACCTGGGCTTGTGTCTGCTGCAGCCTCTTGTTGCTGGACACATTGGTGGCAGAAGGGGGCCCTGCAGCCCCTGCAGCACCGCTGGGACCCTGGGCAGAAGTTGGAACAGACCTAGAGCAAAACCAGAGAACCTGTGTGACCAAAACCATCTTTACTTGTTCACTACCCCTTTTCTGGAGCTGGTAAAAAGTACCTATCTCTTCAAAGAACTTCTAAAGTTTCAAAGCACCGTCTTCAGAGAACTTCTCCATTGTTTCAATCCATGTTTTCCGTTCCTGGATCAAAACCCTACCATTCCATCTCATACCACAATCAGTTTTTACACTATTTCTTGATAGCACTTTATCAAACTCTTCCACCTCCCTTGTGGCTTTTTTAAACAGCAAACAATTCAGATTATCTACCCTAAATTGATCACAGGCCTGACTAGCAGGGCAGAGCTTATGTCCCATAAGGAAATACACTCTGCTCTGGGGATTTTGTGTTAATGCAGTAGGAGATGGGCTGAGACCTTGTCTTCCCTCTCAGTGTGCTGAGCAAAGCACTGCCCTGCTCCTCTCTTTGGACTTCACCAAGCAAAGATGAACAGAAGGAAACAAACAGAAACAGGAGGACATCACATCCCTCACAAAAAGGAGAGGAGAAAAAAACAGAGGAGGAAGTGGGGGTGAGAATTGCACACAGCTTGGGGTCAGTCATCTCTGGCATCCAGCAATGCTGACCCTCCCCAGCCCTGGTCACCAAATGCCCCACCAGCGCAGCTTCTGCATATCCACAGCTCCTGGAGGAGTATCTGCAGCACTGCTGTGAACAGAGCCCTGACCAGTTTGCTCTATAACAAAGGACAAAACAAAGCATCCTGAAAATCCAACAACAGATCTGGTTTGTCTCAGAGTATGAGTTTGTGCAGACGAATCAGCCCCCAAGCCTGAGCAGGGTCCCTGAACCTCAGCCAGCCATCCTTCACACCCATGCTCTAACCTGGGAAACCTCCCCTCCTCTGTCAAGGGACCCCTCTCACTCCTTCCTGCAGGCAAATAAAACCCTTCCTGAGGCTGCAGAGGAAATCCCTGAGCATGTGAACTGAAAAATATCACAAATCCCACTCATGCATTACCAATGCCTTCCCACAGTGACAGACTGAGAGAACACAGTGTTTCTCTGTGAATCATTCCCTTCTACATCCTGGGGTCTGATTAATGCTGCTGGAATTATGGTCTCATTAATACACTGTCAAAACAGTGCCCGGGGGCAATAAAGTTAGCTCCCCAAAGGTACCTTAAGCTGCAAAATTCAGTTTGATAGTATTGCCTGAGGGCTGTGATCCCTGTAGATATCACTGACCCTCAGAAGCTCCCAGAGGTGGAGCAGCTGTTTGCAGACCTGCAGCACTGCTGTAGCTCACACTTCACTTTTTAACTGGGGCTGAGAATGTCATTAGCAAGCTTGAGCTGACAGAGAAGGAATTGAGCCGTGCACTTCTTGCTCATCCTTTGAGGACCTCACGGCCACCACTAAAAACATAAAAGCCAGATGCTGCTGCCACCTGCAAGGGAATCACTCCATCCATTGCCACGGGCCAGCATCCCAACAGGATTTATTTTGAGTTGTCACAAAGGATCAAAGTCTGCCTATAATGTACATCACACATAACACAAAACAAGACCTCCCTGGAGCATCAACAGCCTCAAAGGGCGATCCTGGTACAACAACAGAGCTAAAATTTAAATAGTAAAACTTCTGTGCAGTTAAGGAAGTAAATAGGCATTTTCCCAATCATCACAAGCAGATTTTTTTCCTGTGGAAACACTGTGTCACTACTATAAACATCAAGCGAGCTCCTCTCTTGAGTTATGCACTGTTGGAATCCCAGAGACTACAGAAGAGGAGTATGTGAGAAGAGATTTTCCCTGCCACATGTTTTGCTGTAAGCAGAGCTTGTAAATTCAGTGATGTTCTTGGTCAGAGCTATGAGATAACTCCAAAGCTTGGAGCTCTGCCATGTACCTTTTCTGCCTACTAATTCTCATCTTTTTTTTGCACCTCCCAAGTGGTCCTGAAAATGACTTGACATATAGTAGATACTCTCAAGGTTGTTCTCTTCCAGCATTCTTGTTGCCATCTAATTTGGTTTCAGCTGCATTTTCTGGGGCTTTTCTGCTCCCTGCACAAGGGAGGAAAGGATGGGAAGAATGGGTGTTTTTACAGTTGCCCTGGCCATCCATCAGGAGTTACTGCAACCACAAAAGAGAGATGACAATCTTTATGCTAAAGCACAGCAACTTCATAACATACCCATCTTAATTAATTACCTAAAATCTAATCCAAGTTTTCTGGTAAAGAAGGGAACTGAAGGCCTGCATCACTTGAAAGCATAGACATTCTCTGCAATACCATAGAGCAAAGGCTCTAGAATTAAAGTCCAGCCTACATTTACATAATTCTTCCTGCATTTACATAATTCTTCTGTTATTGCCTCTGTACCATGTCGTATCAGCTTATAATTTCTCAGAAGCATTATTCAAAGAAATTTATGCAAAAATATTAGCACTATGTTGTAGAAGCTTCCTTTTGAAATACATGAAGCATCACAACTTTAAAGTATAATTTCTCATGGTCTGGCACGATTTTGGGGAGCTACAAAAGAATGCAAAATCCCTATAAAAGCCCCACCACTAAGCCCCTAGCCATCAGACTTGTGTACTTATCTAAGGAAAGGCGAAAAAGTTACCACTGGTGCTGAGACCTGCCATTCCCAAGAACAGAACAAGTCAGACTAATTTTGAAAGAGGAACAAAATTCTGTTATTTTGTTGAAAAACAGTATGAATCCCTAGCAAATACTCTTAAATGGCAACCACTCTGTGCTATCAGAGCACAGCCAGGTTTGGGTCAGTCAGCACACGAGCAGCCCAACAGACTGGAAGCAGTGCAGGCTCTGTGCTTGCAGCCACCTTGGAAGAAACGTTCAGGGACTTTCTGAGTGACTCAGCAAAACAGTCTCAGACATCCTCAGTTCTTCCACTTGGGGCTGAAACTGGTAGGTCAAATTCATGACTAAGAGATTTGTCATCTCGCTGAGATGTTTGGGAAGCAACTTGCTATTTAGATCTGACAGTTAAAGGCAGCTGCAACTCTTTATTAAAAGAGAATTGGAGCTATCCAGCGTTACTGTTTTGCATTTCAGCACTGGCTGAAAAACACATTAAGGATGATTATGTATCTAATATTTTGGGAAACCATCTGACACACACTTTCATTTTTGTTCATATGTGTGAGCTACACAGCAGAATTTTTTTCACTTAGTCAGGCTAGGGAAGGGAGCTGCACGATGCAAACACCAGGAGGATGCCAGGCCACCACTGTGCCTTGGTACAGTTTACATGAGGACCTCCAAGGCTGCTTTCAGCATCTTCTTTTATCCATCCGAAGTGCTTTTTAAAGCCTCCAACTACAGGACTTAATCCCTTCGAAGTCTTTATCCTAACAACACCTTGTTAAGCTAAGGAGAAGCTGTTATCCCTACATATGGCTGGAAACAGGTGCAGGGAGATGAAGGGACTTCTCCATGGCACAGAAATCTGTGGCAGAGCAGCCCAGCCCTCTTCATTGTCCTCCTTCTGCTCCTCTCCAGCAAAGCTCACAACCTATTTCTAACAGCAGGAGTTATTTTCTACCCCTCAAACAGTGAGAAACACAGCTAAAGCTGATAGCACAGGTGAAGTGAGAATCACATCACACAGCTTTAGGGGGTGTCAGCTCAGGGGAGGGGCAGTGAATGTGCATCAATTAATGATCCCTACCAAAAATGAAACGAAGCAGGCAATTTTTAAACAACCCCAGTCTGAGTCCTCTTTCCTCAAACCCTTTCCCTTGTTCAAATAAAAGAAAATTGCACTGCCTCTCTACCCCCCCTGTTTTTTTTTTTCCTGTTCAGGTATTGTATTTGTGTAGTACATATTTACTGTTCTAACTTACATATATTTAAGATACTTTTTCCATGTGGACCCTTTCAAAAGGCACCCACCCATTTGGGCTTCACTGTGGAATTAGAGTCTGACAGTCCGTGGTTTCAAAGGCATTTGAAAAATACACCACAAACACCCCTTTGTTTAACTGCAAAATAAATCAGAACATTTCCATAGCTTTGTACTCTTGAGATTTTACTCTAAAACAATAATTAGAATTAGCTACAAATGCAAATTTATAGACTACTTTAGTGGCTATGCATGTCAGTGAAGATTCTGGCCCAAGGAATACCTGCAGAATCAAACCCATCTCACAATCCCTAGAGCAGAGAACATTCATCTATGAATTGAGATGCACTGGAAAGCTTTGAGGCACGAGCATCTCTAAGGAAATAAAGGAGCTCTATAGCCCTGGGGGTTTTCTGTTAGTTTTGGACTTGCTTTATTTATTCCTATGCAGTAACAGCTAAACCAATTTTTCCACTGATAGTTCACAGAGAGGGACTTTTACTGACAATACTTCGAGTCTTCTCTGTTCTGCAGGAATCTGCAGGTTTCCAGCTTTGTGTTAATCAGATGCTGCCACACAGGATTTTGATTTTACACGAGGTCAGTTTAGCCCAGATTAGCTAAAAAAGCTTTCTTACCAATCAGTGTGGGTATGTGAGGTTGGACAGAACCCTAACGAAATCCAGTCTGATAAACAGAGCAGACTAAAATCCTGTGCTTGTCTATTCATGTGTCACCTCTCAAAGAAATTGATGTTTAAACTCCCTAAGATTCTGAGCCTTCCAGACCCCAGCCCTTAACTGTACAAACTTAAAAACAGCATGGACCTACCACAGTTGTGGGTGGACAGTTATGTTTCTCTTTGTGTCCAGGAAAGAGATATCCATCCCAGCACCTCCCACCTAATTTTTTGGTTTTCCCAGAGTGAAATGGGATAGTGTCAAATGGCAGGTCCTGTCACTCTTTGAAAACAACGCACTAATTCTGTCAGAAGAGGTGCAAAGAAACTTCTAGCACCCCAATAAAATTAAATGTTCTTCAGGTTCTCATTCTTCTTCCAAGTAGGTAATGATGTTCTGTGCCTGCAGAGTGAGAGGACTCTCCAAAAGACAACCCTGGCTAGAGACCATGACCTCCCACTTCTGAGATGCTCTCAGTAGGGTTATTTGCTTTTCAGTTCAGCTGCCCGCTAATTGCATGTATTTCAGATTCCTAGCTCATCTTTCCCCCTCCAGTTATTAACCAGTCTATTTTAGTAGGCTAGGCTTATCCTTGTTTTCATTCTACTAATGTCACTTCTGCAGGGGAACAAAACAAAGCTGCTCAATGGAGTAAAGAAAGCCATGATATCATAAAATTGGTTAGGCTGAGGAGATGATTAGCTGATTGACAGAGGAGTACCACTGCTGGGCTAGGGGACATTTGCATACTGGTGCTGGAGGGTTTGTCAGACTACAGAAAGATGTTTTCAGCCCTCTGAGACCTCACAGAGGGAGTAGAATTAGCTCCCAACAAGAGCAAACAGGCTTCTTTCACTTACAAGGGAAAAGGAACTGCTTCAACAGAGATGTTGCTCTTCATTGTGCTTTTTTTTCTATCTGAGCCCTTCAGCATTCAGTAAAAATGTGACTATTGACAAGTAAATGGCTACAGACTTAAACTTAGATGCTTCCATTCCAGGACTATCAAATTCCAAATTATTGCTTGTGCTATTTGTAATAACTGTGTAATGAGTAATAATGAATCGGTGGTAGAACAAAACTCCATGTATAAAAGGAATTAGCATTTGAGATTCTTCATTTTGTGAAGAAAGTTCTGCTTTGACAACAGCTCTGTTCTCAAATGTGCTTTTCATGTATTACCAACAATATTCTACAAGGACTCTCTCTTATTACCAAATATTTTCTCTGATCACCAGCCAAAGGATAATACTCTGCATTTAACATCCTGGGAACACATTTAATTAAATATTCCCACTAGTTTATTATGACTGCATTAACCATCTGGTGTGCTAAATATGCACACAGAGGAAAAGGAGAGGAACCCTAAGACATCAACTTTAATTTGATGGACATTTGTTAAGTTAGTAATGACCAACTGATTTATCTTCTCCAGTATCTTCTATTCAAGCCAAATGAATGTTGCTTACTAACTTTAAGAATTAGAAGCAAACTTGATCTACAGTGATATTTTTAAGAACATTCTTTCATCATTTTAAACCCTTGGATTTACGTACCTGCATCTTGAAAATTTTTTAATAAACACTATTTGCTATCTGTGTTATGACTGTGAGGTTCTTGCATTTCCTTTCCTACCAAGAACAGAGAAATATTTTTATTTGTCACATCTTCATTTTTAACAGTTATAATCTCATATGAGTTTAGAAACATTTCCATTTCTGGACCCTTTACTGCTGGGTACAATAACAAGGTAGATCTCAATCTCTGTCCACATTGTTCAGCAGTACAGAATTAATGCAGGTTACTGATGAGGAACTTTAAGCCATGCCTTTAGATCCCACTCAACCAGTCTCATCTTCACATCTGCAGATTTATGTACTTACATGCAGAGCACTGAAAAAAACCCAAACCAGCTCTAAAGTAAATCTCCTTTTGAGGTAATTTCCACAGACTGACCTGTGACTTCAGCCAATTCTAGTCACATACTCTGTGGTTTTTTTCTTAGAAAAGAGTTAATTCTCATTTGCTGATATGAAACAAACTGTAATCTTTTTACTAAATGAAATGTATTTTCGTTGGAGAATGAAAGAAAATACAGGTGTAATCAATAACAAAAAAACCTTTTTCTTAGTATTTATACAGATATTAACTTTATATTGTAAAAAGAGGCAAATGTAAATTATTGTTTTCTATATTTTGCTTGTTTAAATCCATAATTTGCTTAATTTGCATCAGGCTGCTTTCAGATAGAAATTAGTTTAGTAAAAGATATGGAAAATAATTTATGTGATATCTTCATGATAGTTAATAACTAAAATCTATCTTCAGTGCAATGTCTAAGCAGAAAAATACCAAAACACTGTATTGCACTAAAGTCAGTTTTCAGAAGGAAGTGTTATCTCTAGTTCCTAGGTAGTACAATTGCACCTTCTACTAATTCTTACAAGATTTCAGAACTGGCAGGTTTCAGGCTCCTGTAATAATTTCTCTTCACCGGATGAAAGAACACAAACTTCATTTTTTTTTTTCCCTCTTTTTAACTTTTTTTATGCTTTTCACTTGGTTAACCTTGAGTTATCTGGGTTATGATGTGGGCTAAAGGCAGTAAAACTGAACAAATATCAGATCTGTGATCTAATTTTCTCTCAGAATGGTTACTATTTCAAGCCAGTTCAATACACATGAAATCCAGTGTATGTAAATGAACACACCATTACCAAAAACCCCCAGAATTTTCTTTTACAAAGTTCCTTATGCTCCATTAGCCCCATCAGTTCTCGTGTTGATGTGGTTCATTTGAGCTGGAGTGGTCCTGAAATCCCTTAAATGGTTTTGCAAGATGCATTTTATCAACCTTTGGTACTTCAGTACCTTCAGTTATCTCAGCTCTGTCCTGCACATTGAGGTTACACACCTTGAAAAATAACACAAAGACTGACCATCACAGGAAGAGGTGCACTATTCTCCCTAGAAAACTTTAGTAAAGGAATTTTAGTTTATTAAATAGGAAAGTGCTTTTACTGGGCATAAGAAGACACAGCCCCAACAAACCAAAACAAAGAAGAGATTCAGCAGAGAAGTCTAATCCTGAACACAAAGCCTTTGTTTTTCTTGCCCTAAATTACTGGTGTGAAATTAGGGAAAGAAAAAACTGACTGCAAACACACAAGGCTGGATTAAAGCATAAATCACCAGAGTACAGCAGGCTGTGAGAGGAAGCCTAACAGAACAAAGCTTTACTCAATGCCTTGGTGAGATACATGTGAAACAAAGCAACAATAAAACAATCAATGAGTCACTGTCATTGCTGCCATTTCTTATTGGGGGCTAAGAAATGCAATCTGCCTTGATAACAAACTGTAGGGCAAAGACATAAATAGCAAACATGTTGCTAGAGAAACGTTTCAAAAATCCAGGACTCTAAAGCTGGAGGAGATTTGAGGAAGCCCAAAAGGTCAAACCCCCTGGTGTGCCAGACATCCCAGCCTCCCAAAGCTGGGAGGAGGAGCTCCAGAGCAATCCCTGGGGACACAGCTCAGTGGCAATGGGCAGCTCTGAGCCAGGTCCCTATTCCTGAGCAGCTGCTGCTGTGCTGCCCATGGCTGGACATCCCCTGTGCTTCTCGAGCAGAGCAGCCAGAGCAGCCCCTGTTTATGACTCTGTGTGTGGGATTTACCGTGAGGAGTCACAGGCAGCAGCTGGGCAGGGAGTGGGAGGGAAGGAGCAGGGCAGGGTTTGACTCAGCCATCCCTGCCCCTGACTCATGTGCTGCTGCTGCTGTAGCCAGTGTAGTGGTTTCGGTTTACTAATTCGAAATATTCTTGTTGTGAGATAGGATTAGGAGGAAGGTAAAACTATAAATAGAGAAACTTTATTACTAGAAATTATAGGGAAAAAACCTCAGAATAAAACTTTAGACTACTTTTTTTCCCCTACACACTTCTTTCACACTGAAAACGTACAGAAAGCAACTCAGTCAGTTTACTACCTCTAAAATAGTTTTTCATTAATTTACTTGGGAGAGGAGACTTCCCTCTTTCATCTGTGAAGACTTCATCTTTGAAAAGTCCTTGTCAAGTACAAAGGAGACTGCCAGGTCTCAGCAAGTAAAAATTTTAGGAAACCTTTACAAGCCACCACATTCAGTTAAAAGTTCACTCTGACACAGAGAAGCAAGAAAGGCTCTCAAAGTAATGGGGAGATTGATAAGCTTTCCTTGCTTTTAAGTAGTATTTACTTAAGGTTGTTCTGCCTGTCTTCTAAGGGACTCAAAACCCAGGAGGCCTTGGGGCTTCCCATTCTCCTATACATCACTTCCCAGCATTGCTGATGCATTTCTGTAGTAAATCAACTCTTGACGTGTTTTTGTTTGTTTGTTTTTAAAGTCCCAGAAACAACAAAACAGCTGAAAGTCACATTTCCATCAGCAGTGAAGAGTTTTTCTAGCCTGTCTATACATTTGCCACTGCTATTCAGTGGCAGTTTCATCACAGCTAAACTTCACGAGGTAATTACCACCTTGACTTATATTAAAGCTTAATTATCAGGAGGCTTGTAAAATTTAAACCTTGTCTAACTACTTGGCCAAGAAAACTACAGTGAATATTTTATCCCACCTATTCATTATTTAAATAGCAGTCTGTGCAAGTGTCAGAGAACAGCAAAGGGATCTGTACAGAGAGCCAAACTTCCACCCTTATTTCTCCCAAAATGTCATGTTCAGTTCCTGAAGAGTTTCCATGAAGCACAGCTATCATTTACAAGTCTCCTATCACAGGGTTCCTCCTTCCCACAACGTTATGATGCACACACAATGTCCCTTCTTCCCAGCTTCAACATCCATTAATTCCCTGAACTGGATTCCATTTAACCAATAAAATACATTAAAGCAATAGAGGGAAACTTCTGATTTCAAGTTCTCCTTGAATTTAAAAAAACCCCTCCAAAAACTCAGAATATTTTGAATAAAACAAAACCAGAGCTTTAAAGACTTTTTAAAAAATATTTTTGAGATTATTTGGCCAAATAAATAGCTTGGTAAACTAATGTAAATTAATTAAATACCTCCTAACAGAAAATTATGAACATATTGAAACTCAAAATGTCTAAAGTAAGATTGGTCTATAACATTACAGCCACCTCTCCTGAGTGTCCCCATCCTCATGGGGTCCCCAAGAGCCTTGTGGTTCCTCCTTAGGCTGAGCTCCCACCTTTATTTTCCCATCTGTCTTTCTCTCAAACTCTGATTTTTTAATGATCTTCTTTGCTTTACACAGAGACCTATGTTTAAATCACATTTCCAGATCCCTGGTGTGATTTCTGAAGCTCACAGCCATACTCTGTGGCTCAGTGCTGTGAGCACCTGTACATTTGCAAAATGCTCCAGTCCAGAAATGAAACTTCAATTTTGCTTTTCTTCCCCCAATAAATCTACAAACATCATCTAATTCAGTAAAGACCAGTTTACTCTGGTTGTGTATTTCAGTTTTGTTACATTCAAGACACTGCCTTTTGCTATTTGTGAAAATGCCTAAACATTTTCATGCCTGAAAATCTCCAGTGATTTGCACCATTATAAGCAGCCCTTTAAGATTCTCTGGGTAAAGGGAAAGTGTCTCCTCCCTGTCTGCTGAAGGAGTATTTCTACTTTGCTTTCCATTCACCTGAAACTTGGAAGTTAGTTAACTTTACAATACTTCAAAAGTAAGCACTTCTTTCTCATGTCCTTCTTTGGAAATAAAAAGTCCTTAGGATTGAGAAGGAACGTTTGAGTTTAAATTTATGCTTTAAAAGTCAAAAACGTAATAAAAATTGGAATTGTCCGTATGGTATTCCAGTGACAAGAAGAACTGGTGAAAATCACACTTGAGACAAAACAGCACATTTACAATCAACCAAAAACTCCAGTTTATATTAACAAAGGAGAAGCCAGGTGACTGAAGCATTCCCATAGTTTGCATTCTCTGCCCTCAAAGCTACTCCTCAAGCTCTCTTGTCTTTCCACCTTTACATCCCTTGAAGGGCAAAGTATTACCTCCTGCTACTACAATTCTGATACAGATACATACTTCAAAAGTAAATGTTATTCAGACATTTTATTTCCATAAAAATAAATGACTTTCTGCTGCTATCCCAGCTAAATATTGGGAATCACATCCACCTGTCCACAACAAATTCAGCCTATCTACAGCAAGATTCAGTGCACTGATAGAGTTATTACTTTGTTATTACTATTCGTTTTTGGCCTCTGTGTCTTTGTGCAGTGGAGTCATCACTCTGGGGCTGTGCTGTGGTGCTGCTGGGAGCCCTGTGGATGTGATGCCTTAAGATTTTAGCCTTAATATTTTTCAAATCCTGTACTGCATCAGTTCATAACTCTAAACTTCATATACAGTATAAGTTAACTGTCTTCACACTCTGGTCAGACAAAATATATCCTCTGGGAATGGGACTCAGGGACACCCTACAGCCTCAGGTCCCAAAAAGTATAAACAAAAGTGAATTGGGGGGAGCAAACTGGGGGTAAATGACTTCATTACCTGAAGCTGTAATTGGAGAATTAACCCCTGATATGTAAATGGACCAAACTTATATCTGTCTGAAAAACTCAGACCATTGTCCATTTTGGGTGTAGCCTCTGAGGCTTCTGACTGCCCCAGGTGTATCTATTGAAGGCTTTCATAAATACCCACTTTATTCTCTTAACCTTGTCTAGCCTCTGTTCCAGGGAGCCACCCCAAGGCATCAGTTGCACACCTGATGAGAGGCAAACAGAGGAAGGAATGCGCAGGGCTGGAGCCAGTTCCCTAGGTAACCAAGAGATGTGTTAAAAGGGAAAGTGCTGATAAGTAAATAAGTGCACACAATAAAGGCCCGCACACATGACTAACTTTCCTAGATACCACAGACAACAGAGAGCAGCAGAACATGGAAATTCATGGATCTCGTATCTGTGAGGAAACAGACAAATTTCTCCCAGTGTGATGGGTAAATAATACCCTCATTCACAAGTTCCTTGTGATGCCTTGGGGTGGCTCCCTAGAACAGAGGCTAGACAAGGTTAAGAGAATAAAGTGGGTATTTATGAAAGCCTTCAATAGATACACCTGGGGCAGTCAGAAGCCTCAGAGGCTACACCCAAAATGGACAATGGTCTGAGTTTTTCAGACAGATATAAGTTTGGTCCATTTACATATCAGGGGTTAATTCTCCAGTTACAGCTTCAGGTAATGAAGTCATTTACCCCCAGTTTGCTCCCCCCAATTCACTTTTGTTTATACTTTTTGGGACCTGAGGCTGTAGGGTGTCCTTGGCTCTCAGGCCTAAAGGATTGTTTTGTCTGACCAAAGTGTAAAGACAGTAACTAACACAAGTTTAGAGCTATGCCCTAATGCAGTACAGGATTTAAAAAATATTAAAGCTGAAGTCCTAAGGCATCACTTGCAGATGGCAGGAGCACTCAGCCCTTTCCCTTTCCCCTCACTGTGTCTTTCCCAACTCTCTCACATCACAAGCAGCTCCTAAGCAACAGGAGGTTTGCATAGCATGAGTCACTGCTGTGGCTGATGTTGTGATGCAGGATGGAGATCAGTCACCTGGCAGTGCACAGCCCAGTGCTTCCAGCAAGCCAACACGGGCACGGAATGCAGCAAAACTCAACAACTGAGACGTGCTTTAAAAGCTTACAGTTGTAAAACATGCCTTAAACTCTCACAGACAGATGGTGCTGGCCTAGGGAGGAGACTGCTCCATGCTAGATGCACAGCTGACACATGGCAGTAACTATTTCATACCAATAAATTAATTAACTTATATTAAACTTATTCATTAACTTATATAAACTTATTAATTAACATTAATAAGTTTAATTAACTTAAAGTTAATTAAACAATAGTTAAACTAGATTTTATTGAGATGGCAATAGGAAATCATTAGGCTTTGGACTGATGGCAAAAATTTTGGGAACTAACCATGCAAGGTCGGTCAGTTCCCAATGTAAGCAACCGATTTTGACATAACTGGGAGTGTTTCTGGCAGAACATTTCCTTCTGAATGAGGTTGTGATTTCCTTTTTTTTTTTTTCCTTCTCCCCTCTCCAAGACAACAATGGAAAAGAGAAAATTTATATGAAAAAGGACTCGAGAGGTCATCTTGAGCACTCCCTTATCTCCAGGGCTGACTGAGTGGTATTTCAGACCTGACCCAGGTTTGTCTGCCCCAGCCTTGTCTGTTCCTTTCCCCAGCAGGATTTGTGTTGGACACTTTGAGGCTCATTTTACCTCACCCAAGCTCCTGAGGCTCCAGAGACATTAATCCCTGCAAGGATGCTTTGCAGTGCTTAGGGCTAGAGTCCCCACTGGGGGCGCCCAAAATCCACCTGCAATCATTAACCAGCTGAGACACCACAGCATCCAGAAAAGGAAGAATTGTGACTTGTGAATACGAGGAAATCTTGATGCCTGCGTGAAAACCTGAAAATCAAGCTCTTTATTTTATCCATGGAGCCCTAGAGTAGCTGAATATCCATAGAGGAATTCAGTACAGAAATGAATAGAAGTAATTTTCCTTGCTAGAATTTCCTTGCTATAATCTTCTCTGGATAAAGTTGTACCTTGGTAGAAACCAAACCTATTCTGGAGAAGTGTCTATAAAATCATTGGCAAAGGACATTTTAACCTGTTCTGTGCCTCCTCTCTTTATAACTGGGTTGATTCAATTCCCTAGTCTTAATTAGAACTAACTTGTCAAAAATAATTTACTAATACATTCATAAAAATCTTGAAATTTGCAGTCTGTGACCTGCTGCCTGTGAATATTTAAATTATTTAACTGAGGCAAGTATTATCGGAAAGACAAACTACAGTGTTATTGGGAAAACAGATTTTGAAGTCAGATTCCAGCATTCAAATAGAAGAGAAAATAACAGAACTAGTCCAGCCTAAATGAACAGACCACATTTCCAGTTTTACAGTGAGATTTTAGACAAAAATGACCAACAACTTGTGAGTAATACACTGAGTAGAAGTTCTCAGAGATTACTTACAAATGATTTTTTTAAAAAAATAGATTATCAGACTTCTCATAGGCAATTCTGAATTGAAAAGTTAAATAATAAACAGTGAAGTGTTGATTCACTTCAAAGTCATAGAAGTTACTAGCAAGAACAAGAGTTTGTTATGCTATTTAAGAACCTGAAGTAATTGCACAAATATGTAAGCACGAATATATGTGCATGTGTATCTCAAAACCAGGAACATCAGAGCTCAGAGAGATGTCAGAGATTCGATTATTCTCCAGTCTAGCAAACAAAACCATAATGATCCAGGATTAATGGGTTATCAATTTAAATGGTTAAATGAAGGCTAAATTTCAATTTTAAAAATTTGAACATCAACAGACTCATCCCTCCTGTAATTCAAAAACTTGTAGTGGCTTAAAAAACTAAACTGTGACATAATCTATCTACACAACACAATAAATTAGGATTTAATGGCATTTTGGCCTTAGTCTGTGTTCCAAACTGCAGTTCATTTGGGAAAAAAATCAATTTCTAGGTGAATTAATTTGATTTTTATCAATAGCTGCTAAATTAAATTCAGATGAAGTATATATTTGGTGATTATGCCAATCTCTCCACACTGCTACATCCAAGTTATTCAAGTAAATGTGATGCAATCTGTAACTTGCTGGGAAAAAAATTGTTAACAATCTCACCTTCTTGGATTGTTTCTGATTTTAAAGATTTTATTTTGCTTATATAGTGTTTATTTAGTCACTAAACACTAACAGATTCTCAAATCCTTTAGGAGTGAAAAGAACAGCACTCAGCTCCCAGTAATGAGCCAATAATTCCCACAGTCTCAGCAACCTCATCCAAGCAAGCAGGGTTAAAGCAGGTCATGTTTTACTCTCTGCTCACACAGGGGAGCACACGTGATGGAAAAGTTGATCCAACTTTTTTTATCAATGGTGCAACTCTGCATTTTCTTACTCCTCTCTTGCATTCTGCTATAACCTTCCCTGGATAAAGTTGTACCAAATTCCCAGTTTCCCTCCAGTCAATTTCCTGAGGAATCAGGACCTCACAAATACCAGAACATCTAAGTGATTGCATGGTATCACAGCTTTTTAAAAACAAATGCAATTTCTCACTAGCTGCAACAATTTTGTTGCAGTCACATGCATCCCAGCAGCCACCAGATGTAATGCACCCCTGTGCTCATGTGGATTAACAGCAATAATTCCAGGAGCTCCAAACCAGCACAGAAGAACAATTTGGAAGTGATTATTGATATTTTGACACCCCATAACCACCTTTTATGGCAACTTTCCAGAGAACCTGCAGCTGAGTTCCACATGCAGCCTTCCTGAACAGCACCAGCGTGATAAAAACCTTCTAACACATTTAGCTAAACATTGTTTTATTAAGATTTTGATTAACATTTCACAGGATTCAATAGATTTGAAGGGCCCAGTTTTCTGATAAAGACTCTTTTTCAGAAGTTTGTAATACCACTTTGTACTGGGGTTTTTTGTTGCTGTTTTGGGGTTTGGGTTGTTGTTTTTCTGGGGGTTTTTTGGGTTTTTTTTTTTTTGTTTTTTTTTTTCTGGTTGGTTTGTTGTTTTTTTTTAAAGAACTTCAGCTCAGCCTTTAATCTTGAACATGCAGAGTTTTACATGTGGGATTTATTACAAACATTATGTAATTCCCCACCTGATGGTTTGTGGAGGTAGTTCAGAGATTTTGCTTGAATTCAGTAAGATTACTGTCCTACCATTGTGGATGAAAAGGGGCTAATCTGACACAGGTATTTTCCTGGTGAGAAATGCCTTGATGAATTGCTTTTAATCTGAAGAACTTTCTAATCATGTAAATTCAGAGCATTCTGTCAGTGAGTAGGTCTGAATCACACATCTTTGGTTTAACTCATACAGAAAAAGTGACAGCAACTTCCACACCCTGTCATCTCCTTGAGAAAGCAATTCTAGTAAAATATTACTGTCACAGCTCCCCAGTGCATCAGGCAATGTCCAAGGGGCTTTGAACAGTGGGGTACAGCTCCATCTTACCACTTCAGCTGTCCTCTGGTGCAACTGGAGACAACAGTCAATGTCCAAAAGGAAAGAATATTTTCATTTGATTATCATTTGTATGTTAGTTTGCTTGGAAATGAAATGGATCAAAGCAGGACAAATACTCAACCCACTGGCTTATTTATTTATAGAACAAACTCTGGTGGTACATTATCATACTTCTTCACTTTGTATCAATTTCTCCCTTTTTTTGTGCTTAGGGTCCCCTAGGAGTTGTTAGTGACACTGAGCCTCATCCCTTCGACTGCTCTAGAACATCAGCACTGTTCAGAATCACTCCATTTATTCCCTGCTTTATGATGTTATAGTTGTCAGCAAAAAGCAACCTTTTCAGGCTATATTATGAACTGTTCCATGGGAACTAAGCCAATAAAGCCTGGCTTCATATCCCAAATTGCTACATCCCTCCCCAGCCACCCAAATACCACCTTGCAGGACTTGCTAAGTTGCAATTCTTCCAGTTCCTGCCACATCACCAGCCGTGCTCCAGGCTCTGCCCTCCAGGGAGCAGCAGTGCTGTTGGTGGGGTCCCAGCACAGCTGCACACAGCAAGGAAAGGCTCCTGAGCTGCCAGCAGTACCTGGGGCCTCACCTCCACCTGGCTGCTGGTTTTCCACAGCATTTAGCAATTTACATCTGCGAGGTGTTTACCACTCCACCAAATTCAGCAGGATGGTAAAAGGGCACTCACACAAACTGCATTTCCTTGGAAAGGCTGGCCAAAGCCAGCACCTTTTGTAAGCCTTGCATGCATCTCTTTTCATTGCTGCTGCTTCTGTTACTCAGTTTTACACCTAGTCATGGCAGTGGCTCTCCAGGGGAGGACACTGCTCATTTTATGTAGAAGTGGTATAAGACATGAGCAGGCAATCATTCAGCTTCCAAAGAATGGGGTTTTGCTTTTCTTCTGCATTCAGTCACTCAGCTGCCCTGAATGAAAAAACAACATGAAAAACGTGGGATGTTTTGAAAGTACAAAGAAAAGAATCCACCACAAATGTTCATATAGATTTCAGTTCAGAAGAAAATTAAAAATGCTTGCCTGAAAATGCAGATGTATGGCTACTGAATATGCAGTCCAAACACATTTCCATTAAGAAAAATCCTACTGGAAAAGCACGATGGAACAATTCAATTCTAAATGCTCCAAGTGCTTTGCATCTTTTTATAGAAGTCAGTGCCAATGGTCTTCCATTTCCACCACAGGCTCACACAGTAAAACAGTAGCCAAAGAATGTTTACTGGTTAATATGTAGGCAAGTATATGTTCTTGTTATCAGTTTGATGATAGGTTTTAAAGGTTTAATTTTGAATTAACTTCCTACCTCTTTCAAAATCATACATTTGGGGGTACACATGAAAATATGTACAGACACCAATTGATTAACATGATTGATGTTTAGTTTCTGTAACTTAGCCTTAATGAGCCACTGACCACTTATTGTCTCCCAACCTTATGCACATCAGTCACTGCTGGACTTGTTTCCTTTGTTTTTTAAAATCTTTTTAAGTGTTTTAAAAACCCTAGGGAAAAAAGAAGTGGGTAGCTCATACACAAGAGATATTTTAATTCGATGAAAAGAAAAGTTGGGGCTTCAGTCACTTCTCTTTGTAGCAGCTGAAGTTCTGCCTCAGAATTTATCCAGCAAAAATACCAATCTTCAAGCACAGTTATGAAGAGGTTTGTAATTTCTTTAAGAGCCTGTAATTGGGTGACAGATAAGTAACACATGCCTTTTGCAACAAGTTTAGAGCTTTACAGACGAGTAAATTAGTTTAAAAAATCAATCCGGGATTTCTTTTAAATTTTATCACTGCCTGCTTGAGTTTGTTGTCTGAACTGAACAAATATTTCTGAGTTATGTATTACAAAGAGTATTGGCTATGAAATCTGCCCCTTATTCAGTGCTTGAGTATTTCACACACTGCATTTTCTCCTGTTACATTCATGATACAGACAGCCCAAATGTATTTCAACCCTCAGTTCATTTATTATGAGGGGAAAACCCTCACCCTCAGGCTTGTACCTTACATTTTTTAACTTGTGAATGTCCCCTTCTCAACAAGATCAACGAGAGAGTAAATGTGCTTCTGCAATTAGTTCTTTACAGTGAGATTTACAGTGAGATTCCCAGTATTGCTTCATTTGTAATCTTTGGAATGACTTAATTCCCATCCACTTATGCACAAGCTCTGAACAATGAGCCACTCAGACTATCTAGCATGCAGATAAGTATCTCTTGTTTGTTTAGATCCTTAGCTTGTAGGGACAGGGAGCATCTCCTCAGTACCTGTATGTGAACAAGGAGAGCAGAGACTCTGAACTCTCCTGTTATGCCAAACAGTAACAGTTTTAACTTTCAAGCAAATACTGAAATTAAAGGAGCACCCAAAGCTCTATCTCAGCCACACTGATCTTGTGAAAGCAGTGACTCACCTAGTAATGGCTTTCCATAAATTAGGCAGCTAAAAATGGGTAGGAAGCATGACACCATTAACAGTTCCTGTGGTGTAAATTTTCTCGCTGCATGTGAAGAAAATCCATGGCAGTAAAAATAAGAGATGAAGGTGTCAGCACCCATCATGTTTAGATATGCTGTTAATAATTTAAACCTTCCTCCTTGGAGTGGATGGCTTCAGAGTGAATGACTCCATTTCCTTTCTCAAATGAAAACTGAGGTTCTGTTGCTTACTAATCCCAGATGTTTTCTTCCCAGCTATGGAAAGAGAAGGAGTTCCACAGTGGAACCCTCCTGCAGCAGCGCTTTGTGTGCTGCCACCTTCCTCCCCTCCACACTCCATGGAAATGGCTGATGGTAAAAGTGACACTATCCGAAGGAAAAGCCACTCAGAGCTGTGTGAAACAGGAGGAGATGGAGGAGGAGGAGTCACTGCATCACTGGGAGCAGCACTCTGTTTTACCAGTTGCTCCGGGCCTGGCAGGAGCAGAGTGTGCCAAAGGCTGCCACTGATTGCTGCTTTGCACATGTGCACCGTGGTGAAACAAGGGCTGAAAACTGACATTTTGGGACTGGTATCTAAACTTAGCTGCTCACCTAAGATAACATGGCTATACAAAAAGAAAAAAACCCCAAAAGCACAACCAAAAAACCCCAGAGTGGTGCCAGGCATAACAAAGTGCACCATTTTCTCATGACACAGAAAGGACCATAAGAGAACCTCCTATAAAAGGTGGGAACAGCATGGCCTCATACTGAGAGCTGGCAAAGGCCTCAGTCCTGTACCATTCTTGACAGACTGCCTCAGTCACTCTGTGGCACCTGCCCAATTACTCCTTTGAAATTCTGTTGGCATCCTATCATCAAGAATTCTGAATATCGAATATTCAGCTCAAGGTCTCTTATCTTCTCATTTCCAGAGTAATAACATTTCTCATCAAAAACACTTGTTCTATGCGACCCAGGCTTGTTGCATCTACTTCCCACAACTTCCTGGGCTTTGTTTATACTTCACCAAACTAAACAAGATCTGAAGACAATAGAAGATAGCAGTGCTTTGCTATTAATAGCTGAATCTTGCCCTCATGTTGCTGCATTCCTTCTGGACCATGCACCTACTGAGATCTATTCCTTTATGTAATTCCTTCTCATCATAAGGATAGACAAGAGACTGCTCTTGCAGTTGCTCTTGCTTTAAAACAAGGGGAAATTGCTAGTTTAAAGTAAAACTGTCTAACCAAAAGAAAGGCTTAAAATTTTATTTTTAATTTAGTAAATTTTTTTTCATTCAAAGTTGCCTATGAGCTGTAAGCAACAAATCCTAGTCAGTTTAGCCACTTCCTAGAGGAGCAGAGGAGCACCCACAAAGCTCAGGCAGTACCAATGAGGAGTGAGGGGTGGGGGACCAGGATTTTCCAGAGCCTTCATCTCCCTCTCTCCCCATCCGGTAACAACACCCCTCCCACAGCATATGGCCACAGGCAAAGCACTAAATGGGATGTGCTGATGAAGGGCACCCCGGTATTGTTATAAATATAATGTCATTGTTATTTATATAAATAAACTTTCCATCCTTATGGTCAATACGCAAATCTGCTGCCTTCATCAAAATAAACTCCTGGACACAGAAAGGCAAGAGAGGCAGGTTGTTTCCTGAAAACTGAAAAGGCAAATGAGAAACTGACCCAAGCCAGAGGGCAAGCAGGTGCTGCTGAGAAGCAGTGAGTGTTCTTTAGGCAGGACTGTCAATGAAGGAAGCAACCAGCAGCTTTGTGGAGATGCAACTGCCCAAACATTTGCAGCAATAAACCAGAGGGGCGAGCAGCAGCACCTCCAGATGGCTTTGTGTGCCTGAATGTCTCTCAGTAGATCCAGCACTCTGTATTTAGTGCAGGAGAAGCTCCTCGTTCAGGTAAAACACTGGCACAAACCCTGGGAATTGTGCCTTGTGATGAGCTCAGGGGAGGATGGGATGTAAACAGAAGTGGGGCCACAGAAGCCCACCCCAGCCTTGGACAAAGTCACTTGGCCTCAGCCTCTGGAGGCATTTCAAAGGCCTGATTCCCACTGATGTGCCACTGAGAGGGAGATGCTGGAGGATCTGTCTTTGCTGCCCAGCTTTAGCTCCTGTTTCTGTGTGGCTGAGACCCAAGAACGCTGCAGGAGTGAACAGGGCCCAAGGACACCTCCAGCAGTGCAGATGATCTCTGCTAACAATTTCCTGAACAAAAGGTTTTTTCCAGAGCTCTTCACCCATGAACATTTCCTAGCTCACCAGATGGGTTTCTGCCCTTTTTTTCTGTTATAAGCTCTGTGTATTTTTGACCCTACCAGGACCTGCTCAGACTATTAAAGTGACTTTAGGAGTTATTACAATTACATCAGTCTCTGGTGAGTCTGACAGGACCTGTTTGCAGTGCAGGGTGCATCAGGCTGCAGTCACCAGCACAGAGCACTGCAATAGAGCAGGAATTCAGGACTGCAGCTCCAAGGCTACCTTGACACCACAGAAGTGGAGGCTGTACCAGACAGGAAAAAAGTCCCTATTCCCACTAATAACCCTTTAGTTACAACATATAATCTCAAGTACTTAGCCAGCCATGTATCTACCCTTTATCTCCAACAAAAAACCCTACCCTCTCCTATTCCTTTCTTTTATGTTTGAACTAACTATTTTCTCCAGGTGTTTTTTAACCTTGTCATAATCCATTACCTTCATATGCTTTGATCCTTCCATAGGGAATTTATTTTTCTCTCTTCAAAAATTTTTTCTAGTCAAAAGATATTTTCCCCAGTCCACAGGCTCTGTTCCATTCAGATGTTACAGCATGATGCTTTTTTCCCCCTGCCTTTTATATATATATATATAATTTTTTTTTAATCTACGAACATTTAAGAAATCAAATTTCAAATTAGAACCAAGCCAAGCAAGTTTATTCCTGATGACACAAGATGTGGCCTCTGAAAAAATATCTAAAAGACACACATCGTGTACAGACTGCTAGAGAAAATTCACAGAAGGTTTTGTGAGGCAAAACAGTTACAGGAGAGCAAAGATATTCAAAGGTCAGGCTTAGATCAACTGCTGTTACTCTGAAGGAAAAGAAGCCATGAAATATATTCTATATGGCTACATTTGCCTTAGTGTTCCAAGGAGATTTTAATTCTTCTTTGGTTCATTTGTCAATGTTTGTATTGTGTAAATCTGTGCAGTGCTGAGGATGCCAGTGTTGCAAGAATCAATTTGCTTTACTTACATGTATATTACAGACTGGGGACAAGAAGGAAAGAGAAAGATGCTGGATGCATCCTCTTCCACCTAGTATGGCATCACACAGCCCATGATTTTCTTCTTTAATGAGCAGGGCCAGTTCCTCTGCAGGCAGTGGCCACCCACTGTCCTTCTGTGAAATAAACTCTGTTTCTCTGATGCTGTGGACACAAACTTGAAACAATTGTTCCTGCTTTGTTGCCATTACACTTGCTACAAATGGTACCTCCCCATGGAGAGGCTGAGCACCAGCAGCACATCCTGGGATAAGCAAAGCATTCCTGGCTAGAAACAAGTGCTCTTCAAAGCCAGATCCCCAAACTGGGACAGGAGCCACCCCAGTGGACTGGAGACGAGGCCCCCAAAAACAAGAGGTTGAATTCCAGCATTTAAATTTGTCAAGCAGCTTCTCCATTTCAGATATTCTGAACAACAAACAAAACAAATTGCCTATCCCAAAACAAGCCATCTAATGCACACACATAGAAAAAGATACCAGCCTCTCAGGGCTTTTTTCTAAAGACAGAACAAAGCACTGAATTGTCAAACACAACATGCTTGAAATCAGAATGCTCATATGTAAAATAGCTCTGGCACAGCATCATGGAAACTTCTGAATTGAGCTTTCTTTATACACATTTGCAAAAAGCAACTGTCTTTATAAACAGCAGCAATTTGAAAAAAAAACATCTGCATGCTCCTGGGCAGAGGTGTTTGTTCCTGCGTTGAATATCTTCTCACCTAAAATCTCACACTTCTTGTGGAGCATTAAGATCTTCTCTCCTAATCCTTGTAAGGTCAACTTGTCTTTTTGTTCTCTGAGCTACACACCCTGAGCATTTATCTGGACACAACAAAGAACAAGTTCTATGTAAAATCTATGTAAAAAAAATTACATCAATATTTAGAAATACAATATTTAGAAATAAGAAAAGTAAAGTAAAGGCTTTAGGGAAAAGCAAAGGCTTCTCAAGAAGAGCCCTGCTTTGGTTATGGCAGTACCTCTAAGGAGTTCCCAGTTCCAAACAAGCCCCCACTACTTAGGCAATGGTTTAGCAATTGAAGATAACCAAATGAAGTCCTTGAGACTTTTTCTTTTTTTTTAGTTCTTCCCTTTGTTCTGCTTTGCAGACAGAAGGCCAGAGACAGCAGTAATTTCAAGCTCTGTACACCAGAGAGGCAGAGTGATGTCTAATGTCACAGTGGGTTGGGCAGTCAGCCTCTCCTCTATCCCAAAAGCCCTGACTCAGTCCTGCTGCAGGGACACTGCTCATTTTATGTGAACGTAAAGGGCTGATGGACAGGCATGGGGCAGCAGCAGAGGCAAAGGTATTGCCCAGGTGAAGTTCCTGCATACAGAGATTTATCTTGTGCTGCACCTTCAGCAGGGCAGAATTCCTGCTTCTCCTCACAGGTTCAGTGCAGACACAGCTCCCTGACAGGAAAGGATGGCTCCACACGACCACCCCTCTGCCTCTGCATGTACAGAGCAAGAATATCTAGGGTCCTAGATGCTCATTAAAGAAGTTTGGAGAGAGATTAAGCTTTGTTTAAAATGTCAAGTCTCCATTCTGAGAGAGAATTGTGTGCTAGGGCTGCTGAGAGGCCACAGCATCTCTCACGTGCCTCATACAAACACAGAGGCACATATGGTGCTCTCCTTGGAGAAGTAAGGTTAAAGTAGAAGAAGCCTTGTCCATCATGGCAAATCTCAGTTTTCTGTGCTGCTCCCAAAAAAAGGATTTACCAGGTCGGAGCTTGGCAGCACAGAAAATGCAAAGGCTTTTCAGAAATTCAAAAGTTCCATAAGAAATAGTCAAGGCCCTCACCTCAATTCCTCACATATTCTAAATTAATTTTCTTCTGACCCCAGCCCACATCCAGTCTGTTCTGTTACGAAAGAATGAGCAGAGTTTGCCTAGTTTATTCTCTCAAAGAAACAGCCAAGAAGAATAAATGCAGATTATTCTACTTTGACCAAATTAAAGGAAATTGTAGCTCAGAGCAGAGGGATTCCCTTTGTTTATCTGACAACACAAAGGAATTACTGCAACCCTGTCTCCTGTCACTGCTGACAGGCTGTTGGGTGTGTTTCTGTTGCTACTCCTTTGTCATTTACATGCAAAATCCCATCAGCAACCTGCACAATCAGACTCAAAGCAACACAAAGACAGCAGGAATAAACATAAGCCATTGAGAAAAATCCTTTCCACTAGAGGAGTTCTACAAATGGTTACATGTACTCAAACAGTGAAGCACAAATACTCTGCTCCACGTTGAGGAAACAGCTGCCTTCGCTGTAAATAGACAAGAAGTACTAGAACAGACCCAGAGACAAGCACCAGACCCAAAGCACAAAAAGAATAAAAAAAAATTTAAAAGAGTGAAGTTTCAAATTAAATGAACCTTTGGCTAGTCACTGCTTAGGTTTTGTTAAATGCTTAATATTTTGCAATATTTGGGGATTTTTCACATTCACTCAGCAGAGTAAGTAATGCTTAATTTGTTGGGAGTTACCTTCTGAACTACTCTTTGCTACTTTTTTTTAATGTTTCCCTTCACTTTATGCTTCTGCAGTGCCTCAGAGTGAAAGCACCTTGTACAGAATGATTTAGCTGTGAGCTGAGCCTGATCCAGTCAGTAGCCATGCTGCTTCTGAGGATTTGGGATTTAACTTCCTACACAGATATGGCCTTCTGGACCCCTTTTCCCTTTGCTGCATAGCACTTCGTCTCCTAAGGGACTTCAGTACTTGCAACCACTCAGTGCTACCAAATGTTGGATTTCTGGAGTTCTTTCACTTGATACAAGAGCTGCAGATTCCCCCAAGACTACAGAGAGTTACTGAGAAACCCTGGTGGCCCTTGCTCACTGCCGGCACACAAGAACGAGGCTGTTCTAGAGAGGAACTCTGCTCTGTGCCTTCCTTGTTTCCTTCTCCAAGGTGCAGGCCCTCTCTTGATTCCTACACACAAGCACTCGGAGTCGTTCTTCCTTCTGCCCAAACATTGTGTTTGACTCTAATTGTTACATTTTGCTCCAAGTGCCTTCTTTCTGCATGACAAGTTTTACCATCCAGGCTGCTCATGGAACAGGGAGGGCTGGCAGAGGCAGATGGGGACTGAACAGGCTTTATTTCCAAAGCTGTGCTGGTGAAGGAGCTCTTGAGCAAACAACTCTCTGGGAGTCAGCAACAAGAAAAATACCCACTTGTATAGTGCATAACTGGCTTTGCCAGGTGGGGGTTAAACAAGAAAAGCACCTGTCAGCTGTGATTTCTGTTAGGAGATCATTCTGCTTTACTGCTAGGACTTCTCAGCCTGCACAGAACTTAATCAAATCTGCTCATTCTCCCCTAGAGTCAAGTGCATAAAACTGATTGTCACTGCAAGGGCAATGCATGTGCTGATGGAAAGGTCTTTGCTTTAACATTGCTGCTGCTGAAGCCACGTACCAATCACAAAGCTGAAATACAAGAGACCACATCACTTCATGTACGAGAAGCAATGGAGACTGACGTGAAAAATGTGATCTCTGTCAGCATGCCAAGATGTATGGGGCATATTCTGCCTTTCCATTCCCTCCCCCCTGTCTCCCTAAAATGTTCAAAGCAAAAAAAAAAGCATCAAGGTGTTAAGTGACTTGAAATATTTTTGTACTTGTACCATCTAGTAAACAAAGTTGCTGAAAAATGTCATTGTGTGATCTTCACATGTGTGTGGGAGACAGTATCTCAGCTGTCAGGGAATGACTGTACAGCTCCCTGCTGGAAAGAAGAAGTCAAACATTTCACAAGCAGATTTTATAGCCTGGTGGGATCTCTGCTGAACACTTGGGATATCCAGGCTGTCAGCTGCTCCCAGGAAGATACCTGCTGATTCATGCTGGCAGTACCATCCCAAGTGAGCTGTCCCCAGACACCAATCATTAGAAAGGCTCCCAACCACAGCTCTGACACCAGCTCAGCAAATCCTGCCTTCAAACCCTTGGGTGAGCCAGTGGGATAGAAGTCATCATCAAATCCCAGCCATAACACAATACCCAAAGCCTTCTGGAAGGGCTGTTCTGCCACTCTGCACTCAGGATGTTTTTGCTGCTATTGATTAAAGCTCTTTGTTCCTTTGCTTCCCTTCCCCTTTCCCCACCTGAATTGTCACCACGGGTGGCAGGTGCTGGGTGCAGGTGCTGTCTCTATGCACACACTGGAAGTGGATACTGCTGGAGATATGTGAAGGAAAGAGAAGGGGGAGCCGTTCTCTGTCAGAGCTATCAGCAAACCCAGTGCAGTTCAGAAAGCATTCCCACAAGTCAGCCTAAAAGACTGAGGGGGAGAGAGGGCATGAGAGAGTTTTGTCTCTTCTTTTAGTGCTGTTCAGGATCACTGACAGCAATAAAGAATGCACAGGCTTAGAATCCCGCTCTAAACTCCAAAATAATGTACTAAACACTGACCCATGCATTGGTCTGTGCTGCCAGCAGCCCAGGTTTATGCTTTCCAGCAGCAGTGCCCTTTGCCTTGCTGCAGCACACTGTAATTAAGGCCCTGCACAGGGCCAGTCGCTAGCACGATAAAGAGGAGCTATTTTTGTATGTGAATTCAAATAAACAAATGCAATTTCTAACCATTAACCTTCTGAAGTAAGCTTTATCAGCATCCTGATATTTCTAAAATGCTGACACACCGCATGATCCAAGACCTCAGTGTCTAAAAAAGCAACGAGTACATCACACCACTCCCAGCTCCCAGAGCCAGCACCCCTGACTTTGTGTGTGCAGGGGAGATGCTGAGAAGCCAGGGCAGCCAATTCCCAAGACCCTTCCTTCATGGATGCACACTTGCTCTTATATAGGCTCCATGCTTCAGCAGACCTGAGTACTTTGGGTGGATCACTCTCTGTGAAGGTTCAGAGACTAATTCCAGCAAGAAATGGAGTTTGTGTGGGAAACTCACTGCTCACCTCTCCTGCAGAGGTACACAAAATCTGCTATGAGGAAGGAGATCTGGAGAGGCAGGGAAGATGCCTGCCTAGGGATCCATCCAGCTTCTCATAATGCCTTAAGTTTTTAGCTTTCATACTTTTCAGATCCTGTGCTGCATGAGTGCATAACTCTGAACTCCTCACACAGTGTTAGTGAGCTCTCTTCACACTTTAGTCAGACAAAACAATCCCTCCAGGTCTGAAAGCCAAGGACACCCTACAGCCTCAGGTCCCAAAAGCATAAACAAAAGTGAATTGGGGGGAGCAAACTGGGGGTAAATGACTTCATTACCTGAAGCCGTAATTAGAGAATTAACCCTGATATACAAAGAGACCAAACTTATATCTGTCTGAAAAACTCAGGCCATTGTCCATTTTGGGTGTAGCCTCTGAGGTTTCTGACTGCCCCAGGTGTATCTATTGAAGGCTTTAATAAATACCCACTTTATTCTCTTAACCTTGTCTAGCCTCTGTTCCAGGGAACCACCCCAAGGCATCAGCTCCTGCCTTGGCCAGCACACCACTCCTCACTGCTGTGAGCAGCTCCTCTCATGTGCTGCATGTGGCAGGGAGATTTCTCCTCTGGTGTGGATCTGAACACTTGGTATAAGCATATATGGTTTTATTAAATTGATCACTCTGCTCTGCTGAGGCAGCATTTACAGGAGAACAGCATAATGGCTTTTTCCAGACTCTCAGGGTCTGGTAAGACACGGAGTAGAGAGCTGGGAGCTGACACCAAGCTGGAGAAGACTGCATTGAAGATGAAAGGTGAGAAAGCTCACTTGCAGAGAGTCTGGGTTTTGTTCTCTGTGGGAAGAACATGAACTTTTGCATTCAAGCCAAATTTAATAATGCATTCCAGTGATCTGCATTTTTCTAAGCTCCTACATTCCCTCCCTTCCTGAATACCATAGGTTTTCCCATTCTATCAGAGGTGGCATCCACTGCCGATGGGTTGAAACTCAAAGTTATCATGGATGAAACATCAAGATTGTGAATGTTTGGGAAACAGCCAAATGTTAGTTTAATTAACTCAAACATATTCAATTTTGATTGACCTTTTCAAACAGAATCAGAGAAGCACCGAGGCTGGAAGCAACCTCTGGACATCATCTAGTGCAACCATCTGTTCAAAGCAGAGCCCATTAGATGGACTTGCTCAGGACACCATCCAGTCAGATCTTTCATTATCTCCCAAAACAATTTTCAAAACATCTCTCCTCAACACAGGCACTCTGCAGTCCTTCAAGAAGTTATTTCAAACCAAACTTTGCAACTTCAATTCCTAGAATGCAAAGAAGTCTTTTGACAATTTTATAACAACACATTTTCCAGAATAGGAAATAAAAAAATCCTTTTGCTACAGTAACTGCATTTTTAATACCGTTTGCTTTTCAAATTTCAATTACCAATTAAAAATTTAAAATTCCAATATATAAATTTCCATCTAGATCTTATGCAAGCATCTTAAAAGAAAGCCAGCACCTATCCAGTATCAAGCACTAAGAAGAGTTCAATACAACACTTATCACTGTGTGTTTCTTCTCCTCAACTCTTCTCTAGACCATGTAAGGACTTTTGGAAACTCTTTTCTGCCTGCTCAGACTCCAGCACATGGAGACCACTGGATGAGACAGGACCCATTAGAGCCTCTGGGCTGTTCCCATCCCCCAGCAGTTCTGGTTCTGTCTCTGGGCTGTTCCCATCCCCCAGCAGTTCTGGTTCTGTCTCTGGGCTGTTCCCATCCCCCCGCAGTTCTGGTTCTGTCNTGTTCCCATCCCCCAGCAGTTCTGGTTCTGTCTCTGGGCTGTTCCCATCCCCCAGCAGTTCTGGTTCTGTCTCTGGGCTGTTCCCATCCCCCAGCAGTTCTGGTTCTGTCTCCAGCTGCTTGCAAAGGCTGCTGTGGTTTCAACAGGTTTCAAAATAATGAAACCTCCAGTGAAGGTCACAGTACAGACTCCTCACAAACACAAACTTTCTGCTCTCTGGTGCTTCCAAATATGCTGTGACCACATATTGGAAACCATTGCAGTACATCTATTGGTTTATACTGAAAGTGTACTGCAATAGATGAGAATGTACTCAAACAAACAAACAAAAACAAACCAAGCTAAACAAAACACAGCTCCTGGAACATTGTGGGGTTTATCTTCTAAAAGGTGATCATAGGAGAATCTCTACTTTCCAGAAGAGTTCTCTTTTGATGCTGTGGTACTGAGTCCAGGTGTAAGATAAAACACATGATAAATTAATTTTTTCCCTCATTTATTCTGAAATAATACTATTAATAATATTTTTATTTTTCTTATTATATTTTTCATCTGAAAAGATCAAGGAACTGGACCACATAATTCAGATCATTTGGTCAGAAACTTCCATTCTAATTGTATCACCTAGTACAGAAGCAGCAATATAACTGCAACCAACAAAACACTTGCAAAGGTACAGACAGCTCTATTTCCATGAGTTACTTAACTAATTTACACTGAAAAAACACAAGGTTGTCATAGTTGAGCAGTTAAACCACACCTTGCAATCATGTGATGGTTTTTCAGTGAATAATGGAAAAGGGTTTAGAGTGTTCAACCGAAAAAAAGGAATTGCATTATTAAAGAAACCCAGGCCGGTTAATTGCAGGTAATGGCTATGAATAATGACAGCAGAGAGTGCTGAATGACGAAGGAGAGAGAATATTCTGTCTTTGAGTTGTAATTGCTTAACACAAACAGTTTGGTCAATCTGAACTTATTTGTGACTGTCTGTGCTGGGACTGTAAACATTTGGCTAAAGCTGTTAGGGAACCGCTTCCATGGGTTCTGCATCCCAGAAATGGTGACAGAGGAGCATGTTGGTTTTCAATATTTCTGATTTCTTTGCCTGGTGATTAATGACTCGAATGCACAGAACTGAGAGTTTGTTGGACTGGTCACTCTCTCCTTTTTCCTCCTTCCACCCTTCTTCCCTGGATGTGGCTACTTGGTAGAAAGCCCAGTAGCAGTCAAGGAGAGGGAGAGCACTGAATCCATTCCTCTCCTCCCCTCAGCCCTGCCTGTTCATCCCCCCACCTAGGAATGTTCTGTACACACGTGCACACAAACATGGCTTTGCCTGGTGCTCTACAGCCTGATCACTGATTCTTCAGGAAGACATTAATTATGGAAATAGCTCCTAAAAAAGAGAAGTGTTCCTTTGCCAGACCAATTCATCTTCTGCTGCACCAAGTCTCAGTGTCCTGTGAGTCACTCCACAGCTGGAACTATCAGTGAAAAATGCCTGGAGTCAAGGGGAACAAGCTGTGGCTGATGCACAGCAGAAAGAAGGAGAACTAAGTCACAGGGAAAGGGACCACCAAACTGCATGTGTTTGGGTTTCATCTACTTAATATTACCCTGTTTAGAAGAATGTTTATTAGGACACATAATCTTTGCCTGTACTTGTCACATATCATTCCCAATTGCTCCCTTTCTGAGATTACTTTCCTGGCTGAGGCCCTCAAGACACCACACAGTTTGAACTCTACACTTTCAAACACTCATCACCCAAATATCCAAAAGATTTATGACCTACTTGGGCCACCCTTACCTCAAATGGCAAGTTGAGTGTATCAGGAATAACACTTCACGTGAGCTGTATGCATTTATTTCTGTTGCAATACATGAAGTTGATCTGTGTCTGCATGGTGCCACAAGAGAGCAAGTCGAGGGAAGCAAACAATGAACAAAACACATGAACCTCTCTGGTGATGTCTCCAGGCAGCAGATTAAACAGCAGCTCCTATTCTTACACCCTTACTTCAACCTCTTTCCCAGAGCTGAGAATCAGCACACAAGTCAGAAGAGAACTGTGCTGAAAATGGGGTGCTTTCCACTTCTCAGCATCCTCTTCTCATGCACACAGCCCTGCTGCTCTGAGAACAGCCTGGTTACTTTCACTACAAGCTCCATTTCATCCATTAGATGAGAAGAGCAGCCCACCCCTCCACAGCCATGGTTGTGTGAACAGTCTCCAACCATCAGTCCCTCTGACTTGGATGCAGGGAGGAAGGAGAATGCCAGAAAATATCATTCCTGGCCTTGGCCTGGCTGGGTCTGAGGCAGCTGGCCACCAGGTATAAAACCCTGGGAGCTGCAGGGGACTCATATCTTCCTGCACAAAGGATATTTGGAGCTCCTGTAGAACATCTCTAAGGGAACACGGGCACAGCATGGAACAGCTGCACCACTTAGAACATGTATCCCCCCATTTCATGCTTAGACTTTCCTAGGACATGCACTGGCTGTATGCACTTTTGTAAGGCTATGAATTCCCTGAAAGCAGTGGATCAGGACTGTGAAGAGGATTATACTGAAATGTTTGTCTCTGCTGATCAGTATGAGAAAAGGGCAGGGAGGTTTTGACAAGTTCTATAAAATTATGCCCACAAAAGCAGGGCTAAGTACTGCTCTACAAACAACAGGAGACAATGGTAACAACATTCTTCTCAGAGAAACTGAATAGACATTCAACCAGAACAGACTCATTGCTACTGCTGCAACCATTTTAATCCCACCCATCCCCTCCTTGCTGCTCTAAAACAGGCAGAAGGATTTTTTTTAGGAAACTCTAACTGCTACCCTAGGAGTGAGATGCAATTCTGCCCAAGGGAGAGCCAGGTGATTTGCTTTGCTGCTTGTCTCACAAAGGTTGTCCCCTGCAATGGAGCCCATTTGTGCTGGATTAATGCAATCAGAGGCACCCTGCTGTCTGGTCACTGACCTGTCTGTAAACAGCAGATGACATGATGCCTTGAGCTGCTATTGTACAGAGTTACCCATTGAGTTGTGACCATTGTAAATGAAACAAAACCCTACTTCACCTGCTGCTGTTGGCCTGTTTTCCAGCAAGGAACAAAGATCAGAAGCACCTCAACTTTGAGCACCATTTTGTCCTTTGCTGCTTCTCACATCTCCTCCAAATGAGTTTGTGTGCTCTTCCTCACACCTGGAACAATTTTCCCAGCTGTACTGACAGGTCTAACCTTTCTCTGTTCTTGCTTTAAAACCATTTTATGTCCTTCTCCTTTCATTCAAACTTTTGATGTTACAGCTTCCTCTCCTCTGCCTGTGTAAGTGTGAAAGTCACCTGAATGGATCTCACCTGCCCTGGGCTGTGCTCACTGTGAGAGGCCACGGGGACAGATTCCCACCTGATGGGAACCATGCAGGTCTGCTGGGGTGATACACAATCATGGATCACAGAAAACAAGGTGAGTAAGGAACACTGTTCTTAGGTTTCCAATACAAGAGTGAGATCAAGCAGTGTCTGCTCCCTGTCAGCTCCAAACCAACAGCAAGCTGCTTCCACACTCTGCGTGCTCCAACTGCAGAACTCCTCACCCCAGGACACAACAAACTGAGCAACTGGACACCTTAGTGAGAGAGCAAAACCCACTGGGAGCCACGAAACACAAAGAACTCTCCCCAGGTTCAGACACTCCCTAAGCTGGAAGCTGGGAAAGTGTTCTGGGAATAGCACAGCCACTGCACTCTTCCCTGAGCAAACCCTGCCAGCTGCTGCAGGGGACAGCACACTGGGGTGGCTGGGGCTGGCACCTGGCCCAGGCCAGGAGCTCTTTATCCCAGCAGTGAAGTCACAGCACCGTGAGTGTCAGTCTGGACAGGCACAGGAGGAGCCCACTGCCCCCACAGGTGGAGCAGCAGGAGAAGGGACCCCCAGAGTGTTTGGTGCTCACCAGAAACTGGCTCTGACAGCCAGTCAGCTACAGCTGCTGCTGCAAGTCACTAACCCACACTCACCTCTGTTGTTCAACAGTAACTCAGCAGTCACTGGGACATGTTCAAAGGAAAGGTTTCATTACAATAGCTGGCAGTGAAACAGAAGCCAACTGACACTGCCAATGGCAAGCTGTTTGTTTGTCTTGGTTTTCTTTTGATTATCAAACTGGAAGTCCATTTGGCCAAATCAGACAAAAACTGCTTTCATGTTTTCCTCTAATTTTTGTCAGAAGTCTGATGTAAAGCCCCTACAGAAGTATGACCAAGTTATATCAGTATCACCCTTTCTACTTCATTTACAAATGCTCCCATAAAAACCTATTTGCACCAAGACTGAAACACACATAGGTTATGTTAAACACTGTCTGATTATTGCTTAGTGTCAGAACAGCTCAGATTGTATAAAACTGCAGCAGCAAACTCATATATTAATCATTGAAGAACAGCTCACACACAAATAGAAGTGTTTGATGTCATAATCTGGCTCAATAGAAACACAGCTAGGCAACAGGAGCCTACAATGAACTGGCTTTAACTGACAGACTTCGGTGTTTCCATACAGAATCTTCTATTAGAAAATTAATTTTTTTTTAATTCCAAGGAGTTCCTTGCTTTGGAAAGATTTTGAACACCAACAAAAGCTTATTGTCTGAGATATTATATCGGAAACAACATTAAAGACAAAAGCTAACATTTCAGAATATGTAACTGTAGACTCTATTTTGAAAATGCCTCCTGAAGAACAGTTGGTTATCGGAAATATTTTAGAAGTAATTTAATCACAGGCTCCCTAGACAGTCTGCACTCCTCATGTTCTCTGAATCAACCAAGCCCCAGTTCTTACAAGATTACCCAGTACCAGCACAAATTACTGTTTGTTTGAGACATCTTCTTGGATTCTCCCTTAAGGGCCACTGGGAATGAGCAATGAATTGAGGCAATAGTACAATGATGCATTCAGCTGCCTGAATCCTTTTGTGAATGAAGAGGGGTCTGATCAATTCCTATTTACCTCAGCACACTTCTAGTTTCAGAATGGACTTCGGAGGTTTCATCACTGCCTAGCAGAGAATGTTAATGCTTCCCTTAATGCTCCGTGTAAAAACTTGGAATAGGTATTTGGAGAGATGGGAACAAGAAGGAACAGATTACTATCAAGCAGTGCTGACAGGAAGCCATTGGCAGTGGAGAAGGTGAGGCTGGACTGATCAGACAGAACCGTCTGAGAGCGAGCATTTCATTGAGCACTGAAAACCAGCAGGACTCGCTGGCTGTGGAGCAGCAGCGCTCAGTGACTCATGCTATTCAACAACCCTGACTCGAACCTGTTGAGGATCTTGGCCCAGCCCTCCCTTTTCAGCATGAATCCGACTAGAAACGTGTCGGTAAAGCCCTGGGCTGCTGGATAAGCACAGAGAGAGCCCATCCGTGCGCTCAGGTGCCCGGCAGCAGCAGCCGCAGGTCAGACGGGCGGTGCTGCCGCAGCTCCGAGCGCGGCACCTCCCCGTGTCCATGCCCGGCCCGTGTCCATCCCTGGGAGCCGTGTCCATCCCCTGTCAGTGTCCATCCCTGGGAGCCGTGTCCACCCCCTGTCAGTGTCCATCCCTGGGAGCCGTGTCCATCCCTGGGAGCCGTGTCCATCCCCTGTCAGTGTCCATCCCTGGGAGCCGTGTCCATCCCTGGGAGCCGTGTCCACCCCCTGTCAGTGTCCATCCCTGGGAGCCGTGTGCATCCTCCAGCCCGTGTCCATCCCTGGGAGCCGTGTCCATCCCCTGCCAGTGTCCATCCCCCCCGCCCGTGTCCATCCCCGGCAGCCGTGTCCATCCCCTACCCC
>VWZS01007625.1:442675-523345 GCA_013397075.1 Rhabdornis inornatus | reverse complement strand
TCGGTGCCGCTCTCCGGGCCGGTACTCACATGGCGAGGGGCGAGCGGGCTGCGCTGCCTCCCTCTCCAGCAAAGATGGCTTTCGGCTCCGCGCCTGCTGCCAGCCGGCTCCTACTGTTGTAGGCACTGTTGTTGGGAGAGGAGGGGTAGGCACCGGCTACTGAGCATGCCTGCGCCTCGCATCACAGGGTGGGGAGCAGAGGCGAGGCTCGGGGTGCTCCCTCCACACCCTCCTGCCGGCGGGAGCAGCCCCGGAGCGAGGGCAGCGAGCAGCGAGGGCAGCGAGCAGCGAGGGGAGCGAGCAGCGAGGGCAGCGAGCAGCGGGGGGCGAGCAGCGGGGGGCGAGCAGCGAGGGCAGCCCCGCACTCTCCCCGCCGCTCCCGCACCGAGCGGGGACGGCGCGCTGGGTGTGGCTCGGAGCGGGCTCATTGCGGCCGGCGGCGATGGGTGAAAACCTGCGTGTGTTTCTCTAACCACCTCCTTTCTGCCTCTCCTCGCCAGACAGAAACATTTTTTTAAAAGGAAGAGAGTGACGGAAGGTGCTGCCGTTCAATCTCTGCTGTCGTGGGCGAGGGCTTGTGAATGAAAACCCGCAGAGCAAATCCAGAGACAGATAAGCTACCGGATCAAGCACTGATTCTGGAAAGGTTGTGTCTCAGATGAAGTACAGCCCTCGCTTCTGGCTCAGACATCACCTCACACTCAACCTCAATCCGGGCATCCAACCTCACTCTCCATGAACATCAGCAATTTCCTTGGATGCCCATCCCCCTGTGCAGAACAAAACTTACTCTGAAACAGCACACGTTCTTCTGCATTCACACCAAGGCCTTCACACGCTCTAAAGAGAGGTGAAGGAAGAAGAAAGTCTGCATGGTTTTTCCAGAAGTGGCATTTAACACTGCTGTCCCAATGATACCTTGTTCACTTGTAAAAAGATGCTTCACCTGTTGCTGCCTTCACTAATTTTCCGTGGGCAGCCAGCACTGGCCATTCAAACCAGCATTCACTTCGGGTAAGGCAAGTAGCTTTTCTAAATATCTAGACCTCAGATCTTGGGGTGCTTGTTGGGAATAAAGTGCAACAGCATCATCAGATCAAATCTGTGTTCTCTGATGTGGAAATCTAAGAAAATGTGAATTGTTCCTCAAAGCAACAGGCAAAGATGCCACAGTTACCAGGGGTGAGCAAGGCATCAATCCCAATTTCTCAACTTGTTATCAACCAGCTGAGTATTTTCATGCAGAGTGTAGCCAGGGAATGTGACAGCACCCACAGCACAGACATCAGGACACTCAGCTACAGCCCAAATCCTGGCTCAGATGTTATCACAGCCCGATTGAGATGCAAGCCATGGGCTGTCAGCTCTGAAGGGACCCAGCTCCTTGGGGAACTATGGAAATCCTCAGAGTGACAGTCACAGAAACCCCTCTCCCTTCTCCTCTGCTGCCTGAGAGCTTGCTCACTGCATCAAAGTGGTACCTCCTGCCACCGGAGGGGGATTCTGTCTCTTGTGCTGAATGAATGAATAAATGTCCCTTCAGGCAGCACTTCAAGCCTTCGTTTTTTTGCTCACATATCACACTCATAAGAACCTGGTCCTGAGAAACTTTTCCTGATGGAAGTAGAAAACACTTCAAACTGCATTTTCTCTATGTAAAGATGGAGTTTCAACCAATCGGAATGCCCTGATGGCAATCAGGAGATTCCTAGCTACCTTTATCCAGCTAGTTTTATCCACCCACAGATTACTTAGCTCAGAACTTCTCATCTGGAATTCCTTCATAACTCTTCCCTCCCAAGGAGAGTTTACTTTCCATGTATCTCAGACAAAGATACATTTATATCATATACTATATATGTGTGATTATTTATATGATACATTTATATGATTATTTATGTGATGCCACAGCATCACCCACACTTAGGCTTGCACCAAACACAGGAACCACCTGCTACCAGGGACATTCTCACCTTCAAACCCAAGCCACATCTGAAGATTGAGAAAGTGACAAGTCATGCCTGGCTTGTGAGGCCAGGAGCTTCTGGGACAGAGAGACCTTAGAGACCTTGCAGCAGACCCTACTGTGGTCTCACTTGCACTCATTACTACAACTACATGCAGGGTGGAACAAGTACTGATGCTAGACCAAAGCTCAAAGACTCAAAACATCCAAACAAACAAAAAAGCAGCCAAACAACAACAACAAAACAAAAAAACCACAAACCCTGGAAGACTCCAAACTCAACATACTGAAATGTTTTATTATACAAACTATCCAGAGCAAATGATAGAGTGTTTGCACTGACCCTATGCCAGCTTTATCCTGGTTCAAGGGGAACAGAAAATACCCACACAAGCATAAAGGTGAAATGGCAGTCAGGAAAACTAGAAATTAGCAGAAGCATTACAGCTTACAATACAGGGAAAATACCTCAGACCCTGTGAGCACAGTGCAGAATGAGCTGAAGCTACACCAGTGCCCCACATCACATGGCCATGGCTCCTTCCAGAGCGGTACCAGAGTTCTCAAAACCAAATTAAACAACATCATTGCACTGTAGCTGTTAAAAAAAAAATTCCTACCAGCTAATGAAGGCATCACCATTCCAATCCAAGAAGGCTTGTGATCCTGAGGAAAATCCACAGCTAATCTGGGGGACATGTCCTTCAGCACTGCATTCCCTGGAGCTTGCAGACTGCCATTAAAGGCCACCAAAGCCTTTGGAGATAGAAGAGATGCAGAGACACCCTGTGGTGGCAAAAATAATAGGACCAGAATTACTTCAAACAGCTTAAAATTCATTCAAGTCACAGAACTGAATCAGGAAATCTGTATCCTGGGGACACAGAGAAATTGTCCCCCAGTTGCTATTCAGGTACTTTCCTCTCTCCAGACCTCCTTTCCTATCTGGCATCTTTTGCTCTGTCTGTTTGCACTGCCACAAAGATTTTCCCTCTTATTCTGTTTGGCATAATACTAACAGCAGGATCAGAGCTGGTGCAGTTGGAGGGATGGCTATGGAAATGCTCCACTTTCAGAAAATAACTTCCTGCATCTTCAGCCTGCCCCTCTTGGGCAGGAAAACAATCAGTCTGCTTTGTAAACTATTGGTTTTTTACTTTATCCACAGTTTCTATTTTGTCCTGGAGCAAAATTCTGAAACTGCCTATGAAGGCAGTTTCAGAGCCACCAATGGACTGCTGAGGATGTTCAAGAATGAAAGCCACCAACAACTACCATCAGTGGAAATCAATTCTGGCATCTGGAGTCTTGCAGGTGCTAGAGCTTGCTTATAATTTTCTAGGGAGCACCTGGAGATAGAGCACTGAAATTCGGAGCATCCTGAAAATGTTCTGTACTGCTGTTACACGATCTTCACCTGACAAAAAGGTATTTTTCTCACAGTTCTGCAAGTAGGATCCCCATTCAGAAGAGTCATCATGTAGTCTAACAGTCATCATGCCCTTATAATAAATTTCAGGGCCAGCCACAGTAACAATGGTATTGGTTACTTTGGCTCACAAAACAAAACACCATTAGTGCTAAATAAGAAAGCTGAGAGCAGTTAATTGGTTTATAGAAAACAATGGTAATTAAGTTTCACAAGATTTAAGCAGAAAAGAAAAGCAAGGCAAATAAATCAATTGTTCAAATGCTGCATTTTCAAATCTTCTGATCTGGCAATGCATTTAAATAAAGTATAGGAGGAATTCCCCCTAAATCATCAGAACTTATGACACCAGAAACTCAGCATAGCCAGACAAATTAACCTTTAAAAGAGAAATTAAATACTATGCATGTCCAAAGTACAATTTTACAAAAACTATTATCAAAAAGGGTTAAGAAAATATCTATCCTAAGTATCTTCAATCCTTTGTCACCAAGTTTTACATGTTTATTTTCAGTGCCTCGTTTTCTTCTCTTGACTTTTTAGACAAGTGGAATTGGTACTGAATGACCCAGCCTTTGCAGCTCACTTCTGAGAAGTAAGGCAGATTCCTGCCTGCTCAGTTGCTGAATTTATTAGCCATGGGTGGTCTGTTCTGCAGAGCTTCACCTCAGCACCACTGCATGCCTAAAATGGGTCTTGAAGTTGAAGATTTTTTTGTCCCAAATTAAAACCTCAAGTCTGTAACTGTGGGGTGTGTAATTTTCTTTCACTCCCAAGTTCTACTCATTCATTCACAGCATATTAGTTTCTTTTTATAGTTTCCTTTTACAGGTCAGGGAAGGTGTTTGTAATTCCTTTCATAAATTGTCTTTTCTGCCATTTCTGTGAGAGATCCAGGTCCAACTCACCTGGGTGGCTCATTACCAAGCCTGAGTAGCAAGGAGTGACTCCTTGTGACCCTGTGCTCCTTCAAGGTATTTACAGTTCCTTGCTAATGGGTATTAATTGATAATTTTGAAAATTTTGCAGTGTGATCCTGCCAAACATTTGCACAGTGAGGTGCAGTCCCTCCTGCCTGTGTCCCTATGGTAAAAACTGGGTATGAGGAACTCTGCTTAAAAGTCTGGAAGCGGCCGAGGAGGGAGGACAAGAAAAGAGGAAACGTTTAAAATGGTTGCCAATTTTGCTTTTAAGCCTACAAACTTTGTGTGGTTTGTTTTAGAAGACTTGTGGGAAATATTTGTAGCAGGCAGGAAGAAGACAACAGACAGAGGAGGGGGGGAACATGACCCTACAAGTCAAGCAACCAAAAGTTAACACAATTACCAAATATCAAATGTGGAGCAGAGGGACTAATTCGATCACAGAGGACAAAGGGATAATTCTTGGAGACAAAGGATTGCAATGCGGAAATGCAGGCTAATCAACTGCTTTATCAAAAGAAAAAGGAAACAATTTCCAAGCCTTAACTAAAATCCCCAGTTGGTTCTTCATCTTTTCAGGGGTCTGGTTTTTGCCTAGCAGTGTTTGTTCCATCTCACATTTATTTCACTGCTTCTGTTCCTGCACAAAGCTGTTTCCCTGGCTCCTGGCTCTTCGCTGTGTCAAACAAGCTGCCTCTACTCTCCGTTTAAGGAACTCCTCAATCATGAAAGAGAGCAAGCAAAGGGAAATATTCATTATATTTAACGTCCAAGCCTACTTTCCATAATTATGTGGAACAGAGCAAGACTATCCAGAGTCCCTTTGTGCCTGCAGGATTTTGCAGAGCAGGTATTTGCTCCATCTGATGGCAAGGGGCTGCTAAGTGATCTCCACTGAGCTCCTGCGTGACCAGGACCCTCTCAGGGTTGCAGAGCAGCAGATCCAGACCTCACCAGGTACAACCCAGCAAAGCAGAGCTTCTGTTTCCAGCCAAGCAGGTGCTGTTGTTATGACAGATAAAATGAGCTGGCACAAAGGGAAGAAGGAACTCACAGAAGAGAGCACGGGAGATGGGAAGCACGGCCGCAAAATGCGAGAGCGGCTGTTCAAGAAGAGATTTTCTCGACTGAGCCTCTTCTCTGGGTCTCCCAAGAATAAATTGTAAGTACATCCAAGATTATATTTTGCATACATTTTCAAACAAGAAATTTTGTGAGTATTTCCTGAGCAGCTTTGGAAGAGCCACAGACACCTTGTTACCTCTGCTGGATTAACAGTTTCACAAACGAGGAAACAGAGGCTAATTAAACAACTTGAGCTAAAAACCTGTAAGTCCCTGGCAGCACTAGAGATGAAATTATCTTCTCCAAGTCTTGTGTGTCTGTGTGTTTATCTTAAACCCATTTCCCTATGCTTCCAGCAAGAGATTAGCAGGGGAGGCACCTCTGTTTCTCCAGGTACACACCAGCACTGCCACTGGGACAACCCACTGTTTACAGCAGAAACTTTGCTGCAGTTCTGTTGCACCAGAGCTGTAACTCCAGGGTGCAATGGAAAATGTCAATGCATGGGCAGCAGCAAAAATCACTGTTCAACAAAGTAAATGATATTAAGTTTCTTAAGATTCATAATTAATGCTTGTGTTCCTGCAGTAGTTCCTGTATACTTACTCTTTTCAGTTAGATAAAGGGAAACAAAACAAAAAGATAAACAAAAGATAACTATTCGGTTTTTTAACCAAAATAAGCAGAGGCAAAAATGATTTTGAGCTCACTGCTTTGCAAATGTATTAATTTTGAGTTGTTGTAATCATTCTTATGGGATTTGAAATTCTCTTCTTGGGTCTTCCTCCCTGGTATTACTCTTCCTTAACATGAAGTAAACTGAATGTAGGCTAAGATCAGGAGGGGTTTCCAAAAAGCGTCTTTTCTCATCCAAGAGCTGTTTTCCCTACAGATCTCCTAAAAGGAGTCTGTCTTTGGTAATTATCATGAAATTACCGTCTTAGCAGGAAGTGCACGCAAGTCTCCACAATTACTCAGCTAACTGCATTAGGCTTGATAGCCACAGCAGCTGGTTGCAGGCTCCACAGAAGATTAAAATATACTACCAAGAAATGAACCTGGGAGCCAGATTTTTCCCTCAGACTGATCTAACTGCAGCACAACTAATACCAAGGGCTTGGTTTTGGGATTTTTCTTGCTGCACTGCTGAGAAAGGGAACTAGAAACGCAGTCAAACATCCAAGAAGTGAATTCCTGCTGCAAATGTTCTGTGTTGTTCATAATTTCACTGAAGAGTGCATTCAGGAGGCAGACAAATAAAATCGAAACAGTAAAATCATGTTTTCTGAACACTGATCCTTATTTTTAAGTGGTAAGTATGAATTTTCCCCAGTTTGACCTAAAAGGAAAAAAAATTAAAAATGGAAAAGTAATCTAGTAACCTCCCATGGTACTCTCACGTTAATGGAGAGACAGTCGACCTTCAGACTCTGCTGGATCTATTTCTACAGACACTGCAGGGCAAGGGTTTACAAATGCATTAGAGCCACCAGGGCTCACAGAACTTTCACAGTGGTGTAGCCAAACCAGACCATCTCTACAGTGAGCACTGATTGATGAGCTCTCTAAGGGGCTGTGTAGGTAAAACAGAAGGGTCTATAATTTGATCAGGAGAGCTTTCCTTTCAGCTCTTCCATCTCTGGTCAAGGCCAGTGCAATGCTGGCCAGTGCTGGCTTTACTGGCCAGCATTAGTGTGCATTGCTGGTGCCCACAAGTGGGACAAGAACCTTTGTGATGATGTAGGGGAGCACTGGGTCAGACACACAGAGCTCTGTGGAGTTTGTCTGCATGCAAACACACGAGGCTCGTGCCACAATCATGCACAGAAGAGCTGCATATTGAAGCTCCTACCCTGTTAGCTGATGCCACTCTTGCATGGTTTTGTTTAATGATGAAAACTCTTTAATAATTCTGTGCTCTGAACCTACTGGCTTGTCACTGCCACCACAGCACCAGACTCTCCTTTTTGCATCCATCCGTTTTTTCAGGTGGCCACACCCAGCACCCACTCATAGCATGTCACAGGTACAGCCTCTGGAAGGGTCCATAAATCACTCACTAATCGCTGCCCTCATCCACCCAGGAGTGAGCTTGTCACCTCTCTGTGCCTTTTCCAGCTCAACACCCAAATCTGTGCCTGTCACCTTTCTCTGTCCCTGTCACCTCCCTCTGTCCCTGTCACCCCTCTCTGTGCCCCTTCCAGCCTGTCACTTCTCTCTGTGCCTGCCACCTTTCTCTGCCCCCGTCACCTCTCGCTGTGTCTGTCACCCCTCCCTGTCCCTGTCACCTGTCTCTGTGCCTGTCGCAGCCCCCAGGGAAGGAGCCAGCTGGCTGACGACAAGCGGAGGTGTTTGCCCAGGCCAGGCTGGAGGCGGCCGAAGGCGGCTGGGGAGGAGCCGTGCTCCCTGCGGCAGCTCGGGGCCGTGCGGCGCTCCGGGCCGATGTGTCCGAGCTGTGAGATCCTGCTGTGCCGGCGCTGCGGGACCCTGCACTCGCAGCGCGGCTTCATCGCCCACAGCCTGCTGGACCACTACGACCCCGCAGCCCTGCCCTGCTGAGCGCTCCGGGATGGAGCTGTGCCTGCACCGCGGCACGGGGGCCCGCAGCACCCGAGCACATCCCAAACCCAAAGCTGGGATACATGGGGACGGCGGATCCCGGCCCGGCACCGGCTCCGTGCAGCTCAGCCCCCGCAGCCGCTCCGCAGCTCAGTCTGTAGGCAGCAGATGCGCTCATTTAACCAGCAGAAACCCGGCAAACAGAGCTGTAACCTAAACATTCCTCAGCTGTTAAGGACAGGCAATTGTTTCAGAAATATTCTCCAGAGCTTTCCTTTTCCTCTCAAGGAAACAAAGATTATCCCATTGAGCTGCAAAAGCAACCGCGACTACTACATGCAGAGCCACTTGCAATGCCTTTGTTTGCTTCAGTGTTGTGGTCTGGAATATTAAACGTTTTATTTTTAAATTAACTACCTCAGAGATGCAACTTTATGGGGGAAAGGGGCTTTTAGCCACAAGGATTGCAGCTCACATCCCAATTCCCTCCTAGAATTTCCAAACTTCCACAGGCTTTCAACATCTCACTTGTGATCCCGCACCTTGCCTTAAAAGGAGCAACAACAATCCCAACTCACAAAGTATTTAAGCCTTCTTTTCGTTCTTAAACCCAGACCTGTATTTTAAAGCAGTTCTTCAAACAGTGTAGTGCAGCTCCAGACACCAGGCCAAGGCTCAGGGGCACGGGTGGGTGGCATTAAGGTCCAGGCACACGTAAGACTTCACCACTGTGCAATTCCCAAGTACAGGTGAAGGGTGGAAGTAGCCTCGGGAACAGATGATCCCAAGTCTAGCAGCATGCACCTTCCCCTCCCATGCCAACGGGCACAAATCCATGTACAGGATTAATTCTTTGCTCCTTGGTAGGGAACAGGCTAAACAGACTTAGTCTCCCACAGCCATTCATATTAAGGGTTCTTTTATTTAGCCAAGCAGAAGAACACAGGCTGGGATGCTTGGACCTTTGTTTCATCTTCCCTTTTCCTAAATTTGAAAATAACAAGTCCATAGGGAAAAGGACTCTCTGTCCTTCCCACTCCTCTTTTGGAGCTGTTCCATTTTTGTTGGAATGAATGTTTGGTAAGGTGACTGGAATCCAGAATTTTTCTATCCCTAGGGAATAATTGGACTGAACTACAACATCTATTCTGGTGTTTTGTTTCCATCCTCCCAGGAAAAGAGTTCCAACAGGAGGAGACCAGAGCCACATAAACAAGATTGCTGTGCCTCAGAGTTATCTTGAACAATAGTGCTCAGCTCCCTTTGTGGAATGTCAGACACTCAATACTCCTCATGCAAGAGGCACAGAGATCATTTCAGAAACCAGACTGAGCTGCTGGAAGCTCGCAGGCCAAAGTCCATTAGGAATTCAATGCAGGAGAAAACCTTAGGCAGGATTCACAAACTGGAACGAACCGCTGCCAGGTTCCTCCCTTCTGCCCAGACTTCACTGGTTCTCCACACTGCCAGCAAGTGACGCCAGCCACCTTGTCCACTCTGATCCTTTCCACCCAGCTGGCTCCCAAGGTGGAGGTGGCGTCAAGAGTGGCCCTCACCCTAGGACTTCCAAAACCCAGGGTGAGGGTAAGGCGAATGCCTTGTTGATAGCTTCCAGCATCGAGGGAAAGCAAAGAGGAGAGAATCCTTTCGAGGTTCCGGGGATCTATTTAGGAGGTGGGTAGACTTGCACCACCACCCAAACAAAGCATACCAGGAAAGGCACATAAAATGGGGCGACAGCAACTTAAATAGGGGTCCTCCCCCATGGGCGGGTACAACTTGAACACCAATAGGAAACACTTAGGGGAGTTACTGTAGGAGGAGTTTAGGGAACATACGGCCAGTGGGGTAACACAGGGGCGGGTCACAACTTTTAACATCAAATCGAGCACCAGAGAACAGTAAACTGACAGTGAACTTTCTAGAACAGGGATGTGGCCAGAGAGGGATTGACAACTTGGTAGGCGGGGATTGGGGTCACCGACAGGGACGGGTCTGGAAGAAGGGAGGGGTTTGAGCCGATGGACAGGGATGGGGGCGGGAAGGGGCGGTTTGGACCAGACCAACATAACTGGGGAGTACACAGGGTCAAACCATTTTTATAAACACAAGGAACAGATTATTAACGTTAAAAACAACGAATCCCAACAAGCAAGTGCCCAGACTTCCTGCCCAAATGTAGACTTCTAAAGCCCAAAAATGAGATCTTATGAACACCCTTCTGCTACAAGGTCCTTAATCCCTCCAAGACCACATTTCCATGGTACTTGATTGTCCCTTCTGCTCATTTTTAAAAGCCAACCAGGACCTGGCAAGCCAGAATTAACCTTTCACATTTCTCTGGGACTGCTATTCCTAAACTGAAACCCTTCACAGCTTTCCCAAGAGTAAGCCATACCATTACTATAAATTCAACCCCATTCCTCTTCATCAAGCAATGCAGAGGAGACTTCTCCACACAATCACCTAAGGAAGAGCAAGGTGACAGACTGAAAGGATGAAGGACTAGCTCATCACAACAGCATTATTTTAAATCCTACAGTCCCATACAGTGAAATTAGTTCAAATAGGTCACGACTGAGCCTTTATCCAAGTGTTCCAGAGGGGACAGAACAAGGAAAGTTCTCTCAGCCTCTGCCTGGTAGGACTTCCTTTGTGGCTTGCTAAAGGACACCACAAGGTCCTACTGTGGGTTGTTAGGCTGGAAAGGCACCCAAGCAGCTGCAGCGTGCAAAGCCAGCTCATTGAGGAGAGCAGCCCTCTCTTGTCCTCAGTGAATGTCCAGCGCCGGGCTGTGCTGTCTGAAGGACAGCTGGCAGTGCAGGCAGGGTGAATCCACGCTCCTGGCAGGAGCACCTTCCCTCTCCTCCAGCAGCCATGAAGTTATGTTTGGGGAGAGTAACTACAACGTTTTTGTTGTGCACTGAGGCAGCACCAACAGTTTTGTCCTTGGTTTCTCAGCAGCTGGTGAATTACTGCACCTTTCCTGCACTGGCTACCAAACCCCTGCAGAGATCTGCTTGGTGCTGTGTTTGTTCCTACCACAGCCAGGTTAATGTGTGTGCCATTGAGGTCAGGCAATAGAACCACACCTTGAGCTGAGCCTGGCTTTTCTCTCAGCCACACCACAGTGAGGCCCTTCCGTCTCCAAAATCCCCAGAGACCCAACAGCACCAGGGCACTGTCCCCTCATACAGCAGCATCTACTGACACTTGTGCACCAGAACAGCTCTGCTCCCTCAGCTCTTGGACTGTCATGCCAGACAAGTAATTTTTAAAATTATTATATCTTAGCAGAGGATTTCAGGCTTAGGTTTTAAAACTGGCTCAGACACATAATTACATTATATTGCAAAATAGAATAGTAATATTGTAATAAAGAATAGTAATAGAAATACTGATTACACATTTAAAAGATTTAGGCTTGAAACCATCCTACAGAATAAAGCTATGATATAGCTTGACATATCAATTATTAAGTGCCTCTACTGTTTAATTATCTGATTTCAATAGCTTTGGGAGATTAAAGAGGAATACTGGACTCTTTTATATTAAATACAGGAATGTGCTCTGTCCAAGGCATTTGCTGGAATGTGAGTGACTTGACAACCAACAACACCCCACTGCCAAAACAACCAAGACAAGCACAAGAGGGAAAGGAAGCAGCTCCACAGCTGAGGGGCAAATCCATGGCAGCTCTTTCCCTGGAAATCCAACACAGGACAAGCAGGAGTGTAAAAGCAGCAGTTGTCACCGTTTGTCACAAAATAAATGATTCAAGGTAGAAAGCAAACCCATCAAGTAATCATGCAATCAGTAATAAACCAGAACAAATAAAGATCATTTACGTACTGCATATACCCAATTTCAGCTGTGGTTTGAAAGCCCAGGCCAGCTTTCCCCTCTCCCAGATAGAATGAAAGCCTTGAGAAGGAAAAGTCATTCTTCCAGTGGACATATACGAAGAAAGGTAATTAACATGAACTGAAGGTTCAACAAAAGTCTTTAAATTCTCTTATTATAATCTAACCATTTGATGACTTCTGAATTCAGAAACTGATCTAAAATACTATATTCCAAATCAGCCCAAATTAACTTACCAATTAAGTAGTAGAGCTGGGTATTTGGAGGAAAGTACAGAAATGATCCATGGATTGATGTGCCAAAATCTAGTCTTCTCTTGGATGACAAACAGTGGAGGACACTGTCTCTCCTTTGACTTTTCACAAAGCACTTCATTTATCAATTTGTTTGTTTTCTGAATGAAAGTCTGTATGCCACAGGCTGTAACAAGCGTGATAAAAACCAGGGAAAGTGGTGATTTATTTACTAATACAATTCAGCAAACCAGGACTCTGCTCAAAACTTAACATAAAGGTATCACAAAACCAGCTTTGGTGACCTGGTAAATGCTGCTTCCTGCCAGGTTCAGCCCTGAGAGGTCAACCTGGGAAGCATTCCTGTGAGATGGGATCACTTCTCACCTATTTGAAGATCAATTCACAGGACGAAAATGCTTCATTGTCTTCGCCAAACACAAAAATAGACCACTTAACTCGGCTCTAATTTTCTTTCCCCATTCTCGTTAATTGATTGCCAAGAGTAAACAATAGAGAAGGTAAAGACAACCAAACACAACACAGCCATTGAAGGGCTATTAACCAACACAAACACTGAGCAGAAGCAGCATTTCCTAATCACTTCTACATATTCTTCAAGGAACAGAGGGAATGGGGTTTTCTCACCATCTCAAGTGCTTTTATAACCTGCATTAAAGTCGCATCCAAAATCCTCTCAACCCCCACAAAAGCTCTTTCCTCAGTGCAGTACCCCGGTGGTGCTGGAGGCAGGGAAGGTGTTCCTGCACCTGGAGGTCACAGCGCTCACCTTGGGTGAGCAGAGGGGAGCCTGAGGCACAGCCTGACCCACCCCTTCGAGTCCTGGGGTGGGACATGGAACCCAGCTGCCCTCGGAGCGATGGAAATAAAGGGAATCAAGATGCCACTGTGCTCCCTCCTGGCAGAGTCCATGCACACCAGCCCCAGGCAGCCAAGCTGCACTCACCAAATTCATCTCAAAGCTCTGGAAAAGCTGAGATGTGTCCCTCAACAAGACCAGAGGTGTCCAAGTGCTCTTGGAATGTGTCCAGGAACAGTTCCTTATGCAAATTCACATGCTGTGAATTACCTGAGGATGAGATTACTTTTTTCAGAGCTGTCACCTGCAATGTGTTTTTTTTAACTTTCCTGCCATCTGCTAGAGAAATAATAATATTTTTTTAAAAAGGACATGTCACACTTTAAATGCTACTATATTGTATATTTAAAAAAACAGCCCTAAACCCAACAAAACCAACACACACACACACCACTTGTTACTTTTAGAATATTCTAGAAGTCTTTTCAGATAGATAAGCCTCACCATCGGGTGAGGACAAGAGAATCAATACCCTACACAGAAGGCCACCCTGACTCCAGGTAAGTTCTTAACCTCTAAAATAAACAAGGAACTCCCAAACCAACAAAAATAAAACACTCTCAACAAAGTAAAACCAACTTTAATTAAATTCCTACATCATCCAACATTTCTATGCAGAACAACTGTTTAGTCAAAAAGTAAATATATATGTTTAATTCTCTTTCAAATGTCCAGAAGAATCAAGAGCTACCAGTGTTCCTCGGAGAACAAGCAGTAGTTAAACCTCTCTTGCTAATGCTCAGGAACAGTTTGTTACATCTTTTAACCAGCAGTTCCCTATTGCACGTAACAAATTTGCTCTCCATTTAAGCACCTAAAGCCTGGTACCTCGCTAAATAAATTAAAACAAATCCAGTTTCTTCAGCAACCATCTTCAACATATATATCTTGGTAAAGCAACATTACTGCAAGCTTTTAATAAATACAGAGAGATCATCAGTGACTGCAGTGGTGTTCTGTGGAATGATCCTTTCCCATAAACTCTTCTTCTCCACCCGGTTGAGGTTTTTGGTATGTATGCTCTAAAAATCACTTTGTGTAGTATATTTAATGAAAACATCCCTTACATAGGTCAGTACATTTTGCAGGGAAGGACTGATCTGAGATGGGGATTTCAGTGTAAGGCTGGAAGGAGCTTCTTGCTGGAACCAAACCAAATTGTGCCTCTCTGGGAGCTGAAGGCAAAGCCCCAGAGCTGAGTGGAGGGGAGACTGTAACTAACAAGGGATTCTCAGGCATGTTTGGAATTGGCCTAACCTTCCTCATCCTGAAGGGCTTCTTTTGTGTGTTAAGTCAGAGGAACAAAATTGTGCAACCCTGAACATCTGGATGCTGCATCACATCTGTCAGAGGTCTCTCCCACCCTCCACACACCCACCCTTCCTTAGGCAGCAGCACAGACATGAAGCAGGTCCCTGCAGTACAGTGATACCATGGCTATTTACAGTAGAAGTAATGCATCTGTGCCAGTAGGGCAGAGGTCAAGTGAAAAATATACACAATACGCTCATATTTTAGCCAGATTAGGATATTAAAAAAAAAATTACTTTTCAAGTCCTAACTTTAAACAAAGAAGAGTTCTGTCAGAGGTCTTCAAACCTCCCAAGGATATGTTAGAGCACATTACCCTAACGTATAAAAACAATATTTACATCTCCATAAAGTACCAAAGAATTTTTAAAAATGCCTAGTAGTTCTCAGCGTGCAAAGTCAGCAGGAACTGATTATCCAGGATGTTCACTAACTGTAGAGACAGTCTTGGAATCAAGCATTCAGAAGCAGAGTGCAAAAGACTCAGGAATTATTTTAGTCCACTTGTTTTTGCTGTCGTTTCCTTTCTTGTTATGGATCAGTTCACAGAATCACAGAATGTGCCAAGTTGGAAGGGACCCATCAGGACCAGAGTCCAACTGCTGACCCTGTGTGGGGCTCCCCAGGAACCCCTGTGCCTCAGAGCGTTGTCCCAGCACTTCCTCAATTTTGTTGGTCCGCACGACAGAAACCCTTCACAAACACTTATCAAGGTAACCTTCAGCTTAGTGCAAATGCCAGGATCTCCTAGGACCTGTAATCTTTTCTGACAGTGTGAGCCATCCAGTTCACTTTAGTAGTCCAACTTTCCCGCAGAGCTTCATCAAACTTTTGCTTGAACTGTTTTAGTGCTTCTTCCTCACTCTTCCCTAAGGCGAGGGAGTCCTAAGGCAACAGGGAAACAAGGACTGTTAGGAATTTTAAAAAGCACAGTTCAAGCTTCCTTCACCTTTGATCACAAGCCACAGTGTGTTTTGTTCTCCTTGGACACTTTTTCTCTTAGTACTTATTGAGCAATACATCAGTTGGTTTAAGTAATACATCTTCCTGGGTTTAAAGGTAAAACTGGAAGAGAATGAAGCAAATAATTTTCACCTTTACAGGTCTATGCTTGTGCATGAACCAAGATGCAAAATACCCCTGAGATGACTCCATTTAAGATGCATTGATCCTGAACTCATCCTTTGAGCACTAGGACTGACTACAGACCTTGCTCCATAGAGCTGAAAAAGAAAACTTCCAGGACTGTGTGGAAATCTTGACAGAAATGGAAAACAACAAAAATGTATAAATCTTGGAATCAAAAAACCACAGCCTGAAAAAATGCCGAGTCCTGCTGAGCTGTAGCTCTTACTTTACCTTGAGATACTGGATGTCCTTGACAGAGGTGAGCTCTGGCAGCCCTGCAGTCAGCATCAGTGCAAAGAGGGTAATAAATAGGTTGCCGTGCTTGCGCAGGATCAGGTAGGCTTCCTCACAGTACTGCCGGAACCTGTGCGAGCCGGGCAATGCAAGGACAGTTACACACATGGCAACATCTGCAGCCAGAATCTGTTATCTGGTCTGACAAATACAGACTGGGGAACACAGCACAGAGAGGACAGAAACGCCTGCAGAACTCCCAGTCATTCACACAAACATGTCCCATGTCTCCCCAGTGAGCCCTCAGTACGAAATACTACCAGCTGTTCTTCAGAAAGAACAAAAGTGCCAGAGATCATGGTCCCACCTCCCTGAGAATCTGTTAGGTGAAACGCTCTGATTATCCTACAGCATGGGCTACAGTGGAAAAGCCAAGGCTCTATTGCAATCCCTCTAATCTCTGTAATTTCTAATTCCTTCTGTGGTCAAAACTGAACCAGCTGCCAGGGCACGTGGATCATGAGCACGTGGCTCCTCATGGCCAAGCATCCAAACAAGGCCAGCATGGGGCAGCACAATGAACACGCCCTGATGGACAGGAAGGAGACTGCTCCTAAGGGCAGTGCTTGAACAACAGTCTGGAAGCTCTGCCTGGAGCCCAAAGCTGCTGCAGGCAGAGCTGAGCCCAGCAGAACCTGCCTCCTCCTGCTGTGGGAAATCAAAAGCAACTGCAGAGCTGCAGCTTCTGGTTCTGAAGTAATCTGTGGACATTCCAGCACAGGGAGAGCAGCAGACAGTCCTGTAAATGTGTGCTGGCACACTTCCACACAAGTGCAAATGAGCAAACCAACCCCAGGTAGGTTCTGGTATGCTGGAAATTATCATCTCAACTACAAACAGATGCAAGTAACACTTACCGGCCAAATTTTTCAGTGTTCCCTGTTTTTCCTTGTTGAATAACATGAATGAAATCATAGGTGAGTATGAAAGGTACCCGTTCCCTTTTAATTCCAAACTTGGACTTAAAGTTTCCAAGAATATGCCCAAAATCTATGTGAAAGAGCTAAAAAAGGAAAAAAAGTGAAAATTAATTTCTCCAGTGAAATATGGTCCTTTTCTTATACCTCTACAGGATATCAAGAACAGTTAACTCCTAATGTGACTCTCCAAAACCTGTGGTTTCAACCCTTCGGGAGTATTTGGTTCCAAAACACTTCAAGATTTAAAGTCAGTAATAACATCCATGCACTTATGAGTGACCACTGCAGCAAAAGATTTGCTCAGGTTTAAGCTGTTGCTGCCATGAAAAATCTTGGTGGAAGTATCAGACAAAAATGAGCCCAAGGATGAGCCCACGAGGTTCAACATCATCACATCCAAGGCCTTCCCACACAAGGACAGAGGCAAAGGGAGCAGAGCTGAGCTAATCTGAAGGACCCTGTGGCAGTTCCACATGTCAGAACTGAAAATAAGGGCACTCCAGCTTTCTTCCAGGAGGTACAAACTAAAAAGAATAGTGCAAATGTCTGCAAAACTCTCAATTTTACAACCCTTGCTGGTTTTCCAGGCAGAATAATTTCAATGAAATCAGACAAGTTCCATTACAGAGTAACAATCAAGAAAGAACGTGTCTAGGAGCTCCCCCAGGTTCTGAGTGCCCAGCATTGTGCTGCTGCTGGGTTCCACACTGAACATTTTTGCAGGGCTGAGCTGCACAGCAGACTCACTTCAGGGAAACCACACTGCTCCAAAATGCAATTCATGGATTTTTAAGGGCGGTCTTTTGCAAGACACCCTAAGACCACTTTTATTCAATTAATCTGAACCATTAAAAGGCCTCTTGGATGTTCTGTAAAAGCTCTACAGAACAGCCTCTCTCCATACAGAATTGTTGATGGACCAGGCTTTGCTCTGTCCTCCCCCCAGCATTACATTTCCTTTCCTTGAAGCTCTCTCCAACCCTCAGTGAACCACAGACATCAGTTCTAACTATGTGTGGCCTTCCTTTCACCAAGGCACTAATGAAATTACAAGTTCTCCAGAGAACTCTTGCACACCAAAGACACCAAAGGCATTCTGCCTACAGAAGGGATTTTACCTGCCCGTTTTTCCTGACCATGATATTGTCACTGTGTCTGTCACCAATTCCCAGTACATATGTAGCTACACAGTAGCCAGCACAGGACAGAGTAAATTCTTCAATGGCTCGATCCAAGTCCTCCCTGTAACCACAGAGAATATGGTATTAGTGCTCACTATTGGAATTGGAGCCTTGGCCTCAAAAAGGATTTTTGCTTAAACCAGAAGTCCATTAGGATGCCGTAAAACCAGAATTACTTGAGAAAAAAATACTGTAAAGGTAGCTATGGAGAACAAGCAATCTGGAAGGCAACATCAAGGCTTGAGACCCATGTAGTTTTCTTGGGTTTGTTTGTGCTGCCAAATCTGATACAACTTACTCAACAGCACACAGTCAAAATGCTGCAAACGCCAGGTCAAGGGTACCATGAATGTCAGGCAGAACTTGACACACTAGAAAAACAATTAGCAAGAAACCACACCTTCCTCAACACTGAAAGAGAAACTTCAGAGGAATTTTGTAGCTTATACTATAGCTGAGAGAATAAGTGCAGAAATTACCCTAAATTGTATTCCTTCAGCCAGTTCAAGAGCGCATCCTTGTTGAAGGCAGCAGCTGCAGCAACATTGCTGCTGTTTAACTGAATGTCAGCAATGGTTTCTGAACTAGAAACAGCTTCAATGAGGCCAGAGTGATCTCCAGTTGCTAAACAGCCATAGGGCAATATCCTGCAAGGAAACACAGAATCATGTCAGAACCTCAAACAGCAAAGTGTTCCTTTAGTGTACTCAATTTTTGGAGATGGCTGAATACTCATTTGAACAGTAAACTCAAAGATTAACATGCAGGAATTGCTTGTAAAGGTAAAAGACCAGCAAGATATTTAAAACGTTCATTTTTCCTATTATGTACATAGACGCAAAAAAAAGAGAGACATTTTAAAAAGCCTAATTTTTCCTTTTTACTGGAACCCAGTTTCTTGTAACTCCCCAGGACTTGCCACAGAGGGAGCCCTGTGCCTGCATTTGTGAATTCCTACCCGGACAGACCCTGATCTGCCCCAGTTCATTCCCCACAAATTATTGCTGGAAATGCAACAGAGGATCTGATGCTTTTTCACCTTCCTCCTACTTCAAAGGAAAATGCTAGAAATCCTTCTAAATATTAACATAAAGAATGTTTTCCCGCTCCTACTAAACTGAAGCATAGAAACCCAATGGAAAACAGGAATACATCTCTTAACTGGCTTGGTATCTCAGAACACACCTGTGCATTCACACACTGTGACCAGTGAAAATACCTCTTACCACGTCACTGCATTACAACACACAGTAAAGATGGAAATCAAAGAGAGATGTGTATAAATAGGTAAGTGCATTTTTTTCCAATACATTTCCTCCCTCCAGATGCTTAAAAAGCTAAACAGAATGGGAACACCCCATGAGATGGGAGCTCAGCATGTGCAATGGAAACTTCAAGTACACTTTTCAAAGACAATGCATCACAAATTGAGGTGTCTGCTCTTGTGCCAGGCAGCTCAGGCCAAGAATATTATCTCAATTGTGGTCATGGTCCATGGGTAAGAGAATGGATACCAACAAAAATCTGCACTGCAGCACACAAGGTATAGACCAGCACTGGCTGACTTACAGAGCTACATAAAACAATTGCAGGACATATTAATATTGATGTGTGTGTCTTCAGACACACATACATATATATATATATACACACACACATAAAGAAAAAATACTGCTGGTGAAGCTGTCATTAGTATTTTTATATAAAAATATATAATTCTATATATACATATATATATAAAGTTTAATATAAGATATTAAGTTTGATTGCTACAAAGCATAACCACATCTCTTAACTGACACAGCATATTATCCCAAGCCATGGAAGAAAAATAAATAAAATTCCTGGCAAAATTAAACACAGCTTTTTTGCCTTATAGCTATCAGGGAACTGAGCAGTTTCTCCACCAAAGGGATAACACAACTGAAGTGGTGCAAGTAGTGATGCCTTGGGGTGGCTCCCTAGAACAGAGGCTAGACAAGATGAAGAGAATAAAGTGGGTATTTATTAAAGGCTTTCAATAGATACACCTTGGGCAGTCAGAAGCCTCAGAGGCTACACCCAAGGATGGTCACGAGTTTTTCAGACAGATATAAGTTTGGTCCATTTACACATCAGAGGTTAATCCTCCAATGACAGCTTCAGGTAATGAAGTCATTTACCTCCAGTTTGCTGCCCCCAATTCACTTTTGTTTATGCTCTTTGGGACCTGTGGCTGTAGGGTGTCCTTGGCTCTCAGGCCTAGAGGAATTGCTTTGTCTGACCAAAATGTGAAGACAGTAACACACATGGAGTTTTAGACTCATACACCAAAGTACAGGATTTGAAAAATATAAAAGCTAAAATCCTAAGGCATCAGAAGCAGTAACGATATAGGCTGGGATTCTTCCCTACTGGTAGCAAAGTGCACTGCAAACCAGATTCAACAAGGTATTTCAAGAGCACTCAACTTCAAAACAACAGCAGAAGTGCAGGCTTGAAACGTTCTTCCCGTTTCTATTCAGAGCCCTGCCAGTCCCAGGAGCAGGAGGGTGGCTGGGATTGCCCCTGGGTGCAGGGAAGCCCTGCCCATCCTTATCACCCCACCACAAATGGGAGCCAAAGCTGGCCAGGTTAAAGTGCACGCTGGCCTCCTTCCATGGCTCTGCAACCCACCCTGCTCGCAGCTGAACCGGGCACACAGCCAACAACTTCCCCTTCAAAAGCCAGCAATGATGAAAGCCTCCAGCCCCTGGAGGGCTGTGTGCTTACAACTGCAGGAAAAAACATCCTTGTCAGAGAGACAGTTTGACAGGAGTCAAGTTAGGGACAAATCCTCTGGCCCTTTCCATCTCATCCTGGTCTTTCTGACTTCAGCATCTGTCAGCAGGATATGCTCCCTGCTTTTTAAAGCCAGCAAAAGCCATGGACAGATCAATACTGAAATCCTGGGTAAGACAGAAAATTCTCCTCGCTCACTTAAAACTGTTGTTTATTTCAAGTGTTTAATTCACCAAAGCAGTGCCCTTCCAAACACATGAAATACCAGTGATTTAACAACACATTCTCTGTAACTTCAGGTCCAACAGTTTAAAAATGATGGCATGTTTAAGAGTTGTAACAAATACATTTTTCAGTATGTGTGTGAACTCTGATTTCACTCATACACAGCCATGTAACCTCAGATCTCACATATGTAAGGGAAAGCCTTACACATGAAAATGAAACTATGGACAGGCACTGAAACAAAAAAGTGTTTTGGAGAATGTCCTGCATCTGATCAAAAAGTAACCAAGTATTAAATACTTTTATGGCAATTTACCACAGCAAAGGTAAGGTGGCATAGATCAAACTCCTCAAATTCATGATTTTCCATTGCTGTTACTTTACTTGTTTATCTTTGATGCTATAACACAGGTAAAGAAGCCCAAACACTTTCAGACACAAGGATTTTCCTGAGAGGTGCAGCACCAGAGACCCTACAGCATCCTTGGGAAGACAGATGTTGTGCTCCTCTGCTGTGACCTGTATTGTAATAGGCCATCTATTTCCTGCTCAGTGTTCAGGTGCAAAATTGTTTTAGAAATTAAGGTGTGGGGATTATGCTTTGTCTGTACTTTTTGCTTCATTTGTTCATTTCTCTCTGCTACTTGGATGATGTTTGAGGTGAACTGATCCAAGTGATCTAAGTGTCAGTGTTTATCTGGGTGCTGGTCCTGTTCTGGAAAGCAGATCCATCCTACACCCCAGGCTTTCCTCAGCTGTGCACATGCAGGGAGAGCCCAGGATCTCAGGAGCTACATGAAGGACCTACAGGAGCACACGGTGCCATCCTCCTGCACACAAGTGTCCCTTCTGATACACCCCCTGCCCTGTTTGTCACCCACGAGACAAAGTAGCTGGCAGTTAAACAAGGAAATATTTCTCCTCCTTCAGCTCTCAAAATCAACATATATTTGGTGTTCCTCTCTAGAGCTGAGAAATCCCACCAGGAATATTGTGCTGGCTTTAGACACAGCCTGAACTAAGGTTTCATTTTCAATCACTGCTAGAGAACTGAGTGTGGATTGTGGTGCAATTAGAAGGGAACTAATCCTGTCCCCAGCTCAGTGGTGCACTGGCTGCCATTTGTTCCATGCCTCATGGGAGTTGGACAGTCTGCCTGTGGCAAAACATGACTGATGGATAGAGGTAGCAGCAAGAGCTGCTCTGGCACTGCTGGCATGAGTGAGAAGCCCTGCTTTTACTTGGATGGAGTTACCAGCCTCTCCGCAGTGGAAGAAAGTTGAAAAGTGCAAAGTCCATTGTGCATCCACAAATGGAAACAACCTCAGGGAAGCTAAGGATGATACAGGGCAAGAAGCAAAGACTATACTCATTAGTATGGGCATATGACATGGCCTTTTTTAGGAAAGCAGCTCTTTGACACTACTTGTTCAGCTGAGACCATGCCTCTCACCCAGGCAAAATGTAACCCCCAAGTCCTGACTCATGAACATGGCAAAGAACTCATCTCCAACACTGCTGGCTCACAGATTCTGGAGTCATCTCTCCTTGAGAGAGATGCAGGCTGTAAACACAGAGATGCCAAAGCCTCACCCTCATGGCTGTGCCCTCATGCTCTGGGTGTTCTGAGTGCTGTTTTGTCCAATTCTGTTCCCAAGGAAGGTCATTGCAGAGCCTTCTCTTGGCAAGTGCCTGATTAATCTCTTGGACAGAAACTGAACTGTAACCCTGCCTCAATCCCAGGATTTTATTTCATAATGGTAACTATGACAGGATGAATGGAAGGAAGATGCTCCCAGTTAAGCAAACAAATTGAAGAGGCCAAATATAGAACTTCAATTCTCACTAGGAACTTCCCCTTTCTACTTTTTTTTTCTTCGCAGAGTTTTAAGAAAAATCTTGGACATCAGAGCTACTTTTTGGTTTTCCTTTGTTTCAGTTTTTTTGGAAAAAAAAAAAAAAAAAAAAAAAAAAAAAGAAAAGCCTTAGTCAGGAAAAGCATATTTGATGTCTCTAATCACTATTCCTGTTTGCTAGGCACGGTGTGTGGCCCAAGCTGGAACCAAAAACAGCTTCTGGGAAGGCAGCTACTGAGGAATGTCTCATCTGGGATTCCACAGCTGTCCTTGCCCCCAAATGCTAGATCAGCTTCCTCCCAGTCAATTTATAATGACATAAATGACCTAAGGCTCCCTCAAATCAGTGTTCAACTTCACACACACACAACCATCTCATCACAAATGTACCTTCCCAGAAACAATCTGTAATTCACATTCCCACGTTTCCTTAAGCATTCTAAGTAACAAGTTGATAATTTTACTTACCTGTGCTGATGCTACGTGCCTTATGTAGTAGTTCCCACTACTATATTTGAACCATAAAAATTTGAAAATAGCTCCAAGAATCTAAATGAAATATTTCAGGCAATATTTAAATATAAGTATTTCTAGACTTGTAAACAACACTTAAACAGAGGATTACAGCCCTTGCACAGGCATACAAAATTTAATTTATGGCTAAAACCAGTGTCTAATAATGTGACATCCAGTACCTTCTTTAGGACTACTTTCCTAAAGTGCAACCGAATTTGTGAATTATATTACCTAAAACTGGTTCATAAATTTGGGTGGGAAAGGAGGGTTGTGTGGTAACAATGACTGATACTGTTGCTCCTAGGAATACTCCAGTATTTGTTCAAGGAAATCATGTTTACCTTATCAAGCATATGAAAGTAAGAAAGCTGCTTTGCAAGAAACTTTAGAAGATACAAAGGTATTTCTGGTCAGAAAAATGCATTCTGGCATCCAAATAGTGTTTTACCAACAAGAGAAGTGACTCCAGAGTTGCAGATGTTCCCTGTGGCTGTAAGTGCTGGTGTGAGCAGCAATGAGAGCTCTGCTCACAGCAGGAAAGAGAGGAGGTAACGCTCTCACCTTGGCCATGACAGCTGAAACCTCTGGGTACCCCAACAGATGCATAGAAACAGGACAGTGGGGAAGGTGCTAAAAACAGGAAAACTTTATTTCTAAAAGCAGACCCTCCATCCAAACAAACCAGCCCTTGGGAGATCCTTACCGGAGATCCAGGCCAGCCTCTTTCCACAGAATGTCCATCAAGCGCAGAATCTGGAGTGTCAACATGTCCTGCCGGAGATCTGCAACCAAAGGTGACACCACTGCTTCAGTTCCTCACAGACTTCCTCAAGTTTCCAAGGCCTTCAGAGAAAGGGATCTAAAAATACTCACCCAGCCTAAGGGTTAAAGTGGTATTAATCATAATTACATCGTCCTGACTGGCAGTGTCTGTGCTTCGAAACTCAGTCAGAAGATGCTTAATTTGTTCACTAATGTCAGAATAATCCATATTTACATTATGGCAATACAGAACAATACAGCTTCAGTGCAAACATGCCAATGAAGAAGGAAATGAAAAAACTGAAAGTTTCTAGCATTGCTTACCATCACCATTTTTGAAGATGATCCCTACAAGATCTCCTCCAAACATTTTATTGTTGTACACTATCCAGAGAGGCTTCATTTTAGAATCCATATATCTACACTTCTCAACACTAGAAAAAAACATAACACAAGTTTTAGTCAAATAGGAATAATTCCCCTGAAAAGATCTGTTCAGAACATAAGAGAATATGTAGACTTCCAGTCTGGAAGTACTTAAATGCTCTCTCTGCTTTCATTCTGCTGCTATGCCACTCATCATGCACTCACCAAGCTATGAACACATTTGTTACATATGGAATGTATTTGATACTGACTGGTGAATGTATCTCTACTCCTTAAATCAAACACCCTCATTTTCAGAGAAAATAGTTTTCTTTATATCCCTTCCCATCAATTTTTAGACTTTACATTTAAGTGCCATGACAAGTTTTAGTGGCCTTTGTGCTTATTGTTAAAAACAGGAGCCAGGAATAAAGTCAAATTCATTTTTAGGCTTTCATTTCAGTATGTTTAGCCATGGTAATGTATTAATTAAGATAGTATTAAGTTCATGGTGGATCCCAAAAATCTTCTAATTTTCAACTGATAGCTTAACCTCAGAAGATGCCCAGCAGAGCTTCTGTCACTATAGGAGAAGTTCCCTGTGGCAGCACATGCTGAACAATGCAGCCAGAAGAAGTTCAGACACAAATGTGTTCCTGCTCTGCTGTTTCCATGCAAAGCTACAGTAAAATTGTGCTCATTCTTTACTTACTGCAGTTCTGAGAGTATAACAGAAGGATTCAGAGGAGACTGGAGGTCAGAAAGTGCTTCTCTGTAAGCATTTTGTTTCAAACACGTATGCATTGCATCTTTGCCTTTTGCTTTGCTTTGCTTCATAGCATTCAGCTTAATTAGACTATTTAAAGTCTTCATTTTATTGAGGGCTTCCACCTGAAAGAGATGTTTTATCATTAAGAGTTATTGCTCTGATTTGAGATGTAACATAATGTGAAATCCCATTTCACAACAAAACCAAGTATTACATAATTCTACATCTTTTAAAAAATGGAAATAATGGACGGAAATTAAGTCACTCATGTTTCAGAAATATAATTTTCATAATTAACAGAGACACTGATGAGATGAAAGCTCCTAAGCTTTGAGTCACTTTTAAAAGCATAACTTAACATTTCCAAAAAAATGAATGAGGCATTTTAATGTATGACACATTAACACAAATTCCTTCTCCAAAGTACAATTTTTAGTTCTCTGTTTCAACAAAACACATAACATAGGTGCCCCTAGGCATACTGAAGTAACAGAAATACTGATTATTTCATACTCTTAACAAACTGAGACATTACTTGAGATGAGCTGTGGATGCAGATACTTCATTGTTCACATTAAGTTGCATCCAACAAGGCATAGCCACGTGACCACTTGCAGACAATTTTCACAGAGCAAAGTCTTAAATGTGTGTCATTAAAATCCTGCTGAAGTCAGGCAGAACACAAAAGCTTTAATTAGCTCAGGTGTTTGAAATCATAGCATCTCAATTAAGCAAAGTTTTTACCTTAGAAATGTATAAAAAGTCAAGGCAATTATTTGCAATAATACAGGTGGGTTTAACTCCTTTCCCCCCTACAGTTTTGCAAAGTTTTTTACTGCTCCAAAATCTCTAAGGAAACATGTAAATGTCTAACACTGACAGAGCAAAGCCCTTTGACAAACCTAGATAGCACATGCAGCAAATACAACTTTTACACTTAAGCAATTTCTGACCAAATAGTTCTTCTAACAATCAGCTGTGTTTGCACCAGTAAGGTGCTGAACAATGCCCAGATTCTCTAGCAATAAGCAGCAATGTAACAATTATGAAAGCTCTTTTTTATACAAGGAAGCTTCAGCCTGACTTAGAAGGTGCTGAGTCAAAACTCACCCCTCCCACAGCCTGAACCCTGCCAGGCAGGATGCTGTGGAAATTGTATGGAGTTTGATTATAAAACTGGGCAGTGGAGAGCTGCCAGGTCAGCCATCTGTCAAAACCAAAAGTGCTCTGCTTTTCCACTATTCTAGGGGCTGTACAAACATCAGTGACAAGGGAACAAAATGGAACCTGTGTTGTACAAACAGGAACTTTTTGAAGTATTTCTACTTTGAATTTCTTCCGTGTTTGCACAGTTGGGAATTTTTTTGCCCCTTCTTTGATTGTACTGACATTTGCTTCCTGTAAAGTGCACAAAAACTTTACTGACCTTACGTCTATTGCTTAAAGCATTTCATCACCTACTCTTTTCATGGTTCTGACAATGCTAACGAGCACACATGGAAAAGATGGTCTTTTCCATGTCCTGTGAGCTGCAGCAATAAGGAGCACATCCCTGTTCCACGTGCTCCCAAAGCAGTTTCAATGCACACAAACACCACCATCAGTTACTCATCCACTGAGAGAATCTCTGTGGCCTGACAGAGTAAATACTTTAACTGCAAAGAGAGACCATATTTCAAATATCTTTAAGATCACAATCTAAATTAACTCACTAAAACTGCATTAGTCTTCAAACATGATTTTCGAGTGTCTCTTAATGATCTGCTGATACAATTAGTAGTGCTTTCAAAAGCAAACCTCTCGTGCTTATTAGGGTACTTAAAAGGAAACATACCACCCCTTTGTTCTCTTTCTGTGTATGTGTGTGTGTGAAGGACAGACCTATATTAACACTACAGTGAGTCTTTAGGTGATTTGAAATACCTTTTAACAAAAGCCAAAGCTGCAGGAAGTAGTCCTGGAGTAATCTAGGTAAAATTTAGAACAAGCTACTCTTACAGGGAGAAAAACTTGAAATGCTCAGAAGCCCTTCTTCAGTTAATCCAGAGAGTCTCTGTTGTGTCCAGAATACACAGACAGTGCTGAGGGTGTCTCACAGGTCTTAGAACACTGTAAAACCAGCTCCCTGAGGCCCCACAGCCCTGGCTGCCAAGGGGGCTGTTCCATCACTCACAGCCCTTTTAATTGCCTGCGTCACTCACGCCTCCTTCTCTGCACTGCCTAACTTTGTCAAGGCAGCCAATACCCGCCCCCGCAATGGAATAAGGATGGGAGTGCCAGGCTTGGATAGGTCAGGATGACAGGAAAGGGAAGTCCCTACCTGTTTAGCCAGCACCTTCATATGAGCCACACTGCCCCTGCAATAAGCCTCCAGTATCAAACCGAACTGCACCGACACGGCGGGGATATGAACCTCCGACCTGCAAGGGGAAAAGCTGCTCATCAGACCACAGCACTTACCCAACTGCATCATTCCAGCCATTCCAAAACCAACAACAAACACAAAACCCCCCAAAACAAGCATTAAAACACCTCATGGTCACATCAAACATTAGAACACCTCATGGTCACGTAGCTGAAACAAAAAGGCAGATTTCTTAGGAAATGCTAGAAGCCCTCTGTGGAGATGATGAGAACAGACCAGTTTGGATAGGGGATCCTTGTGTCAAGGCCCAGGACTGCTCTGGGGCAGCAGTGTCCATCCCAAGAGGTGGTGACTCAATACCTGCTTCCGGACCTTCTTTTATTCAGAGCAGCACTGAGAAGTCACTGAAGAGCTGAGTTTAAACCACACTTTCTCCAACCTTTGTAAGGGAAAAGCCCAATTTGCCTGAAGGAGAACACTCTGAAACAAACCACTGAACTTTGTCTCAGAGCCAAGTATCCTCCAAAACATTTTCATGTAACACTTGCTCTTTTTAGCTAGAAATATGAAAATTAATTTTGTTCTAAAGACAGAATCAATCTATCCAATCTATTCCAGTCCATTCCGCAAGGCTTCTGCCATTCATGAAACTGTTCATCAAAAGTTGCAAGAACACACAGAACAGCTTTTATTTTCTGTTAGATTTGCAATAATAAATTATTTTCCCAACTGTGAGGTATAAATATTGCGCTTTTTCTGCACTCACAGCCAAAACAAACACCAGGGGTATTTACAAACCTAACTCATCAGGAAGTCAGACCTGAATGCAGTTTGGAATACTTTCATCCAAGGGCAGATTACAGACCACTCTAATTTATTTTTAATGAGCGGTCTGATCTATTGATGCCAAAGATAAAGAAACAAAGGGGAGCTGTGGGGCAGTATGATAATGGCTCATTTAGAAAAACCCTCAAGAAATCATATTTGAAAGTCCAATCAAGCTCAATAGTTTCAGAAAGATGAAAGGAAAGTCTCCTACCTCAGGTGCCAGAACAACACCTGTCCTATTCTCCTGTTGCCAAGTGCTCTTTCCAGGAGAAACCTGGAGAGTGCACAATCCAGAAAGGGCTCATACTTCAGGACTTGCACAAGTTGGAGAAGATACTGAGAGAGCTCTTCATCACTAGAATGAGGTACATAAAAGCAGTTAGTGAGAGACTAGCTAGATGAGTGATACTCCAGAAATTCAGGTGCATGAGACAACCCAATAGTGACAGGATTTGGTTCAATACCAAGAGTGTCTCCCAATTTTTCCATCACACAGAGAAGGACAACACAAAACTTAGTGCAACTTCCAGATGGAAACAATTCCAGATGCATTCTTAGGATAACCCAGCAGCCAAATTCCTTGCTTGGACTTGAAGGAAGTCAAAGTGATTTATTTTCTTTACCCCAAAAGTCTATCCTTGACCATTAAAAATTAATCACTAAACTATTCACCACAGAGAATTCAGAATTCAAGGACAGGAAATGTGCAGTAATGATAATGTTACACAAGTCCTGCCCTAGGTTACAGTGGAGAGCAAATGAAATACAATAAGGGAAGAACTGCAGAGAACGAAGGCTCCTGTCAACCAAAACCAAATCAGTAATTCTCTCATTTATTACATGCTGCAGCTCACATTCCTATTAAATGGTACAGCCAGAGTGGAGGTGGCTGGGTGCCAGGTATTACAGTATTTGACTCCAGGAATTTTTCTCCCTTTGTTATTAAAACGTTTCTCTCAGAGTTTCTTGCTCTCCTTCGCCCAAGAAAGGGATGAACACCCAGTCCTCTCTGGGACAAAGGTGCACTGGTTCTCCTTGCAACACAGAAAATAATCATCATTTTCTGCAAGGTGTCAGAATAAGGTGGTTTTATTTAGCTGCCAGTGAGCCTATCCAGAAATCAGATTGCTTTATTTGGCCACCTATTCATGGCAGGCAGAGTGTTCAGCTCTTTCCTCTTGGGGTTGTTTTATTCTGTGAACAAACAGAATGAAGTTTGGCACCCCAGAAACCCTCACCTACCTCATCTGCCTCAAACACCCCACTGCATATTCCCTGACGTACTGGTCGGGGTAATTGAAATCCAGCAGCTCCAAGGCCTCCCTGGGCAGCAGCTTGGGCCAGATCTGCAGGAGGGCCTGAAGCTGTTCCAAAGAAAAGGGGACAGGTAAGGACACAGGAGGGTCTCATGCTNTGGTGGCCATGGGGGGGTGGGGGGGGGGGTAGAAAGGAGAGAAATAATTTTGGGTAACTGGGCTCACTTCTGATTAAGTTTCTCACTCTTTAAAATGATGCAGATTATTTTTAGTCTGAAAAACCTGTTTCTTCACATGCAGACACAATGCATAGTAAACAAAAATTAGGTAACACCAGATATGCACGGTTTAAACACAGACATTCAATAAAAATAAGATGTTTTGTAAGTGCTCTTATAAATATATAACCATTTTGGTAACAGTGAAAGTTTTCTACCAAGGATAAAAAAAAAAGGTGCTTCTTGATAGAGAGCTTTCTTTACCAAAAGTATTTGTCCACCTCAGCTGATGGAGCCTTTTTTCACATTCACTGTGAATAGTAATGAGCTTAAATTGAAAAATTTTTTTTAAAAAGAGTCAGGTTAGATAGTAAAACAAATAAAGAATCCCTAGAATAATGACAATAATGTGCTGAAAAAAATTTACAGAATACAGTGATGTTTAATTTTGGACTACCAAAAAGAACAACATTTAGAGGTCTCACAAAAATGATAAAATTATTTTCTTGCATTGTTATGAAGCTCACAGCTACCTGCTGTATAGAGCTGTAGCACTGAAACAGTGCATTATAAATACAAATAAACACTTTAACACACATTAATATAAATGCATATTAGTACAAATGCAGTGTATCAACAGCATAAGATGTTTCTTTCTGTAGGAACAAGTCATGATAATAATACCATTCCCTACAAATTAGATAACACAGGTTATTTCATATTTTAATAAAATATGAATAATTAAGAAGATCTTTTTTTCCCTCCTGATTTCATAATGACTTTACAGCAGTGAAAAACCTTTATTTCTACTCTGTCACACATCAACTCCTGCTTCCAGTTCCAGTATGACAAACATGAGTTCACATTCTCAGCCCACATAGGTATGTTCATAACACCATTTATACACCTTAGGGGCAGGTTCTGAATTGAGTCATCATTTTTGTGAAATCCAGAAGACAAGAACTGGACACGAATGACAGTACAAAGCCAGGGCTGTGCTGCAACTCCAGAAGTGGAGGAAAGGATCAGCTCAACTGTTCCCAAGGGCAAATACAGGTATATAATTCATTATAATATATACATATATAATAACATATACATATATACAATTCATAATAATATAAAGCAAAACTAAAGGTGTTTCAAACACAGATGTCACATTCCCACAGAAAAATCCACTCCAAAATCTACTGACCCAGCAAGGCTCAGTCAACAATGCTAGTCCTGATGTCAAGGACTGCAGCCACCAACATTTCCATAGCAGGAATAGTGGCAGTGAAACTCTGCAGGAAATAGTAACCCTGATCAATATTTAATGCACAAGGCAGACACTGAAAATGCAAACAGCAGCTCTGCTTGTCAGACAGTCACAGACTCCAAAACAAACCTATCAGGATTTCTACACTATCTTCTGTAAATCAGGTGCAGAAGCAGCAAAAATATAGAGACATTTTATTAATACTGAATGATTGAAATGGAGAACCTGAAATAGTCTGAAAAGATGAGCTCAAGTGGCCCCACATGCCTCATATATCAGGCAGTGAAAGTCATGGTCCACAGCATGGACATTTACTGGGAAGATGATTTGAAAAGACAGAGCTCCTCCCTTTGCTGAAATCATTGCACAGGTGGTTACTATGAGAATGAACAATGCATGTTTCAGACAAAGCTCAAATTTGACCTTGGTGTATCAATATTTTCTTCTATAAAGAAATAACCACAATTTCTTCCCTAACAAGACTATATGAGGCAATACAATTAAGTGCAGGCCAGTACTTTTATTCCAGTTATTTCAAGTATTTCAGTTTCTCTTCTTCTCATTAATGATGGTGTCCCTTCACTAAAAGCGAGTGGATTTTTTTTTTTTATTTTTATTTTTTCAATTTTGCTTTGAGAATAAATACTGCCTGTGAATTCTCCTAACAAGTTCTGCCACCCTGCTACTCTGCTGAGCAGGGAGGTTATGGCAGCAGTAAGGGCAGTTCCTTCTGTGCAACCATTCTACTAAAATCCTGCAAATCCAATGAGGGCTTGGTAAATAATGGTAAATAATTCAGGAAAGCTACTTGACTACACTGGACATGACCTCATGGACCACTGAACTAACAGATTAAAGACTGTACAATCAAATATGAGAGTCCATTTCTAAAAGAGCCTTACTATTTTTAAGCTGCATTAATAAAAACAGGAATATTGTTATTAAGTCTATTTGCTTACAAACAGCTTGTGTTTGATTGCTTCTTCTTATAAACAGCTGGTGTTTGATTGCTTCTTTGGGTTTTGTTGTATTGTGTTTGGGGTTTTTTAAACTTCCTGCTTGAAGTGTCAAGACTTTTACTGAAATACATCTAAAAATGGGCATTAAAACAATTTCTGGTATGACAGCGTGAGCATTGTAGCAGACAACTACATCTAGTACAGCAAATATTTCATTTTAATGGGAAGTAAACTACGAATCCTGTTAATTTTGGAATTCCTGAAATTCACGAGGCTGTCTTGCGTTGCCTGAAAAGGTAAATCATTAGGAGTACTGATTTGTCTGTGTACTACAGAAATATGCAGCATGTTTAAGGTAAGATCTCATTTTTCAGAGAGACTCTCCACACTACCAAAAGCAATATTATGATATAAACTGCACTATTGTCTATAGATAAGCAAACACAAATACTATATTCCTTCCAGAAAGTACACAGTAACAAGACAATATTTTCAGCCATCCATTTAAATAAAAATGTTTATATAATATTTAATGTTTCCAAACGTAAAGGACTTTGAGCTGTCAGCTAATATCCATACTCCAAATAACTTTTCAAAACTGCCACCAAGCACCATATTCCAAAGCCCCAGCACCCAGAATGCCTTTTCTGTCACATATTTTAAGGAGCAAACAAGTGTCTGCTTGTATATCTACAGTTTTGATTTCCAGATAACTTTTAATATAACTTGCACATGAAAGAACACAAGTGAGCAAGGAATGTGTGGGTGCTCCATTTTGTCAGTCCAGTGTTCATGGCATGGACAAGAAGCTGGGAAGAAATTCCATTTATTTTTAGAAGATCACAGAAATATACACCTAGATGGTAGAAAGGATGTAGTAGAAAATGAGCTCTCTGCTGGAGCAAACTAAGAGTCTGACTGACTGGATAATCACAAAAATCATATAATGGATAGATAGAAGATGGATTTTCATGGAGTGGCTGCCTCTTCTTCCAAGAACACATAGCTTGTAACAGGTGAAGGTCAGAATACTAAGACCCAATAGAATTTTATACCATCAGTCATAACCCTTCACAGCAAATGCTTTTTAGCTCTAAGTTTATAAAAAAATCAAAAAAAGTAGTTGAAACTTTTTTAAATGAGACTCAGGGAAAGACAAACATTATTTCAGTGTAGTGGTCTGCAAGAAGCTGAGCATCATAATATCTGAATTCTGTCAGGAAGACCAGAACAATGCCTGGCTCTACCCCTTGGAGTGAGTGCTGTGCTTGGTAACTTTGGCCAGACTTTTTAGTTTGGCTAACCTTCACTGTACACAATCTGACTAAAACATTTCAATACCAATCCAGAAACCTGTTATTTTATTACTTTTAAAATCAGTCTATCAAGCAGGGATGGTCTTACTATGAGCTCATACAATTTTTCCTGTATTAAACTTATTCCCAAAAAGTGTCCCAAGAGTTGGATTCTATTTGCATAAATACAGCAACAAAAAGTAGCAACACTAACTTCTCTACAGAGTAGTGAAATAACCTTGTACATCTGTGCAGCAAACATATAAAACAATTTCACTGAAAATGCACCTTATATCACATCACCCACCTTGCATCCTTAGAAGTGTCTTTAAAGAGACTCTATTTGGTCAGAGACAGGATGAGAATGACGTGTTTTGTAGCACTGGTGGGTCTCACATCTCTTTGAAACCACCTGTCTGCCTCAGTGAGGTTTAATTACCCAGTCTGAGATGTGGATTCTATAGTATTCGATCAGCTTAACAATTTTCATAAGAAGTTTTATTTCAGATCTTGATTTACAAACTTTTTTTTAGGATAGCCTTATAAAAGCCATTCTTGCTGTAAGGGTGGTCAAGCACTGAACTTTGTTACCCAGAGCCTGTGGAGTCTCTGCTGGTGGAGATACTCCCACCCCAGCTGGACACAGCCCAGCTCAGGCTGACCGTGCTGGAGCACAGGGCTGCACTGGATGAGTCTGTGAAATTCTTGCTTTTGACATCAAATCTGAGCACAAGGTTTTAACATTAGTCTGTATAAATATCCACTGTGATTTCTCATCATTCAGAGGACCTCTGAAATGCATTTTGGTTTTGGTTTATGGGGTTTTTTTGAGAGAATAAGTTCTTCTTTACATGTCCAGGCTGCAGAAGTCAGACACTGAACTCCAGCTTGCCCAATAGCACCATTTCAAACTAGCTACACTTGGGACAGAAATCCTATTTACTGATGATTTAACTGAAGTTTTTTCCCCACCATTGTTGTCTCTTCCCTTACCTGAGCAACATCTTCAAGTTTGTTCCACTTTAAAGAGAGCAGCAGCTTTGGCAACGATTGTGGGAAATTTTCACGACAGTCATATCGCAGAGTCCAAATGAGATCCATTTCATTTTCACAAAGCTGAGATAAAGGATCTCTTTCCATTATATCTTTTAGCACAACATAAAACTTCTTACCACCCCGACCCTAGGAAATGAGACATGTATGTGATAAATTCAGTAAAATTCTGATACGGTAGCTCAAATACCAGCAACCCTAGAGCAGAAAGAACACCAAATAAAAACTCATGAAACACAGGGAAATGACCACTGTGCCTTTCTTTCACATCCCTTACTGTAGGCACTGTAAGTAATGGATTCCAAATCCAGCCTGCAGAACTTTCTGAAAAGATAACTTAACTTTAGAGTTAAGGACACTAGATGGCAGTATTTCTGTTTTCCAACTCCAAGATGGAGCACTCTCATCAAGGATGCATATATTTTCTTCTTCTATTCTTCAAATGAGCAAATTTAGATACATGGATAATTATTTCTTTTCATAAGAAACAAAAAAATACTTTTGCAACAATCAAAAGAAAACACAGTTGCCAATTAGACAGACCAAATAATTTTGGTCTTCTAGTCCTAAATTGTTATCCAGATCTAACGCAAATCTTAGCTGTCTTCCAAATCCAGAGTAAGTACAGCTTTTTGACAAAACATAGACATGTCCAAATATATTGGAAAAAGCAGATATATATATCTGAATTTTACAGCAGTTCATCAAAGTGAATTATATAAGACAGAGCCAGTAGAACTGATATTTGAGCAGTTGACTTATTTATTTCTAGACTGACGCAGAAGATAAGAAACAAAAAAACCCAGAAAATTAATTTTGAAATAGTCTTTAGATGATGCTCACCGCCATTGCAGCATTGTCACTGTTTCTTGCAATCTCAGCTGCCTTTTCAAGTATCTGCAAGAAGTTGTTTTAAATATATCAGAATTAACCCCAAATCTGACTGCGTTCCTAAAATAAGCATTAAAGAAATGGAGCAGATAAGGAACTGTTGCTATCTTTAGGCAGTTTTGTATATCCAGTGGTAAAACATGGACTAGTGTGCAGTGTCCCTTTTCTCACCTGCAGGACTAGGGAGATTGGGAACAGCAGTGCTCATTATGACCTCAATTATTTGCTTTTTCATCACTCTTGGGCTAAATTAAACAGCCTTCCGGATGACACCTTGCTTTCTGTTTCTGCATTTCCTCCTTATTTTTCACCACAGCAAACCAATTCCTCAACTCTAAGTTTATCCTTTGCTTTCTCACCTCTACTTGTGCAGCTTCCAAGGGCACTGTTTTCATGCCCATGGATCCATGCTTCCTGCCCTCAATCCCAGTAAGAACCCACAAGCCCAGTCCTTTCACCATGCTCTCAGACTGCCCATATGATCTCAATCAGTGAGTCCAGGTACTTCTCCAGATCTTGGATCTCCCCTCATTTTCTTTTTCCTTTTGAACATTTTACTTGGCTTTTGAAGCTCACGCAATAGCCCATAATGGAGAACTAAGTCTAGAAGTAAATACAGTTCTTCAAAGTGCACTCTGCACATTACTGCAACCAAGCCAGGTATATCAATCTACAGCTGTCAGGAGGAACAAATCATAAAATAATATCTCAGTAAAGAAAAAGGTCTAAGGAACTCCAGCATCTTTTTTCCCTGAGAGCTCTGCCTCTCCCATTGCCCAGGAATACAACAGCATCCCCGGTCCAGCAAGACTTGTGCTGTCTTTACTCAGACAACACAAGAAACAACAAAAGACTGCAACAATCAGAGCATAAATACCCAGCAGCTAAAATTCTTAGAAAGGCATCCTAACTTGTTTTATTTCTTTTCCCTGTATGAAACTCTCATTAATATCATGTATTACATCTGCTGCTTGGCTACAAAGCTTATTTACATACTGTGTGTAAAAACACGCATAAACAAAACCACAGTGTCCTAATTCTATGTTTGATTCTTGCCTCCCCGTGCTTTGCAGAGTTACTCTGTTTGCAAATAAACTTTCAAAGTCTTTGCAAGTCCAGCTTTGTTGGAGTGAACTCTGAGCCCCATGATGTGCCTGCAGCACTGGCCATGGACCAGCCCCACACATGGCTCCTGTCTCAGACAAGTTTCTTTTCCGTGGTCCAGGCACTTTTGCTCCCTCAGCCCCAAACAGCTCCCCGTTGTGCAAGCAGGTTGATAATATGATTGAAAAGATTAATCTATTTTTGCACATTATGTTTCTCAAAACAAAAATCTGGCATGCCGTTCTTTGTTTTCTTGGCAGAAACCAGCAACACCACTGGGAAATTGAGAAGCAGCCATAGAGCAAGCAAGTCTCAGCTGGAGCATTGTGAGAGACAGATCTCCCCAGCTGATGGACTTCCAGCAGCTGCAACATCACTCCTCATTCAACAGAATTTTCACCAAGAGAATCTTTAGGAGATTGAGTTGAATGAAGTTGGAAGTCACAAGGGATGAAGACCACTAGACCCTACCTCAATGTCACTACACTCCCTGTCTCATCCAGTAAAATCTATTGGCTGCACTCAGCCCAGGGTTTTAACTTCCTGAGAACTTGGGACAAGGGACAAAGAAAAGAAAAACCAGAACCAGAACAAATACATGACTACTAAAGAGACATGCTTTTACTTAGCCTGTCTGTAATATGCACATCAATTTTGTTCTTTAGAAATTAAATACAACTAATGAGCAAAAAACTTAAAACATTACAAATAAAGCAACACCAAAACTGGATAAAATATATCCACTAGGAAGTGTTAATGGGTCAGCCATAAATAAGGCAGCAATTGGTCAGTACTGGTTTAGCTCTTACTGTATTTCCATTGCTGCTTGAATAAAAGAAAAACTACTGTGCTTACAAGGAGGGAGAAACACTATCAACCCAAACAGAAACAAAAAAAACCCTGCCTTGTTACTTGATTTCATTTTTATGAACCTTAAATCCCAAATCTGCCCTTGAACAAGATGACGAAACTTGGTAATTTCAGTCTTTTTGTTCATGCCCTCCAAAGGTGCAAGATCCTCCAAAAAAAGTTTAAAAAAAGGCAATTTCTCTAATTTGTTATTGACTTTCCCCAAACCAAAATTCAGACCAATGTGTATATGAGTTAAGCCTGACTCTTACAATGTATCATTAGCAGTCTGTTTTAAGACTTATTTCATTACTTGTTTCCAGATCTTAGCTTTTTTTGCTTTTTTCTGAACAACTTTCCATCTATCCTTCACACTACAGAAACAACCACGTGTATTCCAAATATACACTTCCTTTCTAGACAGACTTACCTTCATCTGTAGAAAACTGCAGGGCCACTTCAGTGGATTTAGTCCAAAAGCAGACCTTCAGAAATCCCTCTGCACACAGTATTAAGAGTTCATTTATCCTTTAAAGGAGTTGAGCTCACAGGGCAGTGTCCCAAAGAGTGGGTAACACATTTACACCAAGAAAGAACAGATCTTTATAGATCACAGGCAAGCACAGTTTGAAGGTTTCCAGAACAGCAGATAAATTTAGCTTTTTGCAGGATCATTCATATGGGAAACTGATTTGCTTTTGACCTTCCAAAGACCATGTACAGACCACTTTTAAAAGTGTACTTCTTCAAAATAGACCCTGAAGTCAAGCACTGCCACTCACTTGGTGCAAGCTGAACAAACTGCAGTATGGTGACTAAACGGCAGGAAGAGGGGAATTCACTGGAAAAGGCAATGTTGAAAGGAAAGAAGAAACAGCTATCTGTACATAAACATTCAGGACTGCTCTTTAGGTCACCCCTTACCTTATCAAAGGGAGGGTAATTAATAGGCTGTTTTGAATATTCCTGAAATCTAATGTGCAAAGCTGTTGCATTTTCAGTGTAAGGGTTGGTCTGGATGGTTCCCATGGGATTCAACATTTCTTCAAGTTCATCTGAAATACAGGCAGAACAGTTAATATTACAGGCCAGGCATGCAATTAGAAATCACTTCCTTATAAAATGGACAGAGTTCATTTTGCTGCACAGCACTTTTAGTGCAATGCTCTCCATTTCCAGCATAAACGGCCCCCTAGATTCCCAAATGTTGGTTTATCACGCCATTAGAAACTGATTTCCTTAAATAAACACATTAGTCCAGGGGAGCTGAGGTATCCCTACACTGAAACAAATCCCAGGGAGATCTGCAGCTTCTGCAAAGCAGGAGATACCCTCTGGACCACATAGACAGCACAGCTTCAGGCCAGCCAGGCTGGGACAGTGTTCCTCAGGATGGGATCAAGAGGGACATGGAGGCTCCAGACACTCACACTAATTGATCTCAATATCAGAGAAAAAGACAAAATTCTAATTCACAATTTTTGTTAATGCAAATATTATCACTTACATGGTAACTGATCTATTCAATTTGGGGTGCATGGCAGAGGGACCAAATGAAACCTAAACTGTGCCTTAAAAGCAAGGAATACCAGATATAAGCATGCATCTATTTTATGTGGTTTTCCTTCCAAAACAGATGACACTTTTAGAACACTACTTCCAAGCAGGCTCTTACTCTTCCTCTTTCCTGCTAAACAATACTTTCAGGAAAGAGATTAAAATGTTGTATATTTATCCACATAAAATTTAAAAGTAATAAAGAGATTATTACAGGAGAATTGAACATGCATACAGTAAATGCTCTGCTGTTGGATCCCACACTCTCCCACACTTAAAGTCCAAATCTGAAAAGCTGAGATTTACCAGGAAATGATGACCAGCTGTGCAGTACCAGTTCTCCACTCCTCAAGTGTCCTTTATAATCAAACACCATGGTATTTACCCAGGCTACAGGATAATGCTGCCAAAGGAAACAATTGTTACACGGAAACGAAGATGCCACCAAATGTTACCACACAGAAAACACTGCAATATACATAAAATTGAGAGAGTGGCTCGGGGTTTTTTTCAAATGATGATACCTCTCAGAAAAGCAATTAATCACTGAGAAGTATCAAAAGTTTTCATACCAAGATGTGCAATTCTTAATACATATGCCTTTTTAATATCTTTTCATTTTGCATTCTTGAGCACTGGAGTGAGGACAAGGAAAGATTTCTGGATGCTCATTTTGATAAAATTAGGAGGTCAGTCAAGAAAAGCAAATGAAATCATTACCACTTTTCCTGCTTTCCTAATAGTTTGGTATTTGGAAGGATTCATTGCCCTGGTGGACTTTTTAGTTTTCATCTTATCCATGACAGCATAAACAGCAAAGCAGAGCCTTGCCATCCTTGGCAGATCACAGACGTTGATTTCAAACTCCAACACTTCATTCCAAACATGGTCACTTCTCCCAGATATTTCTGTGCTTACGACAGTTTTACAAAGGAGCTCTGTGCCATGGAAAAGACCAGCTCTAACATGAACCTGGCATAAAGAAATGAGATTTTAAGCTTATTACAGAACCTACAGAATTCTGCATAGAATAATATACAGAACATACATACATATGAATTTCATCAAACAAACAACTGAGCAGAACGAAGAAGACTAATTTTCTGAATACAAATTAAAATCTCCAGGTAGAACCAATTTGTGCTTCTAAACCAGAAACATTTGGGGCTTTTTTAAGCCTAAGAAAAAACTCACTTTTTATCTAAAATATATCTAAAAATGTATAGAGGGAACACTGCTGACCCTAACATCAGGGTAATAATAATGACAATAATAATAATAATGACCCTAACATCACCTGTAATAATAATGACAATGTATGTGATTTCCAGTGTTTGTTTTGTCTTGAGCACACAGAAACCAATAAAACCAAGTATCTTGAACAATGAAAATAAGGATCAGGAAAGGAGGACAACTAGACAAAGAAGCTGGAGTTACTGACACTGAAATTAAACTCATTACAGGTCAATGCTAAGATGTCTTTCTGCTCTTTCTTCATTTTTCTGTTTCATTTCTACATTTCTGTTCAATAGCATACATATACATACACAGAAAACTGCAGAGTGAAATGTGCCAACTTCTTTCAGGTGGCCTTCCAAAATACCAGTGTGAGAGAGAGAGAGAGAAATCCACTAATGTAATCTTTTGCTCAACACCAAAAAGAAGTTCTCAATGATAAATGTTAAATGTGTAAAAGTGACCTGATGTTTCAGGTTGCCTCTGCTCTTTAATCAACCTTCCCCACATTCCCTTTAAGCTATCCTGCTATTCCTGAGCACTGCAAGGGAAAGAGAGAGATATTACATTTGGTAGTGGTTTTGAGTAAAAAAATAATTCACCTCTCTAATTCTATGACTTCTGATCCTGTTAATGTAAGGAACTGGATCCCAGTTTTTTTTCCTTTCATTCTGACATGCCCTTTTTACAAATGAAATGGTGTGTACTGATGGGGTGGCCAAAGAACAAGACAAAAGAAAAGCAATTTCCAATGTCATGTATTTGGAAAATGGGGTGTTGGACTGCTGGGTGAGGTCACTTGTGCCCTAGGTGGATGTCCCAACCCAGCTCACTCTGGGGCAGTGCTACTCAGCTGACAAATGTTTTGTTCCCCACTACAAACACTGCATTTGTAAACCTTGGTGGTGGTGGTTTCAGCAGAAATGGATGAATATTGGCTTATCCACAGCACAGCGGGGCTAAAGGAACAATGGCAGCGAATTAAACAGCCTTAGAATCAGGAATGGAAAACAAATACATTCTCAATAGTGACAATTTTGTAACATGTAGACAGACAAGGCAGGGAAACGTGCACAGGCTTGCAGGGTCACTGCATTCATACTTGTTCTAGGTTACCCACAGGACTTTTAATTTTTCAAGACCAAAAAGCATTCAAAATACTGAATAATGTTTAGATGGTGCCCACAGGTGCCCATTTTTCCTGCTTCTTCTCAAGTTTAGAAAACACTTTGTTTTTCCCCTAAAAGCGTACTGCAATTAACCAAAAGTCACTTTTCTAAGCATGAAAAAAAACACCCTAGAAACTCCTGATAGCTATGTTGCTTCCAGAATCCACTGTCTCTTTTATCTTTTGTTCTAAAAACTTAAGAGTCTACAGAACAGAGTTAAGAAGACATTTGAACTAGCTAAATAATGGTTTAGATAAAGAAGAGGGAAACATCTGGTTTTGCAGCCATCCATTTCCACAATCGCAGTGTCTCAGGTATTAAAATGTAACTATGGCTCATTTATCTGTAATGCAGAACTTCTTTTTGGTGTTGACCAAAATGTAGGATTGCTAATTTACAAGGAGGTTGTAACGACAGCTTTGAATGAAAAAAATGCTCCAAGTATCCTGAATAAAGCATGAGAACAGCAAGTATCAATGGTTAACTGGGTATTTTCCTTATCTACAGGAATGGCTACACAACTTTCTGATTTCTAAACAAAATAGACAAGTTTAATGTTGTTCTACCTCACAGGCAAGTGTTTTGTGAGGCATTAAAGTAGCTGAGCAATAAATTCCCACGTGTTAACAACTTGTGGTCTGTACAGCAGTCAGTAGCCCAGTCATGTATATTTTTACAGGAAATGATACTCCAGCTTTGTGTTCCTCATGTGTAGAAAATAAAAGACAGATTGTAAAGAAGCACACAGTCCAAGTTTAGACATATAGAATATATTCAGGACTACAAAAATACCATGTTGCACTTTAAAACATTTAATATTTAATTCACATGTGTCAGGTGTTTATGACAATCTATTTTAAATGAGCTCATTTCACACCACTATCAGCACTTTAGAGAAACATTGTTTTAAAAATCAAATACCAATGGACACTTATGTCATACTGCCATAATGACTGCAATGTTCCAACACACATAGCCATCTTCAGGCAATAAAGGAATATTTTAGCAATAAAGCCAGATTTTGACCAATACTACCAGTGCAATTGGGAATAAATAAAAATGCTGAAATCTGTATGGTTTTGAGTTCACTTAGCATAGAAAATCATTAAAATGATGAACAGAATGTCTTCTGATACATTACACAGTTACTTACTTTGGCATTTTCTTCTGTGTTTAGTTTATTGCCCTTTAATAGAATAATCTTGAAAGGGTTGGAAATATCCCACACACTCTGAGAAGAGAAACAAAGACACAAGTTCATTCTTCACCACTGTAACATTGAGACCTAATTTGTAAGCCAAGCATTTTAAGCAAAAATGTCAAATACAAACCATAAAAATGCAATTAAAAATATAAATCTTAAATCTTCAAAGATAAATTGGTTATCATTGCTACAAGAGGAGACAAAATAAAAACTCAGCTGGAGGAGAGCTGGGGGTGAGAACATATATCATGTACTACATCCTGACAATTCAAAACTTACTGTCATTCTGAATTACTCCAGAGTGTGTAACAGCCCAAAGACCTGCCCACACTTCTTTTCTGAGGTAAATCTCCCAAGCAACAGGAGGCTCTGAGTGGACCCAGGCGACCTAAACTGGAACCCAGCAGTCACACCACAAATCCCAGGCACTGTGATTTATATCCCACGAGTCACTGGGACTCCTCTGGGTATCAGAAAATCTCTCCATGAACTTACAGTTGTTGCTCTTGTCTTTTTTGGTGGCAGAGGAAGAGGAAGGTTGGAGGATTTTCGATTTATGGCAGCTTCTATGGCAATCATCTCCTGCTCACACATCTTCTTTATGGTGCAGCACTCCACCAGGGTCAGCTGGGGAAGGGTCCTGCTCATCACACAGTTGCGGATATACTGAAAGCCCAGGGAAAACAGCTGTCAGCAGCCAGCACACTATTTCTACAGCAACTTCCAAAGCAAAGAAACAATTCATTACAGACATACAAAGAGAATGGTGCTCGTGTGTTTTACAACTGCAGAGGGCTGCAGACATGAGGAGGGAGATGCTGCTGCTCAGTAACGGTATGGGAGGGATGGGAGGAAGTGCCTTTGGCCAAGGAAGTAGGGAATTGTTACATCAAGTTCCAAAAAACTCTGTGTACCTGGAACTGAATTAATGGGTGATCACCAAAGACATATTCCAGCCTTCCACTAACTTGCAGCACATAATCAGCAGGATCAACTTCCTCATCTTCTTTTCCATGGATAGTCAAACGTTTTCGGATTGCCAGCTCATTCAGCTTAATGGGATTCATGTTAGGAGACACCTGGAAACTAAATACATCCTAACAAAACACAAACAGGAATATTGAAGGTCAAAGTTGTCCTAGGCAGACACACATGGCTAAAACTATAGCACACATAATAAAACAGGTGGAAATAATAACTGTTAAATCCAGACTATTTTAACAGTGAAAGTCTGTATGTTTAGGGCAATCAAAATAATAAACATCCTAAGAGCTGTAAGATGTTAATTCCCAAAATTATATTACCAGAAGTACTTTTAAAAACATAGGCTTTTATTTGATTTAGCAGTGATTTAAAGACTTCTAGAGCAATGTATTGATGTAGAAGGTTGTATTTTGGAATGTTGAATGAGGGAGACAAATCATTATGCATTTCAAAGTATTTAGCAGTACTAGATGTGTTAATTTTTCATCTTTCTGACCATGAGCAAGTTATCCTCTAAGTACCACTGAACTCAGAAAAAAAAGTTTCAAGTAAGAAAGTAGAAGAAACTGTGAATGTGGTTTATGTAGAAAACCACCACCACATTGGGAAGAGAGCAGAAAAGAGGAGTAGCAGCCAACACCTGTAGCATTCTGAACACAATGTGGAAAGACTGCATTTTTTAAGGAAGTTTTTAATTAAAACCCTTAGAGGCTATCAACCTATTTCCAAAGTATCTCTAATTTCAATGTGTTCTAAAAAAGATGAAGGTAGGAAGTTGCTCTCTTTTTTAAGTTAAAAAGAAGGTTTAAATTAATTTCAAGTTCCTAAAGTACAAGATCTTCTGTGAAATCTTTCATTTCCCTTCATCTACCACATTATGCTTTATACAGGTTTATTTGCAAAGGTTGCTTCAGGAGGTCCTGGGCTTTTGTTGTTTTATTTTTTTCAATAAAAAACACGCCCAGTTCTGAAGATGTGAGCATCCTAAACCCAGTTATTGACAAATGTGAAGTGTTGTCTGCTTAGATTCTTTTGAATTTGTGCTTTATTTATATAGACTTGTAAGAAGCCAACTGCCCCAACGGAACAAGCAAACTCTGCAGAGTCACACTAAATTAATTCTGTGTTTTCTCAGTTTCTGCCTGGTTCACAGCAGCTTCCCCTTTTCAGAAAGCTGCCACAGTGTGAAGGCTTTTTTCTCCTGCCATAACTGCTAATGGTAGACAGGGAATAACACTTTTCTTCCCAGGAAGCTGGTGCCCTCTGACAGCTGCCCTGCTCCCCATATGTCACAGAGATGGGGAGCAGTCTCTCCTGCTCCAGAGACAGCCACAGGGCCCTTACAGCTCACCCACACCTTCCAGACAAAAAATACTATAATATTTCCTTCTCTCAATCTTGCAGCTGCAAGAATTGACAGAACAGTCCTCACACCTTCCTTTTTCATTCTCCTGGGATGACTCCAGTGCTCAGTGCAAGGAGTAAAGTCTGGAAGAGAGTTTACTGCTCTAAAACGCAGCTCAGATTTGAACTGTTAATAGCTCTGAAGGTCAGAGCTGGCAGCAGAAACATTTGAAACATTTGAAATGTCAGCAGCCTAAGCTATTATAGTGGCAGGCAAATACATTCTGCACCAGAAAGGACTTTTGCACTGCTTTTGTCCTGTCAGCATATGCATATAGATGCAGTATTTAATCAAGGGCTGAAGATAATCTCACTCCTGGACAACACAAGTTCTCTGCTAAGCTGAAGAGGACTGGAAAAGGTTTTGTCATAAAACACCTATGCATCCAGCATCAGCTGGCGTTACTGCTGACCAAATTTAGCTTTCACCTCTACATTTAATGTTTCCAGGGGCAGATGTGTGTACCATTTTAAACCTCTAAAGTTTAAAAGGATAGTGGTACAAATAATTCAGCTTTGTAACTAAAATCATCTGAATCATTAGAAAATCAGCCTCTTGCACCTGGGTCAAAAAGGACACCAAATCTAGCCTGATGTATTTACACACTTGTAAGATTTTTAAGGTTTCAATGCTGATCATTCATGGTAAACCAAAAAAACAGAGTGCAAAAAATGGTAATGGGAATACTGGACACAAGCAGAGTCATAGTGACTGCAACATCATAAAAACTGATGCTAAAACATTTCAGGTTTTCCTGGTAGAAACTAAAGGGGGTTTTATTTTAAAAATAAATTATGGTTTTGCTAGCCTAAATGAAATGCTAACTCTAAGTCTCAGTGTTTTCGTTCTCTATGTGCATTTCTGGTAAAGGGAATACTAATTCTCCTTTTTAAAAAAATAATATTTCTCAATTTAATTAGCAGATCAACCCCAAAGATGTTCAGTGAGTCACGCACAGAGACAAGTGTGTTGAATATGGTGCCTCTCAATTTCCAGCAATCTCTGATGAATTGAGCTTAAAACTGAAGGTAAGTGAAGCAACACAGGAACAGTTGGCCAAAAAATGTCCTGACAACTTTGAATCACGTTTTACATTTAAACAAACGTGAAGTAATATAGAAGATACAAGTTGTACATTTTGCCTTTAGAAGTTGAACTAGACTTCAGAAGTTCAATTAACCACAGGCTCACATGCTCACTTTCTTTCAAGAGTCAAGGATCCTGGTGAAAGACTTCGCATTTTAAAGCGAACACCATAATGTAAGTGTTCTATTTCATTTATATCCCTGAGCAATCATGCCAATTCAGACCTGGATCAAGAACAGCTCGTGAAACATGATGAACAACCATTCCCACCTGGCAGTTATCAAAATGAACAGCCACTACAAGGTTTCCACTGTAGAGCTTATCTTGGAAGCTCTCTGGGATAACAGGCTCCTGCTCTGGAGGGTAAGTGTGCTTCAACCAGTCCATCCAGGAGAGACCCACAAGTGACTGAATCTTTTCCTCACTGATTCTCCTCATTTTAGCTCGGAAGTCATTCACTTCAGGATCTTGTAAGGCATCGAACTCATGGAGACCTGAAAGAATTCAAGGAAACAAAAGGATACACAGCTGTACAAAAACTGCCCATCCCATTTAAACCATTACTAGCTTTAGGTTAGGGTGACATACGTGGTACATCCCATCAAAAATGGGTGCTCACAGTTGAGCTGGACATCAGCGGACTTCCAAAGTTACTTGCACAATTCCCATGCAACCTGGCATGAGTATTTCTTTTAAATGTATCTCTTAGGTACTATGAAGAGGAAAATCCAACTTTACCCTGAATTCAAGGTAGGTTGGAAAGTTTTAAGTCTCTCCTTACAAGAGCAAATTTTAAAAAACATAGTAAATGCGTTCCTAAAAACCACAGAGCAGAAGTGCTTGCAAGCTGTGGGGTTGTCAGAAAGATAACATCACCCCTTTAAATTTTACTTAAAAGTCAAAAAATAAAATCTTCTACTCAAGTCAAAATCATATGACTGAAATTTCTACCAATCCAAGATCAGTAAAGTTCATTTTCCAAAGCATGTAAAGAAAGAACACACAGGGCATGTCCTGCCTGACCAACTTGGAGCCTTCTGTGATTGAGTGATATCAGTGGACAAGGGGATGGCTGTGCATGTCACCTAGATGGACTTCTGTAAGGCCTTGGACATGAGCCCCATGATGTCCTTGTCTCTAAATTGGAAAGAGATATGTTTGATGGTGGACTGTTCAGTGGGTGTGAAATTGGTTGGATGGTCACATCCAGAGGGTCACAGTCAACATCTCAGAGTCCCAGTGGACATGAGTGACAAGGTTTGTCCCTCAGAGTATACTGGGACCGGTGTTATTAAATAGCTTCATTAATGACATGGACAGAGGGATTGAGGGCACTCTCAGCAGAGCTGCAGATGACACCAAGCTGATGACACACCCAAATGATGGGATGCCAGCCAGAGCAACCTGGATGAGCTCAAGACATGGGCACATGGGAACCTCACTGAGATTCAACAAGACCAAATGCAAGGTCCTGCACCTGGGTCACGGCAACCCCCAGTATCAACATAGGCTGGGGGATGAGCAGATGGGGAGCAGCCCTGCCCAGAAGGATTTGGGGATGCTGGTGGATGAGCAGGACACGATCTAGCCATGAGCACTCAGAGCTCAGAAAGCCGAACGTGTCCTGGGCTGCAGCACAAGCAGTGAGGGCAGGTGGGCAGGGGAGGGGATTCTGTCCCTCTCTTCTCTCTGCTGAGAGCTCACCTGTAGTGCTGCACACAGCTCTGAGGGCCCCAGCATAAGGGGAACAGGGACCTTCTGGAGAGGCTCCAGAGGAGACCACAAAGAGGCTCAGAGGGTTGGAGCACCTCTGCAATGGAGACTGGCTGAGAGAGCCTGGAGAAAAGCAAGCTCTGGGGAGTTTTTAAACTAAAAAAGGGTAGATTTAGATTAGATGCAAAGATGTAATTTTTTACAAGAAGAGTGGTGAGGCACTGGCACCAGTTGTCCAGAGAGTGGTGGATACCCATCCTGGACACAGTCAAGGTCAGATCGGACAGGGCTCTGAGCAAGCTGGTCCACTGAACGTGTTCCTGCCCATGGCAGCGGGGTGGAAAGAGATGACCTTTAAAAAGGTCCCTTTCAACCCACACCATCCCATGTTCCCATGATCCAATGGAAAGCTGTGACTTTTTGGTACTTCAGAATGTGCGGGACCCGCAAGTGTCTTTATCTTTACTCGTGAAGTTTGAAGGACATTGTCCAAATCACACAAAGCACCCAGCACCTTTTGAGAACAAAGCACTAAGTTTAGAAGCTCAGACAAGAACACTTTTTTTTCTCTGCTAAGGTACAGAATAGGGGCTATGTAAGACAGGGTCTCACACAGCTCTGATAAACCAAATATTCAGTCGCAGAATGTGAATCTCTGCGAATCTGTCAGGATCTGTCTGAATGGTTAAACTGACCAACTGTTCCCATTGTCAGCTCTAACAAATAGGCAGACAGTGTACTGCTGAAATCTAAACAAAACCTGCAGTCTTTATAAGAGACCTAACAACGGCTCATTGTTTTAAAACAAGAGGTATGACCTCATATGACCCTGTCAATCTTGATTGTATAACCAAGCAGAGTAGATTTGAAAGCTGAAAATTCTGAAATAACATCAAGAATAAGTTACTGTGAAACCTTTAAAAATAGCTTTTCATTGTTCAATGAAAATCAGTGTCACAATTGAGAGCAAAAACAAAAATCATTGTTAACCAACTCAGACACCACGTGTAATAAAATCATAAAAATTTCTAGTTCCTTCTGAGTATCCAGTTTGCTGGTATGACCTTTAAAATAACACTGCTCAAGGATTATACTGCTCTTCACGTAGTAGTAATAATAATATACATTTTCTCCTCATCTACAAAAAAAAAATTGTTTCTGATTGATGTAGCAATACAGTGCTGAAATGCAATACAGAAAGTAGCTTTAAACAAATTTCATGTGTTTTATCTTGAGTATTTTAATTCTTTCCAACTATATCAATATTTGTTTGACAAAGAGAAATACTGAATTTTTACTTTTTTTTAATAAAACCACTCCTACCTGCCCAATTAAGAACCTAATACACAACAAAGTTTAACCCCATTTAAAAAAAAATGGAATAGAATTACCTTTGCCTATAAGGACACCTATTTTGGAATCCAACTTTTCTCCTGGATCACAGTTCCTTGTCACTAGTTTAAGGACTGGAAGAAAGGGTCTAACATCACAAAGTCTCCGTGTTTCATCTTCTAATTCTTCATGTACAGCAGTCTGATTCACACATGAGAACATGTAAGAGTCAATCTCCATGAGGAGATGAAAGAGTGGGTAGGAATGTGCCTGCTTCCATAACAGCTGCAATGAAAACAAAGAAATGAATTTTTTAAAAACCCCAGGAAACAGGGACATATCTTAAGGCGCTGAAGGTAACATTCATTTCCATTTATGTTCCCAAAAAATAGAAAAGAAACATGTTTTCTAACTTGGTTAATTTTGATCACTATACATCATTATATGTTTACTTTGTCTCACTTTTAGTCTCTACCTTGAGTGATTTCCAGGACAGACCTCTGTAGTTAGCATCAGCATTCCTTTTCTTTGGAAAACAGCTAAATACCAACAGTAGATTGTTATGGCATGCCAAGTTTCCATGTGCCACAAGCATCAAGAAAACCAGACAGCTTAGTTCAAATCCCTTATTGCTGTCACTTACACATTTGTTTTTGAATTCTTTATCACTTGAAATCACTTATTATATTAGGAGTAGGTTAGTCTGTGTTGTAATTCATTCACTGCCTCATTCCTCAGTAACTTTTCCCAATGTCCTCACATGGCCATTATCTAATCAAAGAACAGTAGATTGTTTTTTAGTATCTGTGGTCACTTCATTATGTTCTCCCCTTCCTTTCATCTGGATATTCCCTCACATTTTAAGTGATGCTCCAATTTGTACAAAACCTTTAAGAACAGGCAGACGTAGGTTTTAAAGCAATTATCTTTGGTGCCAGTCAACAGAAGCAGGAGCCCAATTGGCCACTTCTGCACTAAAAATCTAATCAGAGGAATGTTAGATCAGCAAACAATGGACTACCAATGTGTTAGCTAAAGGTTCAGAGTAGCAATACAGCACTAATATAGAGCTGTTAGAATAATCTCTGCTGAACTGTAACTTCTCAAACCCTGCCCTCTGCCTAAACCCCCCCCCACTTCTTTATCAGTCAATCTGCTGGGCACGTGCTTTCAGTACCTCAATTCTATGCCTGCTAAAATTCATGACCTGATTTGCCAGAGGGCATGTCAAAATCAGAACCAGCCCTCATTCCAAAGCTGAGTGAACTGCCCATTTGGTGTTACCTGTTTAATCTGAGATATGGTGGCATCTCGAGGGACATCCAGGTTGATGTAGATTCCAGTGGGCAACAGGAAGTCCACAGATATTGAGCCATCAGCACCAATCTGTGAGTCCACTGCCCAGATGTCAAGGCTGTCTGTCACAGCAGGAGGCATTATGGAATCTCAATAATATCATAACCACATGGCCCTAGGGGAAAAAAACCCTAAAATTCAGTATACTTAACCTCCTATAATTAGACACACATTTTAAAGTCTTTGGAAGGTTTACATAAGCCTGCTTTGTACAGCTCAGCTTACAAGTCTCAGGTCTCAAACGCTAGTATTGCAAACACAAAAGCATAGTTCTACTCATTAATGTTATTTAATATAATAAAAGTATTTGCCTGCCAAAGGACTGTTGTTAAGATGTTTATATCATTAAAACTAAGTGATAAGAGAAAAAGCTAATTAGAAGTTAGCTGAAACAAAGTTGGAAATTAATTTCAAGTTCTCTCTAAAACTTTACCTGTGTAAAACACAATCAAAATAAACTTCTTGGATGAAGAATGGCAATATTTCATATGAAAACTCATGATCAGTTTCATTATTTTATTTTTTGCAAATTTCCTGTTAGTTGTTCATTAATGTGGCCAGTGACATTCAACTTTAAAATCTGTCTTAATAGCAGGAAAAAATTCTTCAACTCTACTAGAAAGTGTCCTTTCCCTCTAAAGACACTTATCTCAATTTGTTTTCACCCTTACAGAACGATCACTGAACTCCACCCACTGTGGGAACTGCATCCACTGCAGGGTAGGAGGAAACCCTGCCCGTGATCTCCTCCAGCTCACTCCTCTGCTGCCTGACTGCCTGTCTTCTGTATTTCAGCACATTTTTATTTACTCTTAATGCTACCACCAGTTTTCTGACCTTCCAAGTCTTCTTTTTTGAGTACCACTCTCTAAAGCCGAGCTTTCCCTTCAGCCATGGCTCACTGAACCATTTACCTTCCTCCACATCCAGACAATGCTCTTCAGCTGCCAAAGGGATGGGGAGTACTGCAAAACACTATTATAAAGCACTTTAATAGACAAGTTACCCCTACATCTTTAGAATTCTTGTTGGACAGCACAAGATGTGGGAAATCACTCCCTTTGTAGAGAAAATGTCAGAATGGTCAACTCCACTCACAGCTTTCCCAATTTCAATTAGTCCTCCCCTTCCCCACAACAGACAATAGATGATGCCAGCAGCCCGAAAATCAAGACCCAAGTCATTCCAACACCCTTCCATCTGGCCTTAGCACAGCTGTGAGGACCAGCACAAGCTGCCAACACATCTTGTAACCACACTAAGTGCATGGATCACTTCATATTTTTTTGTACTAGATAAAAATATAGCAGAGTTTTCATTATTGCCAAATAAAACATCTTGAAATTTCAGAAAGCATAAATACATAAGGAAAAAGATTTCTTCTCAATAGAAGCAATAATTAGGGAGCTCCTACCATCATCACTATCAAATAATAGTTTTACCACCATTATGTCCACATTTTCCTCCAAAAAAGTCCACTACACTGAGCAGATTGAATTGAAGCAAAAATAATTGGATGTGGCAGTATGGTAAAAATAACAAATCAGAAGGTATTTTATATGAATTACCACAGTTTACAAATCCATCCATTCATCATTGGATGTGTGAAGCTCAGCACGGTGTGTGAGCTCTAAGCTGTCTAAAGGAAAGAAATAAAATGTTTCCCCACCATTGCACCCAGCAGACCTTGTTATTGGAATAACACAGCATCTACCAAAAAAACAAACTCAGACAAAATATGTAATTCCTCATTACCAATTAGTATATTTTCCACAAGCTACTGTTTTAAAGGAATACTATTTGTTTTCCTCCATACAGTTACTTGTACTCATAAAATGCTGGCTGCAATTCTGTTCTAACTCAAATTAGCAGTCAGTGAAAAATAATAATACTATACATTTTTCATATTTGGATGCACATATTTTCAGTTATTTTCTGTGGTCATGAGGGTAAAATAAAGAGGTATTTCCATTACAAAGTTTGGACAGGTACAGCAGCAAGGAAATCTGTTTTATGTAGTTATTTTGTATACAGTTCATTCCTGATTTAATGCAGTGTATCTTTTCTATTTTCATCCTCTTTCATATGTTTTTCAAGTTGCAGTTGTTGAAACATTTTGGTGCATCAACAAGAGTTTAAAATGTTCAAAGAAACAAGACTTTAAAATGCTGCTCCATATCCTGGAGCCCAAACACCACAACACACAGTTATAAAGTTCTTGTACTTGTTTATAATTACAGGTTTCCAGCACAGACACCAGAATCTTTTAAAATTCCATTTGCATTTTCAATTTAAAAGGGAAGAGAAACCATCTTGCCAATCTGAGCATGCTGAGGAGCTATTCTTGCTTTCAGGCACTTACTTAATATTTCCTTCCTCAAGGAAGCAGGTCAGTGTTTTGCAGCCAGCACCCTGTTTCTGCCCCAAGAGCTGACATCACAGGGGCCAAGACAGAACCAGATTTTATCCTGAGAAACACAAGACTGCCAACCCACAGCAGCTCTGGGGATGAGTCATGGCCCCAACTGGGACATGTGTGGTGGCACTGGTGACTAACTAACAATATCACATCTAGGAACAGAAACAAAGGCAAAAAGCCATCTGGATTGGGAGCAACAGCACCAGAGACATTTTAAACAACTTCCAGCTAAAGGAAAAAAAACAACAATTCAAATAATAATAAAAAGCTATTTCAGGCTGTTAACCTCATAGCTATTCCTGCCCACTGCCACATCAACAACAACCTCACTTACAAAAGAAGGAAGTAATTAAACCAGCACTTAACCTTGGCTCCTCAAGTGTCTAATCAATGACTTTGAATTTCACAGGAGCAAAGCCCAATACAAAATGCTTTTCTAAGGCACAGGTAGTACTGATAGACAGCATTCAAACCTTCCCATGTAAATTCTCTCTAAGCTTTAACCTGCAAATTTCAGATTCATATATGTGTGTGTATGCCCACACACTCACCCTCCTTATCAATTTGTATTTTAATATACCAGCAGTTCTGCCAGAGTTGCTTATACTAATGCAAAGAAACGGAACACACATGAGTAGAACACCTGCAGAAAAAGGAAATTTATTACTCTTTGCATTTATACACATAATGTAGACAAAGAAGAAGCCCTAAAAGAGGATTGATAAGTTGGTGTTGCTGTTATGATTTTTAAAGGACCTGCCATCCCTAGGCAGACAAAATAACTTGCTCTGGTGCTAACAGTCTCATTCCAGAAACCAGGAGACCTTACAGCTTTCCCCTCACCTCCCAGCAAAAAACATCTCATCATTTAATCAACAAGACCACTTGGAAAGGAAAAAACAAAGAAAAAAAAGGGCTAACAGAAGCAGGCTGCTTCTTCATTGATTTCTAAAATAGTTTAAGGACAGACACAATCAAAAGTAAGCTGCACATATTTTTATGTGAATTGTAGCCCACTCATGTTTTGTCACTTAACCAAAACAGAACTAAAACCGTAAGTCCTGGATTAACAAAACCCTGGCATTTAGAACATCCCCAGGAGTTCCAGACTTATTCTTTAGACTAAAGGATCAGTAGGATTTCAGAAGCTGTGGTTACATGTTGGGGCTGTGTTCTCTTTCTAAACTACCCATCCGTTTTCCTGAAGGCAGGCAAAACTATCTTGTGGCAAGCTCAAATCCATCATGACTCCTCCAGGACATTGCTGGGAGTCCAGGACCACCCAGCTGCAAAGGCTTCCCACCACTGCAGCCAGAGCTGGTGAAATCAATTTTACCTGTGCTGGCCAGTTGACTTGCACAAGTACAGGAATTAAATCCAGGAGGTGCAAATATGTGACATCAGACAGTGCCCAGCCAAGGAGACACAAAGGATAAGCATGGGAGGGAGTTTGTAAGGTTATCCTGAAATTAAGAGCTGCCCAAGAACATGCTCACAGAGAGGCTGTCTGGAGCATTGCAAGAAATGAGACATGGAAATAATTTATCATATCAGCAAAAGACTTAATGAAAAAAAAAGTAGCAAATCCACTTGAATTGTCAAGCATTAACTCAGCATTTATCTGTGTCAGATAAGTTCTTCTAAAACCAACTTTTTGAAGAATGCAGCAATTATGAAAACTCACACTGTGTCATTAAATCCTTTACTTCTGAACTCACCACAACTCCCCTATCACTCATCCTCTGAGATCTGTTTTTCTGTTGTTAAAAGAACACTAACATAAATTCCAATGCAACGTTCAATGTTTTATCTTGAACTATAATCCAGAAGAATACTAATAAAACACAAGTAAAAGTAGCTGCAAAGAAGGTGGTAATTATAAATGCATATATAATGCAGTATCAGTGGAAAATTTTGATGTCCTGTTATCTCTGGTAGCATTTATTCTCCTTAGCACCAAGTCTTTGGAAAAGTCTTTAGAAGAGCTATCTCACATCCGAAATTATGTCACCCACCCCTGAAATGTTGTCAGTTCTCTCAGGATGAAATCAGTATGCTATCATCCCAAACAGATGGCAAAAAGCTGGATGGGAAGATAATTTATATATTAAAAAGTAATTTTCCTTAAAAAGTAAGTTTCTTTTACACCACTTCTTCTAAACACAGGTGCATTTTAAGGGCCCATAAATATCTACAGCTCAAGTTAAATATGAAGTTTTTCACTAAACCCACTAATATTTACATAAAGGACAAATAGCAGAAGCTAACTTGTTTTGGATATGCAAAAACTAAGGGTGCTCTGCTTATCCAGATTTTTGCTTTACATAATAAGTTGTTACAACTGTTGAGCACCACATCCAAGACAATCATCACTGTGATCAATACAGCTCTTTATCTACTGCGTGCTCTGCCATGTGGCAGTCAAGGGGCTAAAAAAACCCAAAAGTCTTGCAGTAGTGAAAAGGGCCACCCCATTCAGACACACAAGAGCAGTGTTTGAACAGTATCTTACTGTCCAGAACAGACGAGATGACAATCTAACCACAGTCATTTTCTAGGAAACAGCAGCAGCACATCACGTAGTCTAAGTAGGAGAAACACTAAGCATTTACACAATACATTATTGTAAGCATTTTTCTAACCATGTAAACATCTAGTACTATAAAAATATGAGCAAGCCATAAATGAAATATTTGAGAGGAAAAAAGGGAAAAGAACCTAGCAGAAAGATGTAAAAGGAGTCTGAATATATGCATTAGATCAGGGCCAGTTCACAGCTCTGTAGAACTGCATCCTCTTCTGTTCCTCAATCTGTACCAAATCCCTGGGAGCTGTTCTGGAGCCCAGGGCAGTGTCTGAGAGCTGCCCAGGACTGCCACAGGCTGTGACAGGGGCACTTTGGGCACCAGCTCAACCCTCTCCCCTCATCAGCCCTGTTCCATCTCCTCATTGCTCCCATCCCCTCATCATCCCTGTGCCATCCCCTCACGGCTCCCTGTGCCATCCCCTCATCATCCCTGTGCCATCCCCTCATCATCCCTGTGCCATCCCCTCACGGCTCCCCGTCCCGTCCCCTCACGGCTCCCTGCCCCGTCCCCTCACGGCTCCCTGCCCCGTCCCCTCATCATCCCTGCGCCATCCCCTCACGGCTCCCCGCCCCGTCCCCTCACGGCTCCCGTCTCATTCACCCGCCCCGAGGGCAGCTCAGCTCTCTTTCAGTGCCGCCCACAGGCACAGCAGTGCTGTTCAGCTTTTCCCTTTCCTGGCCGTCCCCTCCCATCCCGCCGCAGGCACACAATGGAGAACACCGAGAACAGCCATCTCAGTTTTCCACGGCCCGGGAGCAGCAGGGTGCGGTGAGAACAGGCCCTCACCCTTCAGAACAGGCACACGGTGACATTGGGGTTAACGAGGAATCACACAATCACCACGGTGGAAGAGATCTTTAAGATCGAGTCCAACCCATGCCCTAACACCTCAACTAACCCACGGCACTGAGTGCCACATCCAGTCTTGTTTTAAACACATCCAGGGATGGTGACTCCACCACCTCCCTGAGCAGACCATTCCAGTACTTTATCACTCTTTCAGTAAAAACCTTTTTCCTGACATTGAACCTATACTGCCCTTGGTGCAGCTTAAGGCTGTCCTCTCCTTCTGTCAGTTGTCACCTGGACAAGAGACCAACCCCAGCCGGCTACAACCACCTTTCACGGAGTTGCAGAGAGAGAACTGCAGCCAAGGTTTGGTTAAAAGTTTAACGTGACAGGAACAAGCACCACCTATTCCAACATGAGCTACTAAAAACTGTGTTAACTGTTCACTCTTCCCCAGTCACACAGGACCAGTAATGACCCTTTTAAAACCAGAACCCCATGCACTGGTAACTCAAGTGTGGTCTGTGTGCCACTGCAGACCCACATGTGTGCCACATGCAAACCCCTGCAGACCATGCCATGGGAATTCTCATTTAGCCCTAAAGTGTGAACCCACTTAAGGTTCTGGCCTTCTACAGCTGCCCAGGTGAATTTCTATCCAAACTGCTTCCAAATCTGAAAATAAAATACAATAAACTTGATGATAAATACAAATGCCTAAATCAGCAAAATGGAGATCTTTCCATTCCACAAACGTCATTGGTGTCTATCTACAATAGCAAAGACTTTAAGAATTCAAGACATCTGCAAAGTAGGCTGGAAAGTTTTTGTTAAAGATCATGTGGTACTATAAATATTCCCCAGCAGTTTAGTCCAACTGCCACATGAGCTGGCCCTATGGAATGGAAAATTAAATGTCCATTTAGTCAGGGTTCCTCCAGAAATCAGAATAAAAATATCACCATTTAGTTTTCTAAAAATATCTATGTATAGAAAACATGAAAGGCCTTTTTCAAAGGCCTTCTTCCCTCACAGTGCTCACACTGGTACTAAGAGTGGTCTCTCAGCCCTCAAGTCTAGATTCTCTCATTCTCCTCATGAAATACAGCTGATTTTCCACCAACAAAGATTAATTTCATTACGTTTTTTTATCCCAGATCCCTAATTATTTTACCTGTTCATCTCCTGTAGCTTTATTCCTCTGGTGTACCCATAGCATTATGCACCAGGTTTTAAAAACTGAAGTCAGGATTTTAAACCCACAGTGAATGCAGTTTCTACTCAGATATTAATGCCTCTAAATAAAAGTGGCCCAGTTTTCAAGAAATGCTGAGCACCTGAATTTGCAACTGACTTACATAGGACTCAGAGACATGAAAAAAATGCAGACATGTTAACTGGTTACAAATTAAAATTTAATTTAATTTTAAGTAACTTAATTTGAACAGACGGTTAGGTTTTATGAATATTATTCTACAATTCAATGAAAGTCTTGTTTAAAAACTAGCTGTGAATGAGGTTGTCTTTGGAATTCTTTTCCTGGAAAACAAGTCTACATGTAGAGAACAACACTACTAAAATGGTATTCCAGACTCAGAAGAACTTACAGACTTGGCTTGAACAATGAGGACAGAAGGAAAATTTTACTTCCGGTTACTGTATACTCAGGCAAATACACACATCTGCTGCTCCCTGCAAAAAACATTCATGATGAACTGAACAACTGAATAAAACTTAAGTCCCAGGCTTCCGACAATTTACAGGCAGCACGTAATTAATGACGAGCACAAAACCAGCCTCTCACAGCTAATTCCAGCCATCCTCTGCTCTACCTTGAAATCACTGCATAAAGACATTAAAATAGAAATAAAGAGTTTCAGGCCATCCTTTTGAATCGTGCAAGTAAAGTGAGCTGCAGGGAGAAGAAAAACTCCTTTCACATCTCAATATTGCTGTGTGAAATTGTCTTTAGAAGCATCCAATCACTGGATCACACTGAAGCTGGGGACACCATGATAAAACATTCCCTTTCAGCTGGCTGGAATGCAGTTCTGCATGGCTGAGAAAGAAGGAATAGAAAGGAATGGAAGAAAACAGCAGATTAGAAAAGCGCTGTCATATGAGTAACAGTTCATTTGATGCCCTGACCAACAGAGTCAGGGAGAGGAAAAGGAGAAAAGCTCAAAGGAAAAAAACCCAGGCCAGTTATTCAGTATTCTATATCAACTGGGCTGTGAGAAAACATCTGGTAGAAACACCTTTAGAAGCTTTCCTAAACAGCTCTCTTAGATATTTTGGAAAACTTTCAACAGCAGCAGGCAGAGTGGGCCCTGATACAAGGAGCTATGCATTTGTACAGCACGCTCCAGGACAGAACGGTGAGACTGAATATTTGGTAAAAGATTAGAGCTGGTGAGTTCACAACCAGGTAACTCCCTTTTGACCCTGCACAGCACTGTAGATACTGCATGAACTACAGGGAGGGAGCATTGCCTTTTTCCCAACCTGGAAATGAAAGTCAAGATAATTTTAGTAAGGAGGTGATATAAGAGCAGATCTTTATTTGAAGGTATTCAGGGGCAGTTATGGAAAGATTATTAAAAAATCATGTTTAAAAAAAAAAAGCAAAACCTAAGTGGCATCAGGAGGCCAGCATGAAATATTAGGGTATGTTGAGTTCCAAGAATAGACTAAACATTGAAATGATGGCACGCTCACTTGGATATTTTAAACAAGCAAACAAAACCAAGCTTAACAAAACAGGTGAACGGAGGGGGCACAAGGGAAGGAGGAGAACTGGACAATCAGACTGAATGGGAAAGGAAAATGAGCTGAACCAGAATAAAGGTGTCATTTGAACCCAGGCGAGTCAGGTGTTTCCATAAAGCTGCAGCAGTGCCTGTGCCAGCACAGCGAGGATGCAGAGAGAAGCAAGAGGAGTGGCACAGTGACAGGTCCTCACAGCCTCAAGGCTGCCTGGCCACTTGACAGCTCTTAAGATCATTTCAAAAAATGCAGGCAAAACTACAGCCTAAAGGCCTGCCTTTCTAACAGCCCAAGCTATTATCAGCACTACTGTGCAATGTCTCTGTCCAGAATCTGAAAAGATGCATTAATAATTTGTGCTTTTATTGATTTATTGTACTAAGTAAACTGTAGGGGCCTTGTCCTCCCATTGCTAAACAAGAATTATACCTGACTTCTTAGCATTCTGACAACACAACTAGGAAATAATAAACCAGGATTAGTTCTGCTCTCTGGGATTTCCTTGCTATTCTACCACTCAAAATATTTTTTTATTCCACTGTAAACACAAAGGAAATATTCCACTTATAAGACATTTAAATATATAAATAGTTAATATTTCCTCTCCTTTGGAATTGTACAAATGGACCTAGACCATCAAATCTCACCAGCAGCTCTTACATCTAGATAACATTCTACTATAAAAAAAGTTAAAAACAGAAACTGAGGTTTTCCTATAAGTAGATACCTCTTCATACAGGGACTAAAAGATTCACCTTTTAATTATTTATTTGATTTTGATCAAAACCTCTACGAAAGGGGATTATTCTCCAGCAGACAGATTGCATGCATCTGCAGAGGGAGGTGAACCAGTGAAATAATTAAAACCAGATGAATTATCAATGAGGAGTGAAATTTTCAGCTACAGGGAAGGCACATAGACCAAAACACACAAGCTGACTGTGCTTAAGTCTCATACAGAGATGCCATGGATCCTACAAAGTAGAAAGACACCCTTTAATGGAAAAAAATATAAATTTTATATGCTTCATCAAGCCAGGCATTGTTCCTGATGGGGTCTGTTTCTGGTCTGGATTTTTGCAGTTATTTTTCTTCCAACACCAGCTTCAATGCCCCCATCACAGAGATTCAGAGGTGGCTGCTCAGCCATTTGTTACACGGACAGGACTGGTCAAGGACTGACCAAGCATTGAAGGAAATCTAACAATTCAACTCCAATGCAAATATTTTTCATCTTTTTCATGAAATTCATTTATAAAGACAAGCTGAAATACAATGCCACGCAGTAGAAAAACACAATCCTAAAAACCCCTGTTGTCATGAAGTTAAAGGTAATAAAGCCAAAAGTAGCCCTGGCCATTCATCACAAGGACCAAAAATGTTTAAGATTATGTCAGAATTACAGACTATTTAGCCTGAAAGGGGCCTCTGGGAGTCAGCTGGTCCCAAGCTCAGCTCCAACACTGAAGTTAAAGCATGCTCAGGAGCCTGCACATTTAATTTTGCAAGTCTCCATGGATGGAGGATCCACAGAAACGCAGCAACCCTTGGAGCCTTCAGCATCCCTTCAGCAGGGCCTGATTGCTCCTGGGGTTACTTTTCCCCAGCTGTGAGATTCAGCATCTGCTCCCAAGACTTCATGAGATCTCCACCTGGCTTCTCAACTGTGATTAGAGATGCTGCTCAGACTTTATTTTAATGCTCTTAGTACTTTAATTTAAAAATTCCAATTGCAACATACCTTGTGATGATCAAAAGGCACACAAGTACACACAAATATCCAACTAAAAACAAGCAAACAGTTTGCAAAACATTTCTCCAAAAAGGAAAAATCTAAACTCATTTGAAGTTGTAACAATGGAATTCTCTGAGTCTCTTAAAAAAAAAAAGAGGTGGAGAGGGAAGAAAGACAAGTTTACTGACTGCTGAACACCTGAGCAAGTTTTGTGTCAGGCATAAGCCTAAATACAATGATTTAAAATGACTAAAGCTATCTCCAGTAGACATTCTTCATTTCATTTGTTTGGGAAGCTCAGTTGCAACTTTATTGTTTATCTGTTTTAGTAGCTTGATTACCAGAGTCAAGAATTAACTTGTCAAAACAAGTGTGCAGACAGCAAATAGGTTGGTTTGTTTATTTGTACTGGGACATTGTGAACAGGTGCCTGTATTTCTACTGTGTAATCTAACAAAGCAGTAAAATAACAAATAACTCCACGTTACACAGCTCCTGAAAACTTCAGGGGTCAGAATTCAGAGTCAGGTGCCACAAGAACGTTGCACATGACTATTTACCAGTCACTTGACATTTGGCCTAGATCAGGAACTGATGCAAATTTAAATGTGCTGACTAAAAATTGTAGCCTTTCTTTCAAGTACTTAGAGAAACGGAACTAAGACACATCAACTTCTTTAAATCCACACTGAATTGAAAATTGTATAGGTTTTTTTTTTTTTTTGAGGCAGGAAATCAATCAATCCAAACATATTATTCTGTCAGCTAGAAACACTTTGTTAAAAACACCAAGTATGAAAAGCTTTTTTTGTCTGATTAGGTTCCACAGACATTTTTCTACCCAAATTATGACACCCTCTACATGTCCACGTTTAAAGAAGGAACTAAGAGGAGTCATTTCCTCTTACTAATAAAGCAATATGCCAAAATATACTTCTTGTAAATTAAAACGACTTCTCATCCCTTTCAGTTCTAATGGCCAGATCTTTTTCATTCCCAACCAGGCACTCAGGAGTATTTCCAGAGGCTCCTGCAGAATTACATTTGCACAAACACACAGCATGAGTAAAATGCATCAAACATAGGCAGTTTTTTCCCAGTTCCTAAGGCGAATATGTTTAAATATCTGACAATCCAACGCAAAGTGGCAGAAAAATTATTACATTTCTCATCTCAAGCACAGGAAGTATACAGAAATTAAGAATTACACTATATCAGGATATGAATGTATATTTATCTGGTAGCAAAAAGTTTTATCCACAGTGCATTAGGTAGAGAGGCTTCTTTTATCAGAAATGAGACACACATGTGTCAGGCCACAACTCACAAAAGCTGGAAATGAGCTACAAACAGTGAATGAAAGATATATCTGACACTGACAAACTGAAAACCTAAGCAAGTTTAATGAATGATGGAACTACAATACAGGACAAATAATAGTGAAAACAAAAATATTAAAGTCACTCAGAAGAGCCATGAATGTAGAGTTACAGACCAAAAATAAAGCAAATTTTCAAATTCCCTGGAAAATACAAGCAGTGCTTTAACTTTTTCCAGCAAATAGGGGCTTATATGTAATCACATCTATATCAGACAACTTCCTGTTCAAAACCATAGACAGCATACACAGCAGCCAAGAGAAAAACCTGAAACCCATCTCAATTTCACAAGATACAACTACTTCCAAGAGGGAAGATGGTTCAGTGGGAATCCATGAGTCCAGTATCAGCTGATCAACTGAAATGAGTACAGAGTCACCCATTTATATTTTTAATATAACAAAGTTATATACAATAAAAGCCTAATAACCATACTGACTTTACAAGTAAAAGATAACAGAAAACAACCCCAAAAAATCCCAGCCCTGTAATACTTACTCTAATGAACCTTTCCTGTTTCAGTTTGACTGTGTAGTGAAGATACTTTTATTAAACATTTTCTTCCTATTACTCTTGTTTTTCTCAGAAGATTCCACAAGATGACCTCAATGCGATCTAAAAAAAGGAAAACACAACATAATGTCATTGACCAAATGAGAAAATCAGCAAATTGTATCTGGTTTAAAAGCTGCACCAGCTTTCTGTGCAGAAATACCTAAATAATCACTATATTTTACTGCCTTCAAATACTACAGCACCACATTCCCATTACACAATGTGATTAATCTAACAATTAAATGAATGTCAAATCCACAAACACCCTGCTACGAGAAAGGAAAAAAGGAAGTAATAATTTGAATATGCCATTTCTTCTAGTAAGTCCTATGATAATGAATTAGTCAAAAACATTCTTAGCTGCTACAAATATTTTCAAATTTTTGCGCACTCAATTTGAATCAGACCAGCAGATATCCTTTGCAGTTAAAGCCAAAAAAAAGGGAGACAGAGTTGCCTTCATTATCTTAAGCACATTTTCTCTTTTTTCCTCTGGGCTGTAAGTTGATTTTGGTGGAGGTTTTTTGTTTGGTGGTTTTTGTTTTCTTTTAAGAGTGTAATACCATCTGTAGTTCTACTATGGAGAAGTTGAGTTGATGACACAAGTGATCCCATATTCCTATTCACAGTTCAACGTGTGAAGGGTTCAGAAGGTCTCTGACCAACAAATACCCTGCAGTTGTACAGGGCAAGACATCTCCACAGAGCCAAGACATCATCCCCCTCAGCTTTACCCTGCAAATCAAGCTCTCAATAAAGAGAATAGACAAAAACGACTTCATTCCCCTCTGAGCACCAAGCAGTGCTGTCAGTTTGCATTGATATTATCTCCAGGTTTGTAGGCTAAGCCACAGAGCACAAGATGTGTAACTGCACTGCACTTCCCATAAACAATTATTTTTCTAAACCACATCAAGTATGTCCCACTGTGCTCGTGAGAACTCAACAGTACGGTGAGGGAGGGAGGGCTCTCACTGCCCTGTTCCACACAGAGCAGAATTTCTCTAGGAACTGGCATGTGGAGACCTCTGAAGCAACTCAGACTCTTCAGTGGCTTTGAGGGCTAAATACTTACTGCCCCATGTAGTTAAGTCCAAAAAAAGTTGAGTTACTGCTCCATGCACAACCTTTTGGTATACAAAGATGTTGTCCCAAAATGGATTTTCACCTGGTGTGCAATAAGCCCACCCAGACACACTGAGTTATTTGATTTATTTACAGAGGCATGACCTAGTCCAAAAACTTCTCATAATTAATGTCTAGGAACTACAGCAGGGAACACACACAAGAAAAAAAAATACTAGAGAAAAATGAAGCCAGTATTAAGTGATTTGGAGATTGCAAGGATAAAGCAACAGTGTGAATCTCACAGAACCAAGGCTGAACTATCAGCCTGGAGTTCATGTTTTACAGCCATGTCAATATTTATGCTTGTGGAATCAGAAAAAATCTGAATCAAAAGCAACTGGCCAGCAGGCAGGATCATAGGGGGTGTGAAATGCATCCTACTACAGCTAACAGGCATGAGAACAGAATTCCACCCAAGGAAGAATCCCTGCATGACCTGTGGCCCCTCAAACAAGGGGCACAGTGTGTTACTGAACCATAACCCTGTGGCAGCAGCAGGATACTCTTTGACTAAAAGTTGGATGTCCCAAACTTCTAGAGGTCAATGGCTAACTAGACACATGATGACAAATCAGATGGTGAGTGCCAGAAATTACCCAGGGTCTATAAATTGCACAGCTTATACAAGCCACTGCATTGTTAATAGCTCCTGTCACAGTGCCTGTGTTCACCCCAGCTCCCTGTCCTGTTTCCCTTCTTTTCTCCCAGCACTTTGTATCTCTGCAGCTCACACAGTTGATAACAGCCTGGTCCTCTACAACCGACTGCAGGGGATCAGCCAGTCCTTGAGACCTTGAACCACTTCTAAACTACACAACCAAAGCACCCATTGCTATATTCAAGCATGAGAAACAAACCCTTCATTAGAGGATAAGGGTGTGCAGCCTTTTTTTTCTCACCAACCAAACTTTCCCATGTTTCAGAGCAGCAGAGCAGGGGTTAAGAGAGGTGGTATCAATGGGCTGCAGATCACACCATGGGCAGCCGGGACACTTTCCACCTTCACACCACAAGTGGAGCATTTTCCAAAGGCTGGTTACACCCAGCAGACAGGGTACAAACTCTGCTGGCCTTTTACCGACCATGACCAGCCACCAAGGACTCTAACTATGTAAGAAACATGCCAGCATCATCTTTGGGAGCTCCACCAAGATCAGAAAGACTTAAAGGAACTGCCTCCCAAACTGGACTCTCTAATGAGGACATCTCTTTTCCCTCCTGCACCTCTCTGGAGAACATAGGAAAAACAGAACTGGCAGCTGAACATTACAAACAGAGCCTCTCCTCTGGGTCTGCTGGGTGTGAACTCAGCCAAAAACACACCACCAAACCACCTTGGGCACACACCCATATGAATTCTTCTGACAGTACCCACCAGGGACCCAAGAGAAATCCTTTTCCATTCCAGCTTGCAACTTCTGCGTGAGAAGCTGCATTTGGCAAAATAATCATTCTCATGAATCCTTTAATTACACTCTCATTACATAGAAAATTATTTTATGTAAACTGTAACTTGTTTTTTCTAAAACATTAACAATCTTATGAGGCAATATAGCAATCATAAAACCGTGCAGTGGCAATCAAAATGCCTGTAACAATACAGTAAAACTTTTTACAGTTCTTCACATACACTCCCTATGTCCAAAGAAACACTTACGAATGTATGACCAAAAAAAATTATATCACAAGGAAAGAAAGGAGGAATAGCTATAAGAAACTTTTGCCTAAAACTCCTGTGTAGCATAATGTTCAAGATAAACAATTACAAGCCAAGGAAGTAGGCCACTCACAAAGACAGAGAAAAGGAAAAATAGAAGAGAAAAAAAAATCATTCATAAGCAACGTAAGATGCCACACAGAAATTACGGGGCTAATTGTGGCCCTATTGTCTTCTGCTCTATAACAATTTCATCAGACAGGCTGCTGCTCTCTCAGTTCTTCCAGAGTAAAATCCATGTGTTGGAGAGGATGCTCCAGGTTTACTTCAGGATAAGGAATTTTGAGTGGGTTGAATGACATAATATAGCAGCTTCTTGGGTATCTTCTCTGCAATTAAACCTCTTACTCTGGAGGAAAGCACTGAGGCAGACATCAGGAGAGCACTAACAGATGTTTAGGACATGATACACAGCTGGGGTATTTTAAAGCTTTTGGTTCACAGCTTTGGTCACCTCAGAGCTGCTTTGAGCATTTCATGCTCTCAATAGTGCTGAAGATCACACTAAATTAGCTGCTGTAGCAATGAAGAAACTCACAATTTCACCAAGTCGGAGACAAAAAAAAAAAGTAAATATGAAGCATCAGTAAATACACCAAGTATCTTCAACTTAAAAAAATACTCAAACATATAAAGCAACTCAGTATTAAGTTCCAACAATAACAGACATAAAATTCTTCAAGAGCATTCACTGTCAGTAATTAAGCCATCACAACTCAAGTCCAGGAACTAAAACAGCGAGCAGAAGAGAAGCTCACAGGAGTGCACATCTGCCTAAATGACAGCAACTTCCAGCTTCTGCACGCTGCACACCTGAGTACACAGGCTGAAAATGCAGGTTAAAGCCTAGATCTGAATGAAATATTTCATGCCTATGACCTAGTGTGCTGATCCAGACAGCAGAGCTCTACAGAAGCACTGTCCTAACACTGCAGTGCCCAGAGTCTCTTCAGCAACACAAACCAGTTTTGACCTTTTAAAGGTGGCACTTATTTCTGCAGTAACATCAAGAGACAAAACACCATCCTGACAACGGACAGCACACTGTTACACACGGGACAGCACTCTTCTTTGTGTCCTACTTTCTCAGGTGTTGGTGCTTGGTCAGAAACCAGTCATATCCTTTAAAAAGCCTCAGACTTCTCTGAAATGTGAAACCCACCTATCTTATACAAAATCTTTTAACCAAAACTGAATAGGCATGGAGCTACAAGTTCCCATTGCACAAGAACAGCCACAGAAAAATAACATAAAGGCAGAGACAGAAACTGCAAAACACAAATGAGTTCAAAACAGACATGCATGTCAGAACTGTCAGTTTACATCCTCTCTTATTCCTGAAGATGGGCAAAACAGAGACCACGTAGCATTTTCCAGTATTATTATTTAAGCAGGTAACAGTTAAAAACATGATTTGAAGCTAGATTCAGTTATACCTTCATCAAGAAGAACTCCATACCATAATTACATTTATCCAGTGGGTGAGTGAGGGCAGGAGCCCTGTGTCCCAGCACCATGAAGGACAGTGTGAGGAAGCCTTGTTCACTCTTCCCAGAGCACTGCCCCACTGAGCCCTGGCTCACCTCTGTGAAATCCCCTGCAGTGCTTGGTTAAAACCAATTTGTATTCACACAAGCACAGACTAATACACTTTACAGTGAATCATTTTTTTACTTGGTTACACATACTGCTGAGCTCCCTTTCAGTTTAGAACTGCAAGACAACATCAAAACAATCTTGCAACTTTTCACCAAGTCTTTATTTTGATCACAGTGATTTTTTAACAGGGTGTCAGTTACCGACATTTGAATTTATCTGGGAGGAAGGGACAGTGTGTCACAGTGATGTATCCTGCCTGATGGCGCTCAAGGTTCAGCAAGCCAGTAACCCTCCTACTAATTGTATCTCAGAACTCAATCTGATTGGAGTTGTGAGGCAAATAATCTTTTTTCCTTACAATAAAGTCAAACTTCAGAGCAAAAGACTGTTGGCATTTACTGGCCCTGGAAAATGAAGGACTTTCCATTAAAGCAGCAAGGAACAGATAGTTCCAGATGAGAAGGAATCACCTGCACTATTTAGGATCAACAAACAGAAACCTAAACAAAAATAATACATTTTTATTTTGCCAAAACGCTTCAATTATTTTTTTTTCCTGCTCTGTCACCTTCAAAAGAAATGCCTGTGGGCAAAGCAGAAGGGGAACACATCACTGTTAAGGAAGCTTAACAAAAAGAGGCTCCTAGACAGCACATTTTCCTCCCACACTCTGCCAGGCAGCCAGTCATTCCCTGAGCTGAGACGCAGACCGGCAAAGTCTCTGCTAAGGGAGACCCTGCAATGCCCTCAGCACTCAAGGGCTGGCTGCCAGTGCTGATCCCTTCTGATGACAAGTGCAGAATGAGAAAACACCCTTGGATAGGCTCTGGGCTGGGATGTACTCTGTCTGCTACTCTACAGTCTACAAAACACACAGTTCAAGGCTGCATGTGAGCATTTCAGAAAAGCAGCAGTTTGTGTGATTTCAGATGACTCACAAACAAGTGCTTACATCTGCTTTATCCTGTTCCACAAACACGGAGTCAAGCAGACAACGCTGGCCAGCTCATTCCCAGCTCTGACCCAGCACAGGGCACAAGTGACGACCCAGCTGGCTCAGCAGCTCCAGGGCTGGGACAGGGAACTGAAGAGTTCACACTGAACACACGGATCCATGTGAAGATGGAACTCCTCCCAGGGCACACACATCATCCCACCTCCGTGCCAGGCCTGCAGCTTCTCCAGCTCTGCTTCACTCCGTGTGAAGCTCTGCTAACAGCACTGAGGAACTGGAAGCTGTGGTCACAGAGCAGTGCTCCTCTTCCCAGAATCCTCACCTACACACGCATGTCTGTGAGAAATCCGTTTTATTCTTTAAATTTTTAAAAGTTTAATAAGGGATAAAAGAGACGGTTACAGCGTTGGGTGCGTAGTTGTAGTTAGAGGTCCACTGGTTAATCACAATAATTTTTTATATTGTTTTATTGTATTGGTTAAATATATATTTACAAAGATTATATATAGTTAAACATTTTTTAAATTTGTTTATATGTTTTGGGAATTTTTTCTATTTGGTTGGATTTTTGATTGGTTTTCTTAGATGTGTAGTTTTGAGGGTTGTGTGGTTTTTTTTATAACAGCTTCTTGTTTTGTGGTTTTAGTAAGTGACAGTTATTGATAGTTGAAGGGTTAGAAGTAGAGTCTTCTTCATATTTGTTTTATTAATGTTATTTGATTATGTCGATGGTTTTAGTTATTTTTATTATTGTCTATTGGCTTTTGCAATTTATTATTAACAATTTTGATATAGAACAGTTTGTAATCACTTTTTGCTTTTGATAAAGTATAATTTGTCAGCTTTTTATGGCCAATGCCCTGGCCCTTGTATAACTTGTATATTTTAGTGTGATAAACATATATTATACTTTAGGCTTTCACAAAATATTAAAATGGATGGTATGTGTTAACTTTTACAGCAAGAAATCCTCACCGACATGAGAGGTGTGAGGCCCAAAGGCTTGAGCTGAGCCAGCCTAAGCACTGAGCAGCAGTTTAGGCAGGTGCAGACAAACCTAGCACCCTGCACAACCCTTGTGACACCTACAGAGATGTTTGCAGGAGTCAATGAACCCCCAACCAGCCTGTCTACCATCCCTGCACACTCTCAGCAGCCCTGCCACCCAAATTCAGCTTTCCACATCGCAAAACAGGCTGCAGGCAATAATAAAATATTTGATTCTGCATGGATTTTCATCACATCCAAAGCAGTATTTGAGGACAGAAGTCTCTGGGGCAAGGTAGGGACATTAATTGCCAGCAGCACAGCAATTCCTGTGCCTTTTTCTTTGGTCTCCTATCACAAAACAATTACATCCCATACTTTTGTTTTTTAAGCTGCTCCTGAATCTAGAGTTAATTACGGGGCAAAACGCAAGGACTTGCTCTCGAACAAAATTACCCCCACATCATCACTTTTAATAAATCGTCCAATGAGACATTTTCAGCCATTCTAAAGTTTATTATGTCCTTTTTCATGATTTCTCTCTGATTGCCTTAAACTCTGAAAGGTCCAAGGTGCATAAGGACTAACAAAGCATTTCCTCCGAATTCAGGAACACCTGACATGGCCCTTATTGCTGATGCATTTTCTACTCACTAGTGTGTCATAGATATAAAAACACTGAAAAACCCCAACTGGTTCCACCCAAAAAGTTACTACATGAATAAATATTTACCTGCACTTTAAGCAGAGAAATAAAGCAGTGAGTCTTCATCCTGTTTCTGTGAAGATCCCATCACGATTACTGAGTTACCCGAAATGTTAGTAGCACTACTTCTGTTTCTTGTGATCTGCATAGTCTATTTTCTTCATTACTTTCATGTCCCCATGTTTCACTTCCCAATTACATTCTCTGAAATGCCTAATATGGTGAAACTATGCAAATTTACTCCTATTTAGTTCCCAAATTCTGCTTCTTGTTGTGCTCATATTTGAATTCATATAAATGAGAACACAGAGTTAAAAAGCAAGACTGAACAATTTTTCAGTAATTAACTATTATGAGCCATTTTCTGAAGGTACTGCCCATCCTGCTCCAGGTATCACTTGAAAAGCTTTGTTCCTTATGATTAAAATAAACTCCCAAGTGTGGATTGCAAGAGACTATGAACCAACACAGAAATACCTAAGTGTATTTTACTGACATGCTGCTGCAGTCCAGCTTGCTGTTTGATTCCAAATATTACCATATAATAAAAAAATATCAGCATTCCATTGCTAACAACATGCATATAGTAAATACCATTGAAACTAGAAGTAATCACTAAGAATAGTTCCAGTGCTGAAGAAGGAAAAGTACAAGCATCTAATAAATGTTTACCTCCAACTATATCCAACATTCAGAAGCAAATCTATTAAGCTCTTTTAGATAGTAAAAGTGGGCATTTTAATCTGCTCTTACTCCCTACTCCCTCCTCTTTCAGGTAGTGAGGACTCAGAGAAAAAATATTTAAAATACGAAGCATAATTTCAACATGACAATTTATAATACAACATAATTTAAGAACTCCAAATCTGAACTAATCCCGGGCTAAAAGCAAGGGACTGCTTGGTTTCAGAAACAAAAANATGGAAAATGTATCAGTGCAGGCACATCTACTCACTTGCCTTTTGCTGCAGTGGCTGATGATAACTTGCCTCCTTCCCAAGAAAGAAAAAAAAAAAAAAACAAACACAAAAGACAATCCTCCTGTCATCAAAACAACAGTTTAAATCTGAATTTGGATCCAAAAGTCAGATTTGACTAGTATTCACATATTTTACACTGCCTTTGGACATAGCACCTGAAATTACAGAATACCTGATGTAAGAACAAACTGACCAACCCAAACCCCTCTATTTTCCTCAGCTGCAGTGCTCAGCCCAGTAATTTAGACCACACTGCATTTTCTGGCTTCCTTCATAAACAAAAGGTTTCAGTCCATTCACCAGCTACCTGTTGCATAGGCCTACTTCTGAGAGAAGCAAAAGTGTTTTGTAGTGCCAGGAGCCCTTCAGAGAGAAATTCCCTTCCCTGTTCTGAGAAGGAGCAGAGCCTGAGCAGTGATGGAGCTGTGACTTGCCCCAAGAAATGACAATCGCTGACATTTTCAGATGCAAGCTGGGGAGGGATGGAGGAGAGGCAGCAGATACATTATGGCCAATGCATTTATCCTCCTGCTGTCACTTTTTTATGACACCAGTATTTACACCACCTTCTGGCAACCCACCCTTCTAAAACCCACCCTCTCCCTGAAAAATAAACATGAGCTCCTTCTTCTCCCAGAGCTGATCACTGGAGACTTTCTTTGGACAACTTCACTGCATTCTGCACCCCAGCCTGGTGCTTCACCTCCAAACTGCAGGAGCAGTAGGACACAAGGGATGTAAACCTGGGCACACAAAAGAGCTGCTGCTGCAGCAGCATCTGTATTCAAGAAAGCAATTATTAAAATATGACAAAATCAGACACCAAAAACGTGACTCTTGCAACTGAAAGCAAAGGCTTTCCAGTTGTCACACTAACAGTGATGGCTTGACCAAGACAGAAACTTCTCAACACCATACTTGACAGAAGAACGATTTTCCAATGAAAAGCTCAAAAAATATTTCCCTAAACTCCTTTCAAATTTTCTCCCAAGATAAGTGAGAAAGAAAACAAAGCCTCTCTAAAATCCTATTTTACTTTTCACCAGTACATTGCAAGAAAAAAGAGAAAAAGGTACATCACAGAACAACAGAAAGTTTAATAACAACTATTTCATTTGCCACCACACCCCAATAAATCTTTCTTTAGCTTAACTGGGTCTATTAATCACCAAAATGTAGATGCTTGAGCCGAAGGTTTCAGGAATTCTGCCATTTCTGAAGAACCCTTCTTTTACAAGGGGTCTAACCACTGCCTGTTTTTCAAGAAAATTGTCATTACATAGATAGAAACTCTTTATTACTGCACAAATAGAGCTAAAAACCACCCAAAGAGTAGCGTGCTACTTTCCTGGCCATCAGGTCCCAGTTAAATTAACAATGAAGCAGCAGTTAGGGCATCAAGAGCGTGGAAAACTTTACAGAGATTAGTATATATTCTCAGGTTCCTTCAAGCTTTATCAGCACAGCACACAGAGCCTGCATCTCTCATTCTCCTGAGGCGCTACCCCCAGGACTTCACCCATAAGCAGTCATATACCAGGATTTTAAAAACTGGCAAGTAGTGATAGGAAGACAAAAGGAGGCCTTTAGAAATCCTGTAGCTGCACACAATAAAAGTTGACAAGTTATCAAATGACAAATAAATCTGAAAATTCAGCCATGGTTCATGAAATTCACATTAAAAAGGAAGTAACTTGAGGATACTAAAATGATGAGCTGCAGAGATAGACTAAGGCAAGAATTGCTCTGCCTTCTCATAAAATTTACCTGGAAGTTAACTGGAACAGAAATAACTCAGAGAAAACAGCTATAAATAGAAAGGGGTTAATCATTCAAATTTCTATTCCCATGACAAGAATACACTAAAGACTAACTTTTTAATCTTATGAAACAATGCTTTAAAAATACTTTAGCTGCTGCACTACAATCTGTCTCTACCTACTTTTTAAGAATAACTTCTCCTTTATTTTCTTAATGCAATAAAGGAAATTTTCACTGACAGTCAAAGCGAGGCTGTGCATCAGCTGGAACAATTATACGTGGTCACTTAAATGGATCTTTTTTTAATGGGGCCACTTAAAAACACATTTACCTTTTCTCCATCCTAATATAAAGCACATAAAACTTATTTGTCATCGATTTCAACCACCAGAGCTGCTACAAAGTATTTTTCAATTAAGTGCTTGCATTTATCCTAAAGCAGCAGAGAAACTTTGAATCATTAAGGCTGGAAAAGGCCTCTAAGATGATGGAGTCCAACTGTTCTCCCAGCACTGCCAAGTCCATCACTAAGTCCTGTCCCTAAGCATCACATCCATCATATTTGTTCAGGGACATTAACTCAAGTTTACCATAAAAAGACACCAAAGAAAGAAAACTGCCTCACTCTCGATGCACAGATAAAAACACACTGGGATAACCCAACGTCTCTGAACTCACACAGAGCCTGTGACACACTTGGAAATAGACTCTAATTATTAGAAATCCCCAGCCAGTGCTTTACTCACAGTATTTCTCACCCAAGTAAATTAATGTTGAAACTTTCAAGTTATACCAAATGGAGTAGAGGAAATAACACACCGAGAAAAGTTCTTCGTTCAAAATATAGAAATAGATAAGGACTCTTGTCATTTTGTGGTGTCCAGCAAGTTGACTATAAAGTGAGTTGTAATACAGCATATTTGCAGTGACAGAAATTAGGACAGCACCCAAGATATGAATTCAGCTTTGAAAGATACAGAGCTGCTGCAGATCTCCACTGATCACTCATTACAAGAAATTGTGAGCAAAAGGCTTGATTGTGGTCTTAATATCACATGCAACTCTTTAAGTTACATCCTCACATTCTTGCAAAACTTGGTTTCATTGAAGAGCTCTACTAAACAGCCCTTCCTTTTTATGCAGAACTACTCTGCTCTTCCCTCTCACTGCAACTCTTCATGCACCAGATTTATTTACAGCACCCAGAGGAAACAGAAGCTCCCAGTTACCAAAACAGACTGCAGAATGCAAATAAACAATTGTTATGTATTTATGTTAGCTGGACTCTAATTTGTACAGAATGACACTGCGTATAAAAAAATGGCATCCTAACAGTTAAAGCAACAATTCCATAAACAAAATGCTGCTGTTGTTATTATTACTCAGATAAAAATAGAGTTAGGTCATTATTCTGAGCTTATTAAAATTTTCAACATAGCTAGAGGTCTTCTAATTCAAGTGTAAATAAACATTTTTATTAAAAAAATATTATCTCCTTACATTACTACCACTGTAGCAAATGTAAAAAAGAACCTCCGAAGTGCTGGGGAAGTAAAACTGGCCTAGCGTGAAGACTCTCGGTACTCTACACATCTGAAAAGTGATATCTTTAAACACATGGGAAATTTCACAATTGTTTGGCACACAGTTTGTAAAAGCTTATAAACTTAATAAAATGATTTAAAGTTAGATATGTAATTGTATGCAGATTATCAGTATATTATAGAGTGTTCTTTTATTTGTAATAAAATACAAAAGGACTTTTGTCAAAAGCATTGTATCTGTATTACGTGGATATTGAAAAGAAGCAGAACAATATTAGCTACCAAGCAGATAATCAGTCCCTCCTCATTTTTATTATTAACAACAGAAAGGAAAGTTTCTTTTTTTGCTAGGAAGTTTTGTGCCAAAAATTAATGTACCATTTGCTGCTGACAATCTGCCAGACTAATGATGTTTTTCTTCACTCCAGAGAGTTCAGAAACTACTACTCACTTTCCATCAGCATTCATCACAGATTCCTGCCATGAAAAGAAAAACAAGACAGCTCTTCTTCAGGCAGACACACACCTCAGTCATTACTACAAGTAAATAATTCAATACACTTCAGCAGAAGTACACAAGTGTTCTTCACCTCCTGCTGTTGTGGTTCAATCCACAATTCCTGGCATAAGACACAATAAAACCATAGAATCACTTGGGTTGGAAAAGACCCTTAACAGTAAGTTTAACCTTTAACCTGGTGCTGCCAAGCCCAGCACTAAACCTTCCCGAGTGCCACATCTTGTAAATACATCCAGGGATGGTGAGTGCACCTCTTCCCTGGGCAGCCCATTTCAATGCTAGGTAACACTTTTGGTGAAGAAGTTCTGCATAATATCCAACCTAAACCTCCCCTGGTGCAGTTGAGGCAGTTTCCTCTCATCCTATTACGTGGTGCTTGGGAAAAGGCTGACCTTCACCTGGCTGTAACCTCCTTTCAGGCTGCTGTAAAGCTGCACTAGTGTAAGATTGTAAAGCAAGTTGTGGCTGCCCCATTCCTGAAGTGTCTGAGGCCAGGCTGGATGGGGCTTGGAGCAAACCAGGACAGTAGAAGATGTCCCTGCCCATGGCAAGGGAGTGACACTGAGTGATCTTTAACCTTCCCACTCAAATCATTCTAGGACTCTACATTTCAATTTTTATTTCCTACTAGGTTTGGACTTGTTTTTGGGGATTCAGTCTTGTCCACCTCCATTAATTAGTAACAGGACTAACACTCTACTGTGTCTGCTCACATTCTGATGCTGCCATTGCCCGTGCCCATATGGACAGCACACACACACGCACTGTCTCTTTCACTGCTGTCTTTACACCAAGCACTAACTCTTCTTTGTTTAGAGGATCCCTGATTAGGATTTGGACATTAAATATCTTATGTCTTGAACTGCATCTTTAGCAGGGCATACAGATAGCCAAACAGTAAATTCAGAAATTCTTTCCCTGTATCAGAAACAAAGATGCTCAGCACTAAAGGTCAGAAATACAAATACTCCAAGCTCTTGTGATTTTCAAACCCCAATACATAATATGTGCAGTGGTGTGAAAATCCCAAAGGCCTCACCTTCCTCAGCAACACCTGTTTAAGTCAAAAAGGGAACGGGGCGGGGCGGGGGGGAGAAAAAATAAGTCTCAAAAAATCCCAAATGCCAAAAACATCCCAACACCAGCAGAGAGTAAATAACATTGTCACTTACGGCTAACACACAAATTTTTGGGGGGTTGGGAGGGAAATCATGGAGGATCTGGGGAGAAGGACTAACCCAAGAGTAGTAAACATAGTGCCACAGTGTACAAAGTAAAAAAAAAACCAAACCTAGGAATACTGAAAGGTAGATGAAGTGGAAAAAAGTACAGGCAAAAAGACCAAAGTACTCTTCAAAACCAGAAAAGGAATCTGAGACACGAAGCCAAGCAGAAAGCGGATTCAGTACCCAGTGCAAATTTCAAAAAACATTTTATGTGCTTCTTTCTACCCAGTCAACTTTGTACTTAGCTTCTTGAGTTTCTGCTGGCAATGTTGGCCTTTGTTTACCTGGTTCTCCCCTGTAGCTGTGTCTGTACCAATGGTTTGTACACACAGAATACAGACCAGCCTGCAGCCTTCTGGAGGACTAAACAGCAATGCTCACACCACTGACCAAAAACCATTCCTCTGCAGGACTCAAAAGCAGTTTTTTTGGCTGTTATTTGTGGTGACACAAATGTTATCAGTTTTTTATATTATGTAGGCTTCATATTCTTCTGTTGTGAACATTCTATACTCATAAACATCAAATTGTTAACTGAAAATAACAGCACATTTCAAAACATTACCTTTGCTTGTCAGAAAATAAAATGATGCAACAATATCAAAATGCATCTCTCCAGCACCGTATTTACCAAAGATAAAAAAGGTATTGCTCAAGAGTCAGATCCCATAAGAATGTCAAGCACTAAAAAAATGTTACCAGTTACTCTATTTTCTAGAGATTCTGTACAATGTTCTCCAAACCACCTACCTACTCTGATTTTTAAACTGCTTCTGATACTCTGCAGCTGCACACAAGCACAGGCCTTCCACATTAAATCTCAATTAAGTCACAAAATCTTAAATCTCACTTGACAGCAGGACTCTGTGCCTCTTACAGTGTCAGGTTAATGGTACACACCACCAGCTATTGCACAGTCCACATAACAGCTTCCATAAACAACTGGCTATTTTTATGCTTATTTTTAAATTATTTCATTCCCTGATACCTTCTGTGCACACAAAGGACTTTCAGGAACACAAGATTTAACAAACACTTCATAGCAACACTGCACCATAAAACTAAAGGCACAGCAATATTTTTACAAATTCTTATTAGCAGACAACTTTCACCACAGAGCCCCACATGACTTCCACAGAACTCTATCTACCTCTGCCAGCCACACGAGCTTGTGCCCACATTCTGCCAGCTGATGCCAACCCTGAACTTACATCTTCCAATCCATCTCTGAATTCTCTCACAGAGTATTTTTTAAACCCAGTGGATATATGATGCCAGGAGTAGGAGAGGACAGGAATGACCTAAAGTGAGAGCAAGCAGTGCAAACCTCTGATGGGCTGCACATCACTTAAAACTGTCTGTTAGTTTCAAATTAATGTCTCTGCTTTCTGCTTTGCATACAGAAAATATGGGGGGGGGGGGGGGGGAAAGCCCCAGAAGAGCACTGTGAAAAGAAATTTCAAATCAACCTAAACCTTTAGCAGCCCCTAAAAGTGAACCCAAAAAGACAGCAATAAGAATGTACTGATTACTTGTGTCTCATAAAAAGAGATTAGAAATAACAGTGCTGTCACTGTTCCTCCCCTTACAAGTAAATTCATGCAAAGACAAAACATAACATCACACAGCAGCACAAAAATAAAACCCCCAACACAGACTTTACTCCCAATCATCACAGCTTCTGGAAAACAGGAATAAAAATTGTATTTATACAGCCAGAAGTGAAGTACTAAAAGATTATTTATTAACCTAATATGGGAAGTAAAACCATTCAGCTTTACAGCAGCATATAAAGCTGAGCTACACAAGCATAAAACTAGACATTAATACCTCTGATGGAGTTCCTTCAAGATATTTTGATGCTGCTATTTTGATGAATTCACAAAGCTATTCTAAAAAATCAGATAACTACTTTTGCAAACAAGTAGAAATTCTAGAAACAGAAAAGCACCCCTCACAATTCAATTTCATAGCAAAAAAAATAATGCAACACTACTTATGAAAAATGCATGTTTAACAAGCTTGAAAAAAACAAATGGAAGCCATGAATAGCTTCCATTTTACGTATTTTATGTATTTTGTGTCAGAAGGAAGTTAGAGTACTCCTTATCCTTATGCTCTTTTAAAAGTAAATATAAAACATACTTCCATATATGTAGATGTAGCTCCAAAGACACAAAATTACTCCTGAGTTCAATTAATTCACAATTTTAAGTCAAGAGCACCAAGGTAAGAAATTGATACAACTGCCCTTCTCCCTTTTTAATGAACTGAAAAGGGTTTGGCCAAAAGCCAAAGCCGGGAAGAAGCAAAGGTAGGTGAGGACAGCCCGGATCCTCTGTTTGTGTACAACAGTTTCTGAAAGTCTGTGCCCTGTAGCAGGCTAGAATCAAACTCTGGCGTTGTAAAAGAAGCCAAAATGAAACCGAGCAACAATGCACACACACACACAGACTATCAGTGGGGAAGTAGAAGTGCCCCAATCCCACCTCTCAAAGGAAGCTGGTTTTGACACCTCGGTGTTACCCTTGGTTTCTTTCATCTTCTGAAGCCAGTATGTAAATTCAATTATGTTGGTACCTACATATCCACAAGCATTTGCACATGAGGGCCTCCTCTGCAGCTCCTAATGAATGCAAATGAAACCACATTCCTGAATTTCCTTCCACCAAAGGCTGAGATAAAAAGATTTACCCATGTAAATTTGATAGACTAACACAGATTGGTCGACGCTGCTTTATGAAGTACCTGCTACTTCAGGCATTATCCAGATCCATCTAACCTTCACCTTGAAGGTTCCCAGAATTGTGATTATTTCAAAGGTTACCTGCTGTTAATTCTGGATTGTAAGTACACACCTTACCAACCCAAAGCAAAACCGCTTGCATTTAGTTACTGCTAAAAAAAATCGCAAAAAAAAAAAAAAAAGGTTAAATTTCTGACACAAGATGATCTTTGCCCCTCCTGATCTGATTTAATTATCGAAACAAAACACACTGAAACTTTCACATGTGAGTGACTGGAAGGACTAGCAGCACTGCCACAAAACAAATTGTTTCATGCACTCAGGCAATAGTACTGAATTTCTGGCCTCCATGATTCCAAGTCCTCATACTTTGAGGCAAACGATTTGAGATGTAATGTGTAACACCGTTCATGTCAGCCCAAGAGTACTGGTTTGAGGAAAACACCCGTTCACTTTAAAAAAAAAAAAAAAAACAAAAAAAAACACAAAAAACAAAAAACAAAAAAAAAAACAAACAACACCAAAACAAACAAGGAAGCTTTTCTATGCAACTGTGTGAATCATGCTTACTTCAGATTTTTTTGCCCTGGACTGCTTCCACAGAAATTGCCAGTTGGAAAAAGGGGCAAACTTCCTACCTTAATGGTCTGCTGCTTCCAAGAGTGGCAAGTCACAAAGTCCAGCTAAACCAAAGCAGCCCCGTGGCCTTTGAACAAATACAGCATCACATTCTACAGCCCAACAAGCCCTGCATTTATTTTCAGGTAAGTTAACTGATTGCAACCTTTAAAGAACCAAGGGCAACACTTCCATGTATATCTTTAGATCTGTGCAAAAGCACTTCAACTGCCTGAACTGTGTGCCCAGGTCACTGAAACAAAACAGCAGCTTTCCAGCTCAACAGCCAAAACACCAGCCTGCATTTCCACCCAGCTTGTAAACAACAACATTCCTTCCTCTGCACCCTCCTCGTGTTCTAACAGCTTGGATTTTTACTGGATTTTGGGTTCAAATTATTTCCAAAATAGAGCATATAACAGACATATGCAAACTTTAAAGGGAAAGGAATAGTGGAATAGGACATGTTGTGTCTTCACCACATCACAAAAGTCAAAGAAATAACTTTTTAAGAAAGCTTTCCTACACTAGAATTTGGAGCTCTGCCAAAAGTCCATAGACAATTGGAGAACCAGTGAATTCATGACATCAGATATTCCAAGGAAGTGGAACCTGGCTGAACGGAAGTGAGTTTTGCTCAAGAAAAAGAGATACTTAAATAGACAAACAACAAACAATACTTTAAGTCCACGTATAGAGGAGGTCTCTTATTCAAAGAAGAAAAACCCCACAAAAAACCCCCAAAAAAACGAACTGTCCAAAACATTTAATCGATGTTAAAAACCCCACTCAAGCATGTTTCCAAGGCAATACACATCAAAACATTCTTGATGTTACCAACATCCCCGACATTATTTTTAAAAAGGCCAGTAAACCAGTTACCAAAGAATTTTTGTTCAGTAATCCTTTCCTGAATCCCCACTCTCCTGAAAAGCACTGTTTGCTGGCATGAAACTCCCAAAGCCTGGAAAGCACCATCCGTCTGAACTGACGCTTCCAGAGCAAAGTTTCCAGGTGACCTGGTGATTGATTCCACAGCCACCTTCACGCATTCCACTAGGCTTCACAACCCTTTGCCAAGCATACAGATGTTCAATTTTCCTTTATATGCAGTTTTCCTAAAAGCAAGCATGCTCTGAAGTTTTATTCCACCTTTTAATTAATCTTGGAAGGCGTACAGCTGCAGGAGTCTCTAACTAATACTGCAAAACACACGCCAATCAAATTTCTCCAACATCCTTCATGCATTTATCTCACTTCAAACCCTGAACTATAGCCCTGAAAACATAAATCCTATGTTGCTGGGGTTTCCAGCTTCAGAAACTTACTAAGCCTAAATGAAGTTCAGTATCAACAAAATAAGGGCAGCAGGGACTTAGTACCTAATATTTACAATTATGGCTACACTTGTCAATTCCAAATGAACAAAATATCTCAGTATATCTAGTGACAAGAAAAGCCTGTAAGTGCATAAAGTTCAGAGAGAAAAAACAAACATCAAAACCAAAACAAACAAAAAGAACCTCTCTACACCCCAATAAAAACTCATCTTTCCAGATTTTGGAAAGCATCCAGCATGAGTCTAAGCACACATGTGTTGGAGCTAGACAAACCAGTGAGTCTGGCATGAAAGGTCTCCGTTTCCCTTTCAGGAACTCTTTGGGACTAATGAAAATTTATTTCCCCCTCGCACAGAAGCAGTGTGCGCTCGAGCACTCCTTGTCTGTGAAGTTTGGCTCTGCTAGGAGAGCCCACGGTGACAGCAGTGCCAAAGGCACTCTGTGCGCCGCCAGCACAGCGCGCGAGCAGCTGGCTGCAAACATTTCC
>VWZS01007625.1:390690-440726 GCA_013397075.1 Rhabdornis inornatus | reverse complement strand
CCCCTGGCGCTCCGCCCGCCCCCAGGACAGAGCCGCAGTTCCACTTCCCCCCGCTCTGCTGCTCCCCGGAAAGCCGCTCCCGCACCCCCAGGCAGCCTCGCACTGCGGGCAGGGGCAGCCGCCCGTGGGCACGCTGGAAAGGCTCATCCTAGAGCACCTTTCCCGAAGCGCCTTTCGGAAATCAGCAGGGTAGAGCTCATTGGAGCAGCCTATTGCCTTGCAAATGAATTCCCTGATACGTCCTCATTTCAGGAGTCTTGGTTCTTAGCGGTCAGGAATAATTGCACGGAAACTGGTAGCTATAAAAGGGGGTTTTGTAAGGCTTGAAAGAAGCAATCAAAGGAAGGCAAGGTAGAATGTAACCCGTAACGAAACAACTTTTTAATGCAGCGGCCGCGTCCCCACCCACTGGAATCAGCAGCAGCATTCCTGCCGCCTTTAATGAACGTAGGGCGAGGCATAGCACATCCTCGTCCACAAAGAGTATGATCATATTATGCGTATTTTAACATCCCTATGCTAATAATCATGCTGTATCATTAAGTTTGTCTATTTTAGTCTGTTCATTTTTCCAGTTATTCCAGTTTTGAAGATGGATGGACGGATTTACTTCCTCAACTTCACTTGCTGATTCTCAAGGCACTAAAAATCCATTAAATTTGGATTAGAAAATATCTAGGAAATGCTTTGTTGTTTTTTCCAAACCACCCAACCAACCACAACATGGATTAACTGGAAATCTCTGAGACGGACAATGATCTCCCCTATTACTTCAACAAAATTGGATTTTTGCATGAATGGTGATCAAGCAATGCTACCTCTAGGCAAATCTCAGTGGAAGGGCAGAAGTTAATGAGAAATCTTGCCTACCGTGTGTCAGTTGCCTTCACAGCCTGTCTGTCATGTATCAATTAACAGCTCCCCTTCCTGCTTTTAACTAGTTCCTTAAGTCTGCTCAGTACCACAGGCATTGCTCCTGAACATCATGCTGCTACTTCACACCACAGATTGTAGGTAACTTCACTTGACTTCCCTTCTTCCTGGAAAAAAAAAAAACAAAAAGAAAAACAAACAAACAAAAAAACCCACACAAACAAACAAAACAAAACAAACAAAAAGAGCCACTAGAGTTCAAATGAAACTGGTTTATTGGGCAAATGTGCACCTCATACAAATAGATCGTATTCTGCATTACAGAGTTTAGTTCAGCATGTTGAGCCACTGGTTTCTTCTGTTTAAAGTTTACATTGCAATTGAAATATATTCCTGAAGAAATAAGTTATTGATGAAATCAATGGTAGTTTAAAAAGTCCCAGATATGCAGTTTTTCAAATCATTCTGATACTTGTGGTTTTGACATTAAATATTCCAGATAGTCTTGGCTTAGATATTGAAACCTTGGCTCAGTAGTTGGCTGCACTGATGACTGGAAAGGCTTGATAACGTTTTTTTTAAAGAGCTATTTACTCTGGATCTTGTGACATTAGGTGGTTGTTCTACAGGATCCAGTGCAGTCTTTGAAAAGCATAAACCAAGTATGATAAGAGTGACTTACTGGACTGAGCAGAGGGCTACAATCCAGAGGCTTAAAAATCTGTTTACTGTACTGCCATCTTTTCATTTGAATAATGATGATGGTCTATCACACATAAAGCCCTAGGCACTTTAGAATTATTTTGTATAGACAAGATCTTTGAATAGACCTCAATGAAACCTGACCACACCGAGTTTTTCTCCAGAGCTGTAATCCCTGATTTCAAATTTCCTTTCCGTTTTCTGTTTTATGTCTTGAAATACAATATCAGTATTTAGCAGGGGGAATGAAGAGATCTCAATCAGTAGCAATTAACATATTTCAGATTATAGTTGATCAGCTTGCACGATATTCATGTTCTTGTCACACATGCAGTTGTTACAGGCAGTGTGTGTGATATGGATAAGGAACTTGCCTTGAAACATCTTAAAGAAACACTTATATCCTATGTGGCATGCAAAAAACCCTCACCAGACTTCAAATATAATTTTAATTTTCAATTTCCTTATCTATGGATTTCCTTCCCACCCCCCTTCACAAAACAACAAATGTTCTATTATTCTGTCCCCCAGGCTATTGTTACATGTGTTCTCAGTATAACGAAAGGGTTTTGTCTAAAGAGGCTGGATCTGACTCATGTCTTTGCATGTGAAACAGCTGTACACCTAGGGCACATTCTCAGTTGCTTGAAAATGTGTGATTTTCAGGTTTTTGTGTTAACACTCTCTGAATCCTGTGTCACTGCAGCAATCAGAAGAAAGGGACTAAGTTGTCTCTGTATTTGCAAACATCGCAAAAGCATGGCAGCAGACAAAAAAAAAGGGCATTAAAAAGAGATTTAAAAAAGGCAAGTGGAAATGCCATGGTAAGGATGTATGGCCTGAAGCAGAAAAAGCCATTCTGAAAAAAAAATTGAAGTTATTAAATCTAAAGGACAATGATCCAGAACACAGCAAAATACTGGGAGAGAGATGCTTAGAAAAAAATCGTTAGAAAATTTAAACATTTAGAGCAACATGCTGCTCTGTGATACTGTGATACAATCTACAAACCAAATGAGCTTTGGGCACTTAATGCACAGGAATGTTTTCTGGTGGATACAGAATGACACAAGAATCTCTCATCGGTAATTCTTTTCATTAAAGAAGAAGAAAAAAAAAAGTTATATTCAAAACTGTGTGAGCAATAGTAGAGAGAATAGAGGTCACTTTACACTGCATGGTCATCCCCTTGTCAGCTTGCTGCCTACTGCTGTCCAAATAAAAGGCTTTAGAACATCTTGTATATGACAAATAACATGTCAGTCTCCTCAGCAGCCACTAGAGGAAAGCCAGTTTGCTTTATAACATTCAAAAAATAGTTTATCTGTTAACAGAACTTTGATCTCCCCTTTGAAGGCCTTCCTTCATCTAGACTAGAAAAAATATGTCTCCTGTTGCCTAAAGTAGCAGGTTGTTACTGTTTGGAAGACAGAATCATTAGTCACAAGTGTTAATAAACAAGTGAATAATACCGGTTGTGACTATTTCAAACCATGTGTTTAGTACAATAGATCCCAAGAATTAGGTTTAACTGTCAAAGCCTATATTTAATCTCCTGTAGGGAAACACTAAGAGATTCCCAATACATTATTTCATGCCCTAGGTTAAAGCACTTCAGCACATATAAGTGGTATGATGGAGTGGATAAGGTATGTGGGTAGCATGGTCCTCTACCAGCCTCAGCTGTATAGGGAACAAAACAGAGACAACAATGGAACCGATAAAAGGGCCTGATATCTTAGGCCTGATCGAACAGAAACTGTGGGAGAGACAGACACAGATAAATGCTCCCTGGGCAAGAAGTGACCGAGAAACATGTTGTGAAACTTTGTGATAAGATAATGTTACCAGGTGACCTCATGTCGTGAAGAATGTGTAACCAATGAGAAACCGTTACCAAAATTAGAACCCCATATAAGTGCCATACATGTAAAACCCTATATAAACGCCCCATAAACTCAATAAAATTGGCTTCTGATCCAAACTGGGATTCCTTCTCTCTCCATCACCGATGAGCTGATCAGTAAAAGTTGCCTCCTGGACCTTGCCCATCTCTGCAGTTGTTAGACAGCCCAGAGTGTGAAATCCAAGCTGGCCGCTGCTAGCAGGGCCTGTCAGGGCGCATGGAGAAGGGTTAATGTGCCATGCCACCTGGATGCTGTGAGCAGGCAGACCCCCAGAGCGGCTCTGGGCAGTGCTCTGGTCCCTATGCCCACCCTGGCTCCAGCCTGGGTGTGTGGAGCAGCTGCCTTTTGTGTGTCAGGCTGGCTCCAGAGCAGGGCAGGCAGCAGCAGCAGCAGCCCCAGTGACATTCAGTACCAGACTGCAAACGCACACGTCAGACAAAACGGATGCTGGGTTTGGCTAATGAAGCAATAGCCTGCAGCAAGAACAAGCAGCTTTTAACAGTGCTTTGCTAAACCAAGTTAGTTAACACGAGATTCAGTAGGAAAGTTCTCTGAGAACCTAGAGCACACATACAGGAACCAGAGAGGTAAACCCCTCTGCCAGCTACAGCAGCCCCTCAAATCCAGCTGCAGCAGCCCAGGCACCATCCTGGCACTTCATTGTCCTGTTCCCCCCACTGAATTCTGTGTCTGAGGCCTCTCATTTTAAAACCTTAAACCTAACTTAAATGACACAGAGCCGCCTGAGAGACAGGGCCTCTTCCCCAGCCTCCCTGGCCTCTGAGGCTGCTGTGCCACAGCAGAATCACCAGCGTGTCAGCTGATGCTCCCATCAGGGCAGACACAGCCCTGCTGTGAACTGCCGGGCTCAGCTCTTTCTGCTTTTCCCCGCTCAGAGAAGCTGTGTGTGCAGGTGAGCAGCAGCAGGTCCGAGCTGGAGGGAGGTCTGACCACACCAAGGCTCTCCCTCTGGAGCACTGGCTGTGCTGGTGATCCCCCAGAGCTTCCCTGGGGCTCTGCAAACCTGGGCCCTGGCTGGGGAACTGCAGAGTCCCCCTGCACTGAAGCTGCAGCTGTGCCAGGGAGGGCTGGGAGCTGAACCCCCCACCCCACCATGGAGATCCACAGCCAGAAGACACATGGTCCTCTTGCTTCCAAAGCACAGATACCCCATGGGCACGAGCTCCTAGGCAGGCACTTTTAAATGGTGGCATTTTGATCAGTTCACACAAATTCTATTGTAATAAAGCAGCAAATTTTTAACAGCACTAATCTGAATACAAACTGACTGAAAATACTTACTGTCACTAATTCCATACCATACCAATGTATCTTTTCCTGTGTCTGTTCTGGTTTCTAGGCATGATCACACTTTACAAGACAGCATTTTCATGGGGTATGTGGACCTCCATCTGTATCAGCAAGTGAAGATAAAAAAAACCCAAACACAAACTACTCAGAAGTAGGAATTGTAAGGCCTTACAGCAATCAACAGCATCTAAAGCGGCCAACTGACTTTCCTGCTACATTCTCCCTTTATATACAAATAACTCTATGTAGTCTTTCATTTTTCAAGTTTACTAACACAGACTTTGTAAAAATAGTTCTATCAATACAAAACAAATTCTTTCATCCAAAAGGCCAGTGCCTACGAGGACAGGACTTCTGTTGGCATGTAACCTTACATCCCACACAGGCAAGTCTCCCACCAGCTATCATTTCCTCTGCATACTTGATGGGCCTGAACTCATAACCAATATTAACATTTTATTAACATAACTGGATTGTTAGAAATGTCAGGTTTTAGACGAGGCACTGAGTTCCCTTGTGTTATTTCTGCCGACTTTTCTAATCAAATACAAAGATCCCACGACACATTTTGACAAAAAGTAGGGCACAGCCAGCTTATTTATTCTTTTCCTAAAAATAGGCTTCAACGTCCAGCAGGTTGTAATGTGTGAGACAACGCTTCAAGTGTAACAGCTGCTCTTCCTGCCTCGATACATCTGTGTTACCAGCCCCTCTTTGCAATCTGCTAATTACCAAAATCAAACATCAGCCTTCCCAAGGAGTTCCCTTTTATTGAAATGCTTCCTATGATTAGGCCAACCAACAATTGGGAAAGAAATAAAATATCTTCTCATCCTTACAGGAGGAGTTTCTGACACCCTTCCAAGCACAGCACAGCATGTTTTACATCTCTTGGGTTATGGTATATTACTATTCTCACCCAGAGGCAAAGACTAGAGAGAGATTCATTACAGGAAATCTGTCTCTGTTCCAGCCTCTTTGCATATTTATTTTCTAGCTGGCCTTTTTGTTAAGGCAATTCTGATAACAGAGCAGATGTGACAACTGTGAAAACCAGTAATGATCAGGAATACTATTGAGGCTGTCACACTTTTTAACGCCTGTGGATATGAAACACTGTATTATTTCAGAATTTCACCTTGAGGAGATTTTCAACTGATGTTTTGTCAAGTTTTCTTAGAGGAGATCATTGTCCAGCCACAATGGTGTAAGTCACGGTCGGTAAGACTTTGTTTTGTCAGAGCTGCCACAACAGAGAAAACAGAGCCTTTATCCCTCCAAGTACACAGATGTAGTTATCCTTTGGGTCAAACACATTTCCTGACTTGCAGTGCACACTGGGCATCACCTCAGAATTTGGCCATGTGGCTTTTAAAAAGTCACAAACCATTAAAGTCTTGCTCCAAACCAAATCTTGTTTTACCTTGCATGAGTTACACGTGATGTGCAAACCAAAGAAAGAGATAAAAGCAAATGTGATATATTGCTGCTACCATAAGACACAGGTACTGCATTAACATTTCACTAGCCCATGGAAAACATGGCCAAAATAATAATTTCATTGCTTATCACCACAATACCTACATAGCAGGGAAAACTAAAAAAGTTGTCATGAAATTTAGAAAATCCTTAAGCACTAGAAAAATGACAAATACTACATGCATCATCATTCCTCAAAAATACCATTTCTAACTAGAAATGGACTATTATTTTGAATCTCTAGCTAAAATCTCAGATTCTACCTTCTTCCCTCTGGTGACTCTGTTGTAATTTTAATATTACTGATGAGTTTCTATTTTTAAAAGGACTACCAATAATACATATATATAGCAGATAGGCTTTCAAAAGGCATTTACAGATGTCTTATTAATGATGTTTCAAGTCTAATGTTAATTCGTGTACAACTACTTTCAATGTTTATTTTTCTATAAAACTAAATCAGTGCAGAGGCATAAGCACACACTGAAATTGGTGAGAAGCAAGAATGTTCAGTTCCCTTCTGCAGCAGACAAATAATTTCATCTCAAAGTTAAACTTCTGATAATCCAGAGCCATGAGTCCCATCCTTGGAAAAAAGCACATTTCAGAGCAGTGTTATTAACGGGCATTGCACAATCAATGCAGGAGAGATTCCTGGAATACTCCTAAAATGCCAGTACATTTTTTGAAGCATTGCTCTGACAGCCTTTCATTGCTAGACAATCCAGTCATCCTGAATCAGGAAGACTCATGTTATTTCTAGGAATTATATTTTAGACAGTTTCTTTGAGCTACAGATGCATCATCCTAATTTTTAGTCTACAAGAGCTAAAATTACTAAGTCTGGCAAGATGCCATCCCAAAAAAAAAAAAAATTGTTTCAGTGTAAGAGTACAAGTATATTATTATTCCTTCCAAAACTAGAAATTAAGCCTGCCTTACTATCTTGGAAACTCCAGGCTTTGTGTGCTGAATTGCTTTTTACAAAGTTCCCAGGTATTGATTAACCAAATAAAAACTGTGTTTCACCCATTCTGCCTGGCAGTCTATCACAACACGCAGAAAGTTTCATTTATATGACTCATACGCCTTTAGATTAAACAACTATGCAAATGATGCCAAGTCTTTGTTTATCACAGCTTTGTCAGCAAAACAGAATCATCCAGCAGGTGAATCATGAAATTACTGTCTGTGTGGACGAGGGAAGCAGAGATGCCAGCTGAACTTCACGCTTCCCAATCTATTTCTCCTTCTCCTCTCCTTCACTGTGTGACCGCAGCCCTGTTCATGTAAGCAGAACTCTCCCTGCCTTTTCCCCAACAGAAAGGCACAGCTCCCTTGGCTGCAGTTCATAAAGCCCTTTAGGCACAGCAGGAGCACTGCAGCTTAAGTGGCTTGCTCAGGAGAGTGCGCTTGCTGCCTCCCTCTGCGTGGGAAAGTGGGGTTTATTTCCAGAATGAGGAGTGCATCCATTTCTATGGCTCCAGCGTTCAGTGTGGAGCTCTCCTGCCTGGAGATGGCTTACAGGGGGCTTTCGCTGCAATTCTGTTCCACTCTGGACAAAGACTGACAGGGTGGCAGTGCTCAGAGAAGGAGCAACCATCTGGACAAGGTTGGGTCACCTTCACAAAGAGAGCACATTCCAGCAGCTCATAAAGATGTGGCTCAGGAACACTTTTTCTATTCCTGGAATGTTTCTCATTGCCAAAGAAGGTAGCTATGACCAGGAAGATATTCCATGGGGAGCAAACAAATTCTCCTGCCAAAGCCATTCCTCCCTGCTCCACCCCAGCTGATATTACACAAGTTGAATAATGCATGTCAAGGTATTAAGTAACATGTAAACACTTCCAGTAAATGTTTCTGCTGCAAGCCTTGCCTTAACTGGTATTGCTTCCCCCCTGTGATAATGGAAAAACATCTTCCCCAGTTCCTCTGCACCTAAAGCTTATTATTAATGAGGCACATCCCACCAAATGTGGGCTGCTTATCTTCCTTTTGCCCCACCTCTAAGGTAGATTTTAAACCTCTTGAAAATTTAGCTTGCTCAGAGATGGCCTTCTCTGAAAGCCTCTGACTGGCCTCGCAGCCCATGCAGTGGGGAAAGCTGGTGTCTCAGGAGTATTGCAGTTCTGGTAATACCCTAAAGAACAGATGACAAATGCCAATGGAAGCAAGTTGGGGGTTTTCTCCTCCCACCAAGGATGTTTTATACAAGCCTTGTCTTCCCATCATGCATTGCCCAACAGTGTTCCCCACCCCAATTTTGAGAATATGTGTTTTCACATCTTTTCCCAAGGGGAGCCACAGTTCCTTTCAATCTAGTGGAGGAAATCTCCTTGGAGTTTAGTGTCACTTTAGGCATGCCCACTGCTTGCACAGCATATGCCAGTAATTCCTTCTGCTTTACTGCTTGGGACACTCCACAACAGAGGCAAAGGCAGTTCTGAGCCAACTGAACAAAAGGGGACATGGTTAACGACGTCACTGGGATGAAGATGGGCTGTTGAATCACTTCCATGAGACTGAGAATCATTAGTCCCAAAGGAGAACTGCCCAAGGAAATTTCTGGGATTTTCCACTGGGATTTGTACTTTCATGAGGCTTTTCTGTAGGAGAAACTGACCTAGGATCAAATATCCAAGGAACTCCCAGGGAACACCACCAAATTCCACTCTGAAAAATGCCTGGGCAATAAGTTCAAGCAGAGCTGTTAAGTAAGAATGTAACCTCATGCATTTTCTGTAACTTTTCCCAAGTATAAATTATTTCATTTAATGTCTGTTAACTGCACAGGGCTGAATTGAGTTGGATTGTTTCCTTTCTGTAATTGTGTTCCTGGCAATTGACTGCAGCCCAGCTGATGGTGGGACACTAGCAGCACTAAACACTACTCAGATCCAAGGGTCTAAGTCACTGCAATTGGTAAGAAATATGCTCCTGTCTGGGCAATAAATGGAAAGCAGAAATACCAGTGAACAACCTCCTACAAGCCTTCTCTGCCCCCTGCTTCCAGCAGCAGCCTTTTGCGCCTGCTCTCCCACATCTGGAAGAGAAGTAATGGGAATATCACAACTCCCAGCAGCAAGGCCTCCCACCTCTGTCTGACAACTGCAACATCGGCACCAGTGACTGTTCAAAGACCATAAAGCACAGGGGAACTGAAATTACACACACTGTGGCAAAATCAAGTCACAATTATCAGTTCCTGAGATGTGCACAACAGTCACAGCTGTTGTGCACATCTCAGGAACTGATATGGGCTTATTTTTTTTGTCTGGACTGATCAGGATAGGCACAAAGCAAAACCCATGCCAGAAGGAGTACGTCCTGCTCAGAAGATTGTTCAGGAGATGGTTAATGACTGCATTATAGCTATCACAGAAATGCCAGTGCTCAGTAAGGAGTGCTTCAAAGAAGAGTTTCCAAATGCTACTCCCAGCTGCTTTTAGTTCCCCTACAGAAGAGCTATTGGAAAGACCAAACCACCCACAAACACCTTTGGAGAAAGCTTTGGCCAGCCACTGCTGCTTTCCTAAGAAAGGGTAACTCACTGCAGCCTTAATTCTTCTTTATGCTGTGAAATAACCTTTTTTTTGATGAAAGACTAATAAAACTACTGATTCCCAGACTTCTAAAAATGTTAGGGCTAAGTGAACACTCAGAAGGACCAGTGGTGTCTAGACTTCTCAAGACCTGAAAAGTTCACCTGAAAAGCTGTTTATTTTTCAGCCAGGCCACAGAGGGCACTAAAGCTCAGGTATAAGTTCCTGGTTCAGAGAGGAATGTGATGACAGCAAAGGAAATGGATTTACACTGTCCTTTTTCCCCTCCACCCATCACCACCTGCAAAGCAGAATTGTGCTGCCCAGCTCCTGCCTGGATCCCTCTCCATAGGGACAGGGGAAGAGGGACAGGGGAACAGGCTGGCAGCTGCCACAGCCTCCAGAGCAGCAGTATAGAGGATAAAGCAGGACACACAGAGCCAGGAGAGGCTTTCCTGAGGGGTCTCGTTGGTGTGCATATTGCACACATGTACAGATGTATATAATCCACACCTCCTGCAACTTCACAGCAGTTTGGCTTTCTAGCTCTCAAATCATGCAAGAAATGCCAGAGCTCAGCCTGTCACGCACCATAAGCTTGTGGTTATGAAGAAGGAAGGCCAAGACTGGAAGGTAATGACAGTCTGTACACATTTGGCATATGGAAATGTTTACATACCTGACTGCACACAGGCCTGTATCCTTATTGCTGTGTGCTCACTCACAGGGCTTGGAGCAGAGCACTTTGGCAAACCTGTGTCAGCTGCACTGATTCATCCAGGCCTCACACTGCAGAGAGCTGCTAAAGCAGAGCTGTGATGTAAGAGTTCCACACAAATACTTTCTAGTGCCCCCACACAATGGACAACAACACTGAATCATTGAAACTGAAACTTCAAGTACATCCTTACCCTGCCATTAAACTAGATTTAGAATTCCTTTTGTCAAGTACAATTTTCAGTTACAGTGACTCAGCTACGGTGGGGACTAGACAGGGGTTTCAAAACAGCAAAAAAAAGTATCAAGTATCAGCTATCATGCACCTTTGCTCTCAAGCACCATTAACAACAGAGCAAATCCCTGGAGCAGTCACAATACAGGGAAACAAATTTCTACACCCCAGTGAAAAAACTCTCAATACGTTAAATAATACCTGTAAACTTCCAAACCATCCTATGCTAATTCCTTCATATAATGGATTCAAAATACCTCTTAAAACACTATAGTTAAACATCAGTTTTTTCCTTTGATAGTTTAGCCTAAAGATGTTTATTTAACCTCTAAATCTTGACTCTTATGGTAAATATTCATCTGAGAAGTCTGAATAAGAAGATATGCATATTTCACCTCTTTTAATCTTAGTCACATCTTAAACTACCATTATCACAGATGTATGTTAAAAAGAAATACACACAGATATGAAAAACAAGATCCTGTTACAGCATGTCAGGTTTTCTATCAAAGAACATGCCATTACATTTTGTGGCATAACGATTTTCAAACCTAAGAATTGATGATGCTCAGCTAAATTATCCATAAAATATGCCTTGAAAAACAGCAGGATTTTGTTTTGCTGTTTTCTCTCCTTCCCCCACAACAACTGCTGGGGGAACAGTCGTGCAGTTCTATAGTGGCTCGGCCATATGAACTCCATTAAAAAACTGATTATTTCAAGTTGTTAAAGATCAGGTGATAACCTCCCTCAAAAGATGAAAAAATGTGAACAGACATAATTAGTATCTGATAGAAGTGGGGCTGTTGCACTGTGTAAACGCTGAATTAGAATGATAATGCAGGGAGGCTTAACAAAAGCAGCTTTGTGTTTCTCCCTGCAGCCGGTAACAGCTCCTGCAGGGGCTGTCCCTTCCAGCGTGTGGGACTCTGCAGGAGTGGAACTCTGGGTTTTCCACGCCCTGCTCAGATGTACCTGGCAAGTGCTTCTACAGCGTAGTTGGAGAGAACAAACCCGTGTCCCATGCTACACATCCTGTGTGGGACAAAGAGTTTTTACATAAATCCGTCTGGGCTGAGTGACGAGCTCAGCCCCGCTAAGGGAACTCTTACCTGTCGAACACACCCACCCTGCACCTGTGGCACTGCCTGCAGAAACCTCGGCTGTCCCAGCACTGCTTCTCCCTGTCCTCACCAGAAACGGGCTCTGTGCCTGCATTTCGGGCTGGTGGCATGTGCTGCTCCAAGTGACACTGGAGTGTCACTGCGGAGCAAACAGCAGCTCTGCACATCAGGGTCGGGCTTCGCCTTCACCAGTGCTGGCACCCAAACACACCGGGGCCACACTGGAGGCTGCTGGCGGCACAAGGATGCAATAAACCACTGCATGGCACGTTTATTTCGTGCCTGCTGGGCTCACCCAGGTTCTCTGACAGACACTGGGGCTCTTCATTAGCAACCTGCCCTTTTCATGCCCAGAAAATCAGTGTTTGGTACTCTGGGTCTGCAGCGGCTGATCCCACCTGCCCTCACCTGTAACCTTACACACACACACAAATCCTGCTGAGTCCAACACTCTTTCCAAGCCAGTCTGTCCCTAGCATATGTCAGCTTCTGTACGTTTTGCTCTTTTCCAATTAATCCCATCTGTTTATGGGCTTTCCATCTAGTTAAATATGATTTTCCAAGGTTTCCAATTCATCTTTTTCCTTTCTTTTTTTTTCCCTATTTGATGTCCACTTAATGATATTAAAGGGAAATTTATTAAAGAATTACCTTAGCTCAATCTCTTTCCATGTTTTTTTCTCCCAACAGGCTGAATGTGACCTTTGTAAAGGTATTTAGCAGAGTCAAATTATTTTTCCAATTTTTGTCAGCACAGATTTTGAAATCACTATCAAATTATTTTTGTTACATCAAATGTAAAAAAAAAAGTTCTCTAGCTGAGCTGACATATTTTAGTCTAATTCCTTAAAAGTGCATGACATGAAGTACACAGCGGAAAAAAAACCACAAAAGTGTGGTTTGTGGCCAAAATTCCACCTTGACATAAAACAGTAGGGGAAGAAAAATTAAATCTCTTGAACAGTATTTCCCAAGTGTTTATTAAGAATTGCCTTCTTTCTTAGTCTCAAACCCACAGTAGTCTCAAGTCAACAATGCCACATCTGGGTTTGATGAGGTCTGTTGAAAATCTGTTGAGACAACTCCTCATTCTGCTGCCCTGCCATCTCCAGTAGGTTCTGCACCCATGGCACACACGTAGATTGTTTATTTCTCACAGCTCACATTAACCTCTGACTGCTCCGTTGGTTCTGGGTACCAGGGTGGAATCAGGAGACCAGTTCAAATATCTTCTTACAGTTGCTGCTAAATCATAACTGTTTGAAAAGATTAAGTGTGACAGGTCAGAGAGAGGAACAAGGAGTTTTATTCATGGAGAATCTTACTAGCCTTCAAAGCAAGTCATATGAGAAATATATGAATACATACATTTTTATAGCTCGTGCCTAAATTAGAAACAAGATCAGAAATCTCAATGTCCCTCATGAACTCCTTCCTGTTTCCCCATGTTCTCCTATTCATTTTGGCTGATACACTGTCCCCTTTTTTCTTCTTCCTCCTCTTATCCCTCCTGGTCCCCTGTCACCCCTCTGCACATCCTGCTCTGTGACTCTGTGTTCACTTGTAAGCATGTGGTGGATTCAGAGATGCAACACCCCAAGGTCTGCCACTCTGGAAATCTGGGAACTGCCAGCTGTGAATTTCCCATCTTGCCTCCCCCAAAGAGGCAAAGTGAGTATGAAGCCAGACCCCAGCCCTCCTTAACAAGTGGTGCTCAAATACACTTCACAGTAACATAAGAAACAAGCAATTTAATATGGTATGTGACAGAAAAATTGTCACATAAAAAAATTGCAAAATTCCCGAGGAAAAAGGCCATTTCCTCACCCTCTGACTTTGGAACTAGACCAGGGTAAGCTAAGTGGGTGAGGCAGAAGTGCTGGACTTTTGATCCCCCCTCAAGGGGGAAAGAAAAAGGAAAAAAAAAAGAGAAAAAAAGGACAGAAAACAAGTGAAAACTATTTGCACATGAATCCTTAGGACTATCCAAACTGGGAAGGTATGTTAGAAACCACTTCTGCTTGTGGGATGAAGGTTTTGAAGCCAACCAGGGCAATCGTTTTTGGAGATATAGTAAAATACAGATTGTGCCTTCTGACTCAGACAGAAGAAAGAGCAAGAGACAAACTTCTGGCTGGACAAAAAACTCTTCCTGCAAGACCAACTACCTCTAAAAGAGGTAAAGAGAGCAACAGCAGCTGCTCACATTTACACTGATGTCACAGAACAGAATTGACACCAGCCAGTATCTCTAACTGGTACCAATTGCTACATTGGTGGGTCTAAACAAGTTTACAGCCTCAGAAGACTGCAATCTCCCTTCCACACAGGAAAGGAAAATCGTTTATTTTAGAGGAACTCAGAATTGCTCAACTCTAATTAATCTTCTAAAACAGGAAATCCCTGCCAGTACAGGTGGAACTATAACACACTGGCTACGCAGCTGGGGAACATGAAAAATGGGATTTCCGTGTTCCCATCTCTCCCACCAAACACAGAGTCAGTTAAACAGGCAGCTGAAAAGAAGAATGCAAGTAAAAAAAATTGAGAGGAGAATTTAGGAGGTCACTAGGTCATCCCTAAGAAAATTCCCTACAGTGTCAAGGATGGCTTGAGTCCTTTTGAGGAAGCTGCCATCACTGAGAGCTGAGTTTTAGGGCAAAGGAAACTCATCCAAATGTGTATTTTAGGAATCAAAGTTGAGAGGGCACTCTGCTGCCTTCTGAAAGAGCCCTGTAATGTGCACGGACAAGTCCAGCTTCCCTCAGCCACCCCTTTGTTCTCTGTAATTGCTATGTTTAAATACAGTTTACACTGTTACTCACTGGACCACATCACAAAAGATGAATGTCAGAATAGACATTTCTTCACCATTGAAATGTTACTTGAGTTAAAAGTTAAGACAAGAAATAGACATTTCTTTTTGATATTTACTTTTCTGCAGTTTTATAATTGTGGAGGCATGTAGAAAAGAGGGATACAAGCAATTATTTACACTGTTACACATTTCTATCTAATTGAAGCCAAAAGACTTAGGGACAGATGGAGATGACACAGGTGCTTGTAGGGTATGCCCTGCACTCTGCTCTGAGCACTAGGGCTGTGCTTAAGTTCACCTAAGGATAAACAATGTTTTTCATGGCAGCTTACTCCTCTTCTCTTTTCTTTTCTTTTTCCTGGTCTAGTGGAAGTTGTCCCTGCCCATGGCTGGGGGGTTGGAACTAGATGATATCTAAGGTTCTGTAAGGTCCCTTCCACCCCAGACCATTCTGTGGTGCTGTGATTGGGCGACATCCAGCACCACAAAACCATGTGTATCAGAAGAAAGACACAGGGCAGATTTCAGAGAAACTGAAAAAAAATTGAGTCTCAAATGAAAATAACTAACACAAATAGTAGCACCAAAGCTTTGTTTAGACTAGGAGAAGTCCACCAAGCCAGTGCTAAAAGAATTGTCAGGGTGGGGTACTGAGAGGTGTGTTTTCTCCAGAAGAGCAGTGGTCTCAGTATAAAACAGCCTGAGCACTTCCAGCCATAGGAAGTGACCCTCACTCATCTGATGTTCCAGACCAAGTGGGTAAGAACAAAAACCAGATGAATTTCCCTTAACTGCAAGTACACCTTCAACACTTGCTCACTGGGGGAAAAGATAAATATACTTACTCTCAATAAAAGTAACACTGGGGGACCATGACATTTTTTTTCTTTCCTACACACACACACACAAGTTCTCTCTATTTAGACTATCAGAAGGCTAACTTTTTTCACACATACATTTCAGTCAATATAACAGGTATTTGCATTGTTATGTTACTTTCTCATGAATTTATGTTTCATTGCTCAGTTTCTAAAGGCCATTGAGCCCACAGGACACTGTCGTAGTCAATTTGGTTTTGTACTGCACAGCAAAGTAAGGCATACTTGGAAACCTGAACACATGCAATGAGGGCAGTAAAATGAGCAAGATTACTCAGCTGGGCTTTCATTTCAGCCTGGATGCTATGTTCCAGCAAGAAAGTAACACATAATCTCCAGAACAGATGTCAGTCAGAGCCACAGAACCTCATGGTTCTGTGAGTCTGCTCACAATTTAATGCTTTCATGTACACTGCCCATGTTCTGACACACCACGTCAGAGCTGTGAGTAACCTGACACAGGAGGCTGCAGGTATATCAGAAGTGCAAGCTGCTCCAAAATGTACACGTGCCCTTCACCAGCCTTACAGCCATTCTCAGTCTGACTGTGATGCAGGCTGCTACACTCAATATTGAAGGTAAATATATAGGAACAACTGAAAACTATTTTCCCCCTGGCCTATTAGTGAAATGCTTAATTGAAGGTGAAGAAAAAGATTTAACAGACATATTCTTCCTCTTAAGATGGATTGGTAAAACACAGTATTTAACGTTAGGTAACTGCAGAACTGAGATAATGTCACGATGTTTTGCTTTCTACAAGATAAAAGGAAAACCCTGGTTGCTATATTAAGAGGGGAAATGATTTTAAATAAATATCTTAACTTCCTGGCAAATTACAAGGTCTAGCTCTAAACGGAATTTGTGTCAGCTGGAATAAGGCATCTGTGTGAAAGATTAATAAGAATGAAAACTAACCTCTTAAAAAAGTAGAAGCAATGCTTGCTGAATTTATCATCACCTGTAAGACTGGTTATGTTAATAATCCTTCATGTTATGCCAAGTAGACTGAAAATAATTAATAGTTCACAACCTTCCCACAGAAGTTTCAGTGCCAATGTTGTTTTGACTGTTGACAATAAATACAAAGTATAATCCCAAATACTTAGGCCTTCAACATAAATTCCTTATATATGAGCAAGTTCCATGAAAAGTAATAAGAAGTGTAACAGTCCAGCATTACCCTTTGAGTTTCTGGATCACAGACTCAGTGGGGAGTTTTGGCCTCACTGTTCACAGCTCTTTAATGACCTCCAGCTCATGCCCTGGAGAAGCAGATCTGGTGTGTGCACTCAGGGTCCCACAGCTGGGCTCTGCTGAGCCACCACAAACACTCAGGAAGGAGCAAGTGATGAGAACCAGGGCGCTACCAAAGCTTGGCTGATTGTGCTGTTCAGGGGATGCTGTTAAATCCTGAGGGGTCTTTGTCTCACGTGCAAGCTCCTGCCTTCTCGTGAAACAATGTTCACCTCAAACCAGCAATAAGGAATGTCTGTGAGGACACAGCACCTCGAGAGAGGATGGAGAGGAAGAGAAGGAAATGGAGAATAAAGCAAAAGATGGATGGGAGGAAGGTCAGAAGGTTGTTCATAAGCTTACAAAGTCTTTAAAATAAAGTCACATCCCAGAGAGATGCAGGTGGCAAACTGATCTCATTAGAAAAAACACAATGGTTCAGAGACAAGGTTGGTTTCTGCCAGGACCCTGTTTCCAGTACTGCTCATACCCAGATGTTGCACAGGAAGGTTCCCGGCCACACTGTTTGACAGACTTTAATGTGATTCCTGAAGGACAAGCCAGAAACATTTGGCTAAAATTCATTGCCAACTTAGAGAAACACTACACAAGGAAGAAATAAAATCCACTATTTAGAACATGGCACCCATGGTTATCAAATTTAGAACCCGCCCATGGCATTTTTCCTTTTACCTTGTGCACTTGGTGCACACAGCATCTCTACAAAACTTCCACAGCCAAAAAACTCTGATATAGGCCTCAAAAGTGTGAGAAATGAACCTGGCTGCTCATTGCTCTGTTAGGCTAGGAACTGGGCAACTGGTGTGCAAACAGCACCAAATCCACCAAGGCGTGAAAGGACCACAATATCCACCTGCACCCTGCAGACTTTTGGGGCAAAGCAGAAAGATTTACACATCCACCTACTATTAGAGAAGAGAGTGCCCCACCAGGATGACATGACAGTCAGTGATTCCCTCATGGATGCTGTCAAGACAAGAAATGGACAAGACTGACTGCATTCATTCTTCATCCTTCCATTAATACTGGATCTTAGGAAGTGCTGCCCAGGGCTAGTCAAAAAACTCCCTTCATGATGTTTTTCTATTGAAAATTTTGTCTTTCTCCTAGGGAAAAAAAACCCAAAAAGCTCTGAGAACACACACAGCTCACTCTGTCTAGTATTTAATTTCTAAAAGCACTAAGACCTACTATGTTTTTGTTTTCAACAAAAACTTGTTTTTGAAGTGGTGCCTCACCGGATCTGTGGTTCAGTTGCCAGAGCACACCTCCCACGAGGTGTGAGATCACTCAGAGGGGAGGTGATGACACCGCTGGGGAGATGCAGCCTGGCCAGGGCAGCCAGGCTGCAGCTGAGTCGAAGCTGCCAATCAAAAAGTATTCATGATTTTAGAAAGTCTACTGCAAATGTTGACAAAAGTAATGTGCTTCACTTTAAATTCCTCTGCAAAATAATGTATTTGGTGATCATGTCTGTTCCTCACCGTTTCTGAGCACTCCTGAAGCTGCCACTCCATGAAAGGGGAGTGAGCAGGACACTGGAGGCTCCAAAACACCACTGCCAGACTCCTTTCATTCTTGGGGATTGCGAGGAAATTCTTCCCCTTCTCAAGCATCTCAGCTCCAGTATCTGGCCACTCATTGCCAAAAGGGACTGAGTTCCCAGAGAATCCTCTGACAATGTCAAAGATTAACTCACCGATCCTCTTGTTACAAAAACTCTTACCGAAACACTGCATGTAAGCCTTTAATACAGACTCTGATCCGAGGGCAGTGGACAACCCTAATAGCAAAACTTCGTGCCTCAGCAGCTGTCTGAGCTCTCTGACGGGATGTGAAGTCTCCGAGAAGCAACCCAAGAGCACACAAGCATTTGCAATCAAGGCTCTGCTCTTATCAGACCCCTCCCAGCCTGCTCGAGCTTTACCAGATCACTGGTAAACTCCCCCGTGTTACAATTGCCGGTAAAATACAATAGCCTGAAACTGAAAACACCTCCGGTCTACCAAGAACCCGCTCTGGAGGACAAACTCACTGATAATGCCAAGCCCAGCTCATAGGATGAGACACTGATTGTCTCTGTGCTCTAAAGTGAGCAGCTTAATTGGAACAGAAAAACAGGGTGATGAATCACAGCTAAGGAAAGCACCTTGCTGAGGAACACAGACAACATCAATGTTTTACATCATTAAAAAAATTTGAGGTTACTCTTTAGCACAGCACACGTGGAAAACATTTCAAGAAAAAAAAAGATGAAATATTGTTTAATTGGTGAATTCTTGCCATGAACACCCTAAACGGTCTGACACACGCTGGCGGGCAGGAGGTGTCAGCCTCAGACACGCTGCCAGCCACACTTCCCCACTCCCAGCAGCTGCCAGACCTCGCTGAGGTTTGAAAGTTTCCCAACTGGAGGCCCTGTTCCCTTTACTTTCTGCTAAATTAGCCACTGTAGTCACATCTCCTTGGTGGGTTTGATTTTATTTTCTTTTATTTTCTTCTGCCTTTTTTTTTTTCTCATGGTTTCTTTTTGATGCAGTAACATCTGATTTTATTCAATCATAACCCCTTTTCTCATCTCCTCCCCTCCGAAAAGGGAAAGAGATCCCAGAAGCACGCTAGGGAGAAGGGATTCACCTCAGACTGGGAAGCTGCCACTGCAGCGGGCGGGACTGGGGAGTTTTTCACAGCGCGAAAAGCGCCAGCAGCCAGACGGAGGGGACGCGCCCGAGCCCCTGCACCAGGAGCCGGCGAGGAGCGGTCAGCGAGCAGGAGCGGGAGGGGCCCGCAGCCAGGGGACCCGGCACAGCTCAGGCGGTGCCGGACCCTCGGCCGGGCCCGGGCAGAGCCGGGGATGGGGCAGAGCGGCAGAGCCGGGAGCGCTCAGCCGGGGCATCCCGGCCCGGGCAGAGCCGGAGCGCTCAGCCCAGGCTTCCGCTCCTGGCAAGGGGTCGGGGGAGGTCAGAAAAGAAGCAAAGCAATAACGCGAGCCGCGGTCCTACCCGGCCGTGCCTCCGCAGCCTCGCACCGACACGGAGTCCCCGGCTCCGGCTGCCCCAGCCCGCCCCGCCCCGGCCCGGCCACCGCCTCTTCCTCCTGCTCTGGCTCGGCCCGGCCCCGAGCGGGGCACAGGGACACCGGCAGCCTGCTTGGCTGGCTGCCCCGGGCCACTGGGGCTCACACGCCCCGCTCCCGTCCCGCTGCCGCCCGGGACAGTTCCTCTTCTCCCCGGGCATTGGCGCTTCCCGGGGCACCGCCGTCCCCGGCCACTGCCACCGCCACTGCCACCGCCACTGCCACGCACAGCCTGGCACTGCCCCAGAGTCGCACTGCACCTTTGGCCCGGGCAGAGGAACAGCCAGCCCGCTCAGTTTATAAGCATAATCTTGTCAGCCATAACTTTGCACTTGGTAAGTGAAATACTGAGTCATGCCAAATGTTATCCAGTTGTTCCTTTATCTCCTTCTCGAGGAAAGGTGATTACTGCAATAAAATCTGCTGGTTCGTTTCGTGCCAGTCTCCATTTCCTCAGAGGAGCTGCCTGGGAAGCACCAGGTGACGTGGGGGGATGCAGGGCCCGGGTTTGCCACAGCAAACCGAGGGCATTGCTTCCTTGCCGTGCATCTCCTCCTCCTCCCAGGCAGCTCCCAGCATAGCCTTCAGCCAGCCAGCCAGCCACAGCCCTGCCTTCCTCACAAACACCACACATGCCACAGGCTTCCACCTACCACAGAAACTCCCGTGGAAAGCCCTGCCTGCCCCTCAGGCTGACACAGGGCATCTCGCAGGCACGCCCTGCAACACCAGGGATACTCTGCCCTGTCTGAGCCAGCCCAGCATTAATGCACAGCAGAAATCAGCTGCCCACAGCCCACACAGATGTCTGGCTGACCTCCAGCCAAAAAAAGGCCTTCACTCTCGTCTGCACTTCAGCAGCACCTTGTGCCAGCCTTCCCCAAGGTTCAGGCCACTGCCTGGGAGATGGTGTTCTGATAAATCAAAAACCATAACTTCAGGTGTAGTGCTGACAGATGTGCAAATCCAGTCATCACCCCGGCAATGTGTCAGGGGTGAAGCACAAAGCTCTGCACCTGTGCGCTGCAGCTTGGATTTGGTGGGAAGGCCAGCAGACATGAGGCAACTAGAAAACTAAATGGAGGACAGTGAGCAGACAGCACAGAAAGAGTGGCCTCAACTTCTGAACCAAACGCAAGCATGGTGTCTAAGAAAAGCCTGAATCCAAAAGATGCCCTAGTAGGAGGCCTGGAACATCCCTCCAGGGCAAGCTGAACCTCGTATTCCTGTTTTATTGTCTGCAATAAACAGCAAGAGTGGTGTTCAGCAGCAGAGGAACTTGAACTCCTGTTTACAAGAGGAACTCTTGTAAATTTTAGTTGCAAGAAAGGTTTGATGAAAATTTTCAAACCTGCAAAGTTAGAATAGATGCTAAAAGCATGGCAACATTATATTTTTGAAGCCTGACATTCTTTTAATGCATGGTACGGGCAATAGCTTGCAATAAACAATAGCAACTCCAGACCCTCTCCTACAGCTGTGCTAGCCACAAATAAGGTTCTGAGCAAGCCAGGAAAAACAATGTCACAGAACAAAGGAACGTGAAGAGCCCCCCACCTGGAATTTCCTTTTCCAGGCTCCTCTCTGTGCACATGGGTGTGCTTTGGGGATCCTCAGTGCCAGATCTCTCCCCTGCCCATGTCCTCTGGAACGAGCAGAGCTGTCCCTCCACACTGACACAGAACAAAACCCACGTAGCAGCAGTTCCTTACCGTCTCTTGCAGGGTGCTGGTTCCCCTCTCCTCGGACAAACATCTGTCCCTACCAGTTACATCAGCACATTGCAACATCACCCTCACCTGTGGAGGAGTGCTTGGGGCACTCTATACGCACAGCTTCCACCTGGAGTCACAGAAACTGGAAAGTCAGAGTTCAGTCACAATCTTACCCGGCATAAACCCACACCAGAGGAAGACACCCCTGCCCCTGCCCACTGGTGTGCTCTTTGCATTGGCCCTGCCTTCCCACCACTGCCAGCTTCTTTCCCACTGGACATGTGGGACGAGTGAACTTATCTGGGCTAAAACACAGTGGTCAGCTTCTTTTGCCAACGTACTTGTGACTTCTTAACAACTCCCTTACTCAAGGAAAAGGGATATGTTCCATTGATTTTTTTTTTTCAAAACAGAAGGTACAGTACTTCTGTATCTAGAAGTACTGTAATTACAAATTAATACTCTAAATTGAGGCATTTATCCAGACACCTATCCTAACCCCTGTATGAATTAATGGCAGATGTGATGAAAACCTAAGCAGCTGAGAGGGAGCAACTAGGAAAAACAGTCAGGACCTTAGGAAGTGTTTTGCACCAATAACTCTCAGTGACTGTTGGTGATTTTGAGTTTATATCTGCATCAAAATTGACAGATTTGGAGGCAGAGTTCTCCACAACTGATTTTTGCCAGCACTTTATCAGTAGCTTTTACGGCATGTGTAGGTTAAACCTTGCTGTGAAAGGACGCTACTTCCTTTGGACATTCTGGTATGATCATCTATGTCAAGGGAGCTAACGTGTCAAAGTTCAGAGAACAATGAGCAGCAAGGCAATGCTGGCTCTAATTCTTCACTGAGTGTTCCTGAGACAATTCCTTAATCCAAATTTCCAATTTCCTCCCGGAGAGCATGGCTAATACTTCACTTTTTCCACCCTCCACCAGCTCTCCCTGTACAGATGATACTGTCCAAGTAAGGCTGTTCCCCACTCACTGAACACAGCTGTGGCACCTAAACATCTCCTGAAAGGGTAAAAATAGCTACGAGGTACTGCAGACACAAATCCCACCTGCTCAGTTTCTTGCCCTTGCCATGAAGGAATCTTGTTTTGCATGTCCACTGCCACAGTTGGATTTTCCAGCCTGCAGACAGTTTGTCTGCCCAGCCTAACTTACAGACTCCTGGCCAAGATTTCATCTCACCTTATCAGTGTATTCAGCATTCTTCAGATCCTGACAACCCACGCCCCTCCCTCACTGCTTCCCAGGATCCCTTTGTATTCTTGTCCTTATCTAGTGCTGCCTTTTATCCTTCTTGCTTTTTCTTTTTGCTATCATTTCTCACCACACACCTTGAGAAGGGTGAGTTTCCTGAAAGAAGGCTTATGGAAAAGATCTTGCCTCCCTATCTGAGCAAGCAAGGGAGCCAGACGCTATTTACATATCTTCTGATAAGCAGTGAGAATGACCTGATGGTCCTGTGAAGTCCATAAGGAATCGGCTTTGTGCTGTTCTGCATTTTCTGCTTGTCTATGCTTGCCCAATTCTAATGAACTAACAGTATTAAACATATTTTACATATTGTTATAACATTATTTGGAGGAGAAAGCAGTATCGCTGTCCTGAATTTAGTTATGAAAAACATGATATTGGCAACACAGCATTTAAAATAATGAAAATAACTTTTAAAGTATGATTTTTTCTTATTAATTATCAGTTAATTTCTGCCTACAGTTTTAGGTTACAGCTGCATCTAGTTTCTATTTTTTTCATGCAACCATTAGGGCAAAAATTATACTTTATTATATATTATTAATTTAAATTCTTTACTTCTTTTATAAGGACGAAAACTGGGGCAGTATTGAGCTTTTTACAGATGACATTTTCTTTTCTTAACATAATTTTAAGGATCTGGAGCCTCACAAGAAAACCCCAGAACAGCCAAGACCCCTCTCACAAATACACACGGAGTTAAGACTGATGCCTTGCAATAGACCAAGAGCTCTCACTGCCCTGGCACTGTGGGAGAACTGTGGGAAGGGAGGGCTCAGCACTTTGGTTTCGCTGTGAGGAGAGGAGAAGCAGCCCCAAACTGTCCATTCTCATCCATCAGCAGCGCTGAGGTAGTGAGCAGCCCTGCAGGAAGTGTAAAGAGGAACCCGTGGGCTGACCCAGGCCAGCAAAGCGACAGAGGCGTCAGGCTGGAGGGCTGAGCTGCCACCACTCCCAGGGCTGCTTTGGGAGTCCGCTGTGGCTAGCACAAGTCCTGGATAAGGAAATGCAGGGGTAAATTTGGACATCACTCTGGAACATTTCCCTTTCACTAACTGAGCTTCCCATGGTATGAATGCCGCAGATTTCTGAGTATTTTGTGCTCTGTAGCTAAGAAATAAGAGAGGCTGGGCTATGAGGTGACTGACTACCAGGAGAGAACTGTTTGCATGACCACTTCTGAAAATACAGCTGAAACTCTCCTGGGGGCAGATCCTGAGATTGTAACTGTTTTCACTCGGACCACATTCAAATCAGGCTGCACTGACAACAAACAGAGTGAAAGCCAAGCCACAGTCTCGGGAGGAGAAGACACAAGCAGCCGTGAGAAGGGAGCACACGAGCTGCCCCTGCAGGGGCTGCCCGCTGCTCTCAGGGAACTCTCCTTGCCCTAATTTCGTTCTTTCATTTTTCATTAGATACTCGACCTGTTATGACTTTCAAAGTGGTTAATTCAGAGTTTCATCTTACTCACAGCACTTATCAAGTCCTAGCACTCGGCAAATACCTCAAACGCACCTGCGTTGAACTTGGCTTTAGATTACAATAGAAAAACTACTCCTTTGGTCAACTGAAGTTGGTTGGTCACCTCTCAGTCCCTGACAGCTACACCCACCCTGTCTCTGACAGACACCTGTTGCACCATCTGCTGCAAGCAGAATAAAGGAATATCTATTAATTTTCGCTTCTCTTAATAGTTACAACCAAATCGTGTGATGGTCAAAATTCCTGACGTTTGAAAGGCTTTTCTATAGGTGCAGTTTGGCACAACACTGACTTTAAAGCAATACAGACACACCATTTGCAAAAAAAAAACCCATCCACATGGAGAAATCAGGTAGAAGGCTTCCTTCCAAGGAGCAAATTACACCATCCCAACCCAGATGAGCTTGACCCTAATGTAGCACCTTGAAAACACAAGCAGAGGCCTAAAACACACAATTCCACACATCCATTTGCTGCCATACCAGATCTCAGTCCAAACACTTACACGTGAAAATCCCTCTTAAGTCGGTTTTTGAAGTTGTATTCATTCTCATCTTGGCAATCTGCTGATGGCAACGAGGCAAGTTCTGTGTGTGATACTTTATTCAGCTAAACATTACTGAGCTGTTCCCTCATCTTTCTGTGCCTGATGCTGGGGGACCGGTAGCAGGGCTGACAGATGCACCAAAGTCACATGAACTGTGCTGCTGCTAGGCAGGAGAAGCAAGTTGTGGGGAAAACATTTCAGTGCACCAGGTACTGAACAAGGGTATCGGAAATAATCACCCTGTACCACGGGCCTCGCCGTCTGAGAGGCAGCACTGCACTCAGAGCGCTGCTAGCAGCCTTGACCTTGAAGTGGTCCTGAAAGCAGGGCTGCAGAGGAAGAAGCAGCAGGACATTGGCAAGTAACTGCACTCAGGCGGAACGACAAGCCCGCGGCACGTCTGCCACAGGATCGCTGCCGCTGCACAATTCTGCCGCGCAGCCAAGCGCGAACCCTCCGGGAGCCGCTCACCTCCTCACGACCCGGGGCTGGCTGCAGTGACCGCTCACCTGCCCGTGACCCGGGGCTGGCTGCAGTGACCGCTCGCCTGCCCATGGCCCGGGGCTGGCTGCCGTGGCCGCTCACCTGCCCACGGCCCGGGGCTGGCTGCCGTGGCCGCTCACCGGGGCTGGCTGTCATGCCTGGTCACCTCCCCGCTCACCGGCGCTGGCTGCCGTGGCCCCTCACCTCCCCACGACCCTTGGCCCAGCCAAGCAGCCCCGGCTCTGCGGAGAACAATCTGCGCACTCTGCCCTCGCTGTACACAGCGCCGTCCGGCCGCTCACCTGCGAGCCTTCACTCTGCCAGCATCAGCGTTCTCGTGAGGCACGATGGCATTCATCCCGGCGGACGCTAACAAGGTGCTTTCCTGGCAAAAAGCAAGGATGCTTGTGGAGCTTACTTTAAGAGGATCGTTGTATGCAAAGTCACTGCAATGCTTTCTAGAGTCCCTGGGATATTTTTGTACTCATTCATTATAAGATCTCCCAACTGCTACAAAATAGCAAGGGCTGCAATAACAGCATTACACGTTTAAGGATGGCTTTAATTACGTACACAATATCTTTGCAAATGCTAGATAGCATCTTCTGCAAGAAAGGGTTGGTTTGTTTGCTTCTTATCCTCACAGTATGGAATCTTAGTGCTTCTTATGATGCAATATTAATTTGGTTAGACTTAATTTAATTGCTTTGGTTGGTAATTAAACTAGCATGTCAAATTAAAATAACCAGTATCATTATGAAGTATTTCTGTCACAGTGGCTCCTAAAATATTTCAGTCAGGACTAGATCCCTATTATTCAAGAGGCTGTGAAAAAAAATGCATGAGAAAATGGGGCTAGACAAACCCATCTGCCTCTTAATGTGAGGAGGCCACTTGGCAGGCACCTGTTACAGTACAGGTCCCTCTCCAGCACCAACAGCAACTTTTTTCTCAATCTCATCCTAGTTTGAATACCTTGACCTGAATGTCATGTCCAACAATACACCACAAACCACTAAAGCAGTGCTTGTTTCACTGCTTTTCTTTAGCTGTTTCAATGTTTGGTTAAATCTTCGAGCACGAGAGAGCAGGTTCATAGTGATGATTTTCCTGTACACCTCAAGTCACTGAGAGGTGAAGTAACTTCACCAAGGTAGTGGTTAACTCAGTGGTTTGCCCTTATTTGCACTGCTGCTGTAGCTGTGCTAAGAAGTTGGGCTCCTGTTTGAGCAGGAGTAAACAGATCAGGCCCTTGTTGACACACTGGCACAGGCAGAGGAGCTCCAACGTCCTGCCACTGGCAATGATACTTAAGGCACAGCACACCAGGCAATGGGGGTCTTTGACTTTTCTGCAGAAGCAGCTTCTACTGACGTGGTCTGCCCAACCAGGCTTTTGAGGCAAAAAGCAAGCATTTACCTGGAGTAACAGCTCTTGTGGAACTACACTGTTTGCTGAACTATGACTATTGCAGAGTATCACGAACAAGGTACAGTGTTACACGTACACTGAAGGAACAGAACCAACCCCACAGATTGCCAGGACAAAGGCTACCAACACTGAGCTTCAGCTCAGTCCTCTGCAGGCCGTGTGGCACAGTCTTGATTCCTTATTTCTACTGCATTAATTCATCAGTGAAGCTCGAGCCCACTCTCACCCTTGGAGCTCTCAGAAAGAGATTGCTTGCATACTCTCTTTCAGCTGGATGACAAGGGAAACATTCATTGTGGGCCAGGAGAACACATACCCGACAGTGAGTTACACAAGCAGTTGTGAGACAGTACTGGAATGTCAGCAAACAGGATCTTTGGGTCCAGCTCCAGCTCTGGAGGCAGAGAGCAGCCTAAGTCATCATAAACAAGAGGCCTATCACACCAGCAGGTAGATTTCCTTTGAAAGGTGATATGGCAAAGAAGATGAGCCCTGCTGCTCTCGAGGCCAGGGCTCCATTCCCAGCTCTGCACACAGCCTGCACACTGCAGTTTATCTGCAAAACAGATGCGAGACCACTGCCTCCCACCAGGAAGGATAACTGCCTTGTGGGAGTGCATGTGCTAAGAGCAGCAGTGGAACATGTGGGATCAGACATCACGGACTTCTGGGCAGCAACAAACAGCATTGTGACTGTGTCTAACTTCTCCCCCTGCACTCGCCCTTCCCCTGGCATTGTGTGGGCTGAACAGGCTTGCCAAATGTGTCAGAGCCACGTGAAATGCATGACACTTGTGACCATGGTCCCCAGGCTGATGGTCAAGTCTGAGACACAAACCAACCCAAAAGGAAATGAGGAAGGTCTTACCCATAACATAAAGGACTGCAGGACCAGTCTCAACGTGTTTGTTTATTCTGCAAAATTTAAGACGGAAAAATCTCCTGTAATAACAACTAAGCTTGTGAATTCTGTGCTATGTATAGCAATTCTCTTAAATGTGAGCTCTGCATGTGCTTGTTGATGTCAATGCCCTGTAACCAAGAGCCACTGCTGCCTATCACACACAAGTCCTCATTATGTTGCATAACAAATTACCTTTGTTGCCTCACAGAATGGCACAGTAGATTTTGTTGTTGCCCCGTGTAAACTTTAGTCTTGCAAATTCAGTTTTGCACTGACGCACTGCTGCTGCCTGACAAGTGCTTTATTTCTGTTGTTAAGCAGCAAGCTCCACGATATGCAGACGGCCACAGAGCCTGAAAAACAAGTTCAGAAATACATAAATACACCACCACTATGTCTGCAAAACAATCGGCCACGTGGATCCTGGCTGCTGTAACACGGGGCTTAGAGGCTGCAGCTACACATCCTGGGAGGCAGCACCGCTGCACATTCATCCCTCGTGGTCATCTGATGTTTTCAGTTACAAGGAAAAACAGGAGCACAGAGAAACAAAGAAAGTGGCAGAACAGCAAAGGAATTTTAAACTGAAAAAGAATTCATGGTGTTGGCATTTTAATGCTACACTACTGCCTTTTTAATGGATTCACCCAACTGCATTACACTGTCTCTTGTTTTCAGTGTTTAAATACTGTTTCTGACTAAAACCCACTAGTTACAGTGTTCATCTATTAAAGAACAAAGTGTGAAAATGTTAACAAATTCATCCATACGGTTACAAAATGTTAAACCTCACTAGACACACCTGAGTCTTCCTTCTTTATATAAGTTCAGCACATTTCAGGGGAAGGGAAACGTTTACTGCCAGGCTTCAAACAGTGTTTCCTTTCTTAAAACGTTTTAGTTGGCAGCTTTTTCTGTTGGCATATGGCCAATACTCTCGATAAGTGGGAAAATAGCAGTAATATCTACAGGCCAGATTTTGCCACTTCTTAAAATGAGTAATGCTATCTTATTTTCATATGTCCTGGCCATTCCCTCTACTCAGAACACTACTGGGAACTCACTGATAGCTGCTCCCTGCTTTCCCTGGACAAAATCCAAAGAGGAAGAAAATCTAGGCATTAGAAGGGTGAACTTCAATAAAGTCTGAGAGTTGGCCTGTTGGGTAACCCTAAATAAGGGTAACAAAATCTGGATGCTAGCTTATTTAAAAACACACATTTTTCCATCCCCTCCTGGTCCTTTGAGAATTGTATGCTCCAATCCCCAACACACACTCATCTCCCATGCACTCTACAAAATTTTTAGCTGCTTCTTAACTGAACCTGCCCTTTCATCAGTGCTCCTGTCACCCCACTGCTCACCCCATCTCCTCCACAGCCAAGCAACAGTCATCAAATAAATCACTGGAGACATTGTTGGACAATAGGTGAATGAATTACTGCTGAGGGACGGGGTTTTGCCTCTATTTACTGGCTGTAGTTAGAAACACTTGAAGCCAAATTTCAATTACAGGGATAAAATAAAGGCCGGCCCAGTCTGGGCATTTTGAGAGATAATTGTACTGAGTAAAACACTAAGGCACGGCTGATTTCAGACATTGCTGCTCACAGCTAATGGTGCTGGTACAAAATCTACCTGGGTATGACTGCAAAACTGTTTTGGAGAGCCATCACGGGAATGAGTGCAGTCAATGAAGGCAGCAGGGTGCCTGGATGCTTGAGGTACAGGACAGAGAAACAAAAAAATCTTCGTAGGAACCTCAGGTATGTGAGCACTGTACAACTGTAATTATGTTGTTATTATAACAACTGCTCCTTAGCTTGTGGGAAAATATCATGAGCAGTGTTAAGTGGAAGGGAGGGAGATTGCAGTCTGCCTGCTTCAGAGTAAAACACCAGCCCTGAAGCTGGTGAAATCTCCACCTTCACAACATGCTGGTGACACAGGGCCTGGGAAATTTCAAATGATGGCCGAAAGAGCAGGATTTCCCAGGAGAGAGAATGAGTGAGTCAAAGAAGACTTGATAGAGGCATTAATACAGGAGATGTCCTGATGTTTGGACACAGGGATATGGAAGGAAATGGAATGGGTAGGAAACTCACATCTGAAGAAATTTCACAGCAAAATTTAAAGTGAGTCTAGAGAAAGTCTGGACAGTAACAAGAGTAGACAGTAACCCAAGTCCTGTTTACGCTTCACACATTTTGACACTAACACATATTGTTGGAGTCCTGCTGTCAGCTCTGGGCTGACTGGTTACCCTCTTTTAATAATACAAGAAAAACATGACTTCAATGCAATTTGAAAGGCAACATTTTAAATGATAAAATCCTTTTCTACACAGCATGTAATTAACCTGTGGAACTCATTCTCACAAGATTTCCGTAGAGCTGAGGCTCCTCCAAAAAGGATTACATGTGTATTTATTAGCTGGCCTGATTCCACCTAGGGCAAGGGCAGTAAACATTCAGTTGAGTATTTGTGAATTATCCTTTTTAAGTCCCCGTGGAGAATGTGCCAGCAGCCTTAAGGATCTCAGCCATGGGAATGACAGACCCAGGGGCAGGAATTCTGCAAGGCTGCACTTTAACCTTTGATTTCTGCTCAGCAAGAGATGGAGCTGAAAGCTGCAACAGCACCCTCGGGACTTGACTGCAGCCTTGGCAGTGGGTGTGAACAGGTGACAGTGACAGAGAGTGCACAGGTGACTGTGACAGTGGGAGTGCACAGGCGACAGTGACAGTGGGTGTGCACAGGTGACACTGGGTGTGCACAGGCGACAGTGACAGTGTGTGTGCACAGGTAACAGTGTGTGTGCACAGGTGACAGTGGGTGTGCACAGGTAACACTGACAGTGTGCGTGCAGAGGTGACAGCGACTGTGCAGGTACCCCGAAGTGAGCGCACACCTGCAGTGACCACTGACCACACCCCTGTCCATTGCTGAGGCTGCCTCACCTTCCGAGCTCACCTAGTGTTCCACCCGCAGTGTTTTTGTGGTTCAGGCTCCAGCAGAGTCAGGGTCCCTTGCACAGCCGACACTTTACAAGCACAGATGGGCTGGTACCGAGTCCTGCCCGTGCTGTTCGTGATTTCCGCGCCGGCAAAGCCCCGCTCCCCCCGGCTGAGGCGGGCGGGACGGGCAAGGGGACACGGCCGGCAGACGGTGCAGCCCGTGCGCCTGCACCGGGCTCCTCGGAGCTCCCCGGGGCTCCTCCGAGCCCCGCCGGGCCCCTCAGGCTCCTCCCGCCCTCCCCCGGCCCAGCGCCGGCACCGCCCTCAGCGGGCCCCGCCGCGCCCACGGCGACACCTGGCGGCCACGGCCGGGACTGGCGGCTCGGGAACACCGGGATGGGATCGGGAACACCGGGATGGGACAGCTCGGGCCCACCGGGATTGGCTCAGGAACACCGGAACGGGACAGATCGGGAACACCGGGATGCGGGACAGCTCGGGCACAGCGGGGTGGGACAGCTAGGGCGCACAGGGATGGGACAGTTCGGTCCCATCGCGCCGGGCTCGGACACACCGGGATGGGGACGCGGGGCTCCGTTCTTCCAGCTGCCCTAAAGCTAACACTCCACCGGGGGAGTCCAGACTGGCTCCAGACCCTCTGCAGCACCGCCCCAATTTGCCTCTGTGTCTCAGGGACAGGGGCATTGGGGTGGGACTGCACCTCAGGAGGGGACACATCCTCCTGTATCTTGGCCTGAGAAGTGGCTGAGTTGCAGTGGAAAACCCCTGGAAGCTGTGGGTCTATTTGAGATGCTCGTTTTAGCTTCACCGGTTGAAAAGTCTGTGGGTCTTGTGGAAGGAGAAAAGTGGGTCAGCCTTGGAAGCCCAGCGACTGCAAAGGCAGCCTGTGGTGGAAACAGAGCCCTGTCAGCACAGCACAGGGGCTGAGCAGGCAAAGGACACCTGGAAGGTGATGTTACTCTTTAAAAAGACAAAGCAGAGCCCGGGCAGGGGCAGAGAAATTAACTTAGAAAGGAGAGGTAACATCCAAACAAGCTGATTGAGGAGGAGAGGAAGACTTTACCGGGTTTGCCTCTGCAATTCATCTCGGCTTTTTAGGGCACAAATCCTATCCCTACACAAATCTACAAGGAAGGAGCATCTGCACCTTTTGTGTTTCCTCACCTCTGGACAGAGATCAATTTCTCTTGGGGTGAGTTAGGCCCATCTCCCAAGACCCGTCTTCCATGAAAAATGCAGTCAAGGCTGCTGGCTCCTCACTGCTCCAGCAACATGCTAGTCCCCTCCAGGTGTCCCAGGCAGATCCACAGTGACAGGGCAGGGCTGGGACCTGGCCACAGTGTCAGTCTGCAGGTTAGGGTCCAGACCTGACACAGCTGTGACCATGGCTGGAGTTGTCACATAGCTCGGGTGAGGGTGAAAGCTCCAGGGTGAGCAGAAAGAGGCTCCTGGGCCATGGGCAGAGATGTGGCTGGAGGGCCCAGGGGAGGCTGTTTAGGATGATTGGAGCCTGTTGGTGCCCTCAGGGCCCTGACACACGAGAGACACACACCTGTACTGTCTGAAGGCTTGTGGTGATTCCAGGGACCTCCCTGCACAGGCAAGGAAGGATCTAATAGCAAACTGCTGACAGAGCATGGGGAGAGATTCTGCTCATGTGCAGTGGCAAGACAGGGCTGTCTCAGGGCCCTGCCAGGTCTCAGCAGTAAAAGCCTGGTTTCCCTGAAAATAGCCCTTCTGAAACCACCAGCCAGAGGGACATCACCCATAGCTGAGGCAACAAGAGGAAGGAACAAGATATTTTCACAGTAACTGCAAAAATCAAACACACTATTTCAGTATTTTACAATGGCATCTGTGATCCCACCATTAAGTGGGGTTTGGAGAAGCAGCTACAAGTTTCTACAGTTTTCAGTTCCATTTCAAAACTCTGACTCCGTGCATTTGCAGCCCAAAGTTTCAAGACAGCTCAAGCTTCACTGTGCTGGGTTTCCTCAGCCTCAACCCCTCTGGAAAACATTCCATGTGCACATTGCATCTCTCCAGATTTTATTCTCATTCCAAATCTGCAAGTACAAATTTAGTAACATTCCATTCTCCTAATGTACACTCACAAGATGTGCTGAAATGTCAGATGCTAAACGGTACAAAAAAGCACTTTAGCACGTTCCTGTTGATGTGCAATAGAAGAGAGAAGGCAGAAATTGCTTTAACATCTGTTGATTTATTAGATCTGAATACTCCCCTCCTTTCATCTGGCAGCAGCAGAGCCATTTACACTGCAGCAACTTCTTCAGAGCTTGCAGCAGAGCACAAGGGAACGGTCCCGTTTCTGTGGGATGTAGATCCCGGCTTGCTCTATCCCAGTGAGAGCTGAGGGATTACAGGAAGCTGACCCCAGCAGAGAGGAGTGGGCAGGCAGGTAATGCCCCTGCTGGGGGAGGAAGCAGAGGGGAGGCTGGAAAGCTTCCTACGGCTGTAGCTATTGTGTGCCTGCTTCCTCAGCTGCACAGGCAGGGAAAGCATTGCTGACGCAGCCGGGGATGGAGCTCACAGCCCGGCACTGCGGGGCTCTCCTGCCCCATCAGAACCGGCTCCTGACTGGAGCAGTGCTGAGTCATTCCAGCAAAAGTGATACAGGGTCGTTCCCCGTGGCTGGTATTGTTTCTCATGCTGCTAAAAACAGCCAGTTGGCAATATTCCTTCTGCACATTTGAATTTACCCAGAAAACTCAGCTTGGCCAAAAATGTTGAGATAACATAATTTTTTCCTGCTTCTGGATGGGAAACTGAATATTTTGACATATTAAGAGACTTCAAAATGAAAAAAAAAATAAAGGTTTTGTTCTGATATATTTGCATTTTCTCAGGGAGCGGAGGGCCAGGGAATCACTTTGTTAAAATTTCCCAGTCAGCTTGAAGAATAAGGATATGACCTTGTAGAAGTGAACTGTGACATGAACATTTTCTCATAACAGAAGACACAATCACTTCTTTGCTGTGGATCAAACAATGTGGCTGGTCAGTTGAACACTGTCCAAAGGAGAAAATGCGTGTTCAGACGGGAGCATCTTGTCCAAACCCAAAGCGCCACGTAAAAGCAGCACAGTCTGGAGCTACATGTCCTTGCCCCACCTCTGGTCCTGCCCTGCCCTTCCAAGAAGAGAGTTGGAGCTTTCTGTGAATTAGGGACACAGCCTGCCCCTTCTTAGAGGGAATTTAAGAGAAGAACTGTTAGCACAGCTGGCTGGTGTACTGGCTTTTGTCAGATGTCCTCCAAACTGGCCATTGCTCCCTTCCCTTCCAAGGCTGTGGGCACAAACCCTCTCTGAGCATCGATCCAGCAGCTGCAGCAGCTGTCAAAACCCTAAGGCCAAAAAGTTGTGAGGACAAATTTGCTTGGAATCAAATTAGAACTTCATCATGGTATAAGCATCAGGTTAAGCTTAGCCACCTCAGGGCCATCATTTAAACAAGCAGCCCTCAGTTCTCATTTTCTGCTGGCAGGAAGCTTCCTGACTTCAGTGTATTACTTTACCCAACTACCCTCATATTTTCCTAATATTGAAATTATAAACTACTAGAGCAGCTAAATATAGGAACAAAATTAACTTCAGGAGAAATAAAAGCTTATTTTGTCTCTTTTGATTTTGTTAGTAATATTTCTTTCCTTTTTCTGGGTACCTTGCTGAGATGGAAATAAAAAATCCTAGTTGCCAAATCTGTATTTAATCTGATGTTTCTTTCTATACAGTTGTTATATATTCTTTTTTTTTTTTCAGTCAAGGTTCCTGTGTAAATGCAAGTTCTCCACAGACTCCTAGTCTAAATATGTACTATATTAGTGGGAATTAATCTCTTTGGTACTCAAGGAGTGAATCTCTAGGGATTTTTCTTCCCTTCTGCTTAAGTTCTGTCATAACATGAGCACTAACAAATACTGCAATTTGCAAATACTCCATACTTGGTGTATAAAATTTAAACTTCTCACAGCTGCATTTCTGGCTGTGATCTCCATGGAGATGTCACTGACAATACCACCCCCTGAAGAAGGGAAAGGTGCAGTCATAGCTGGGACTTGCCTGGCTCCTGGGGAGCTGCAGCTGAGCAGCCTCTGCTGCTGCCCTGAGCTGCATCCCAGCAGTGCTGGAGCTGCAGAGCCTGACTGCTCAAAAATCCCACTTAGGTCAGGATCAATCCCTCCAACTGCAGCATTAAACCACTGGTGACCTGAAACTGGGGCACACAGCCCTGCAACATTTGCCTCCCTCTGCCTGTGTCAAGTCCAGCTAACTTTTGCCATCTTCTGGAGGAAGGGAAGAAAATGAGGGTGCTCAGATATATTTGTGCTTTATGAAACTTCAGACATTAGTTAATCTGGGTTTTTCCTGTTCTTACAAAGATCACTAAGTTTGTACAATTTTTAAGGAGCTTTTAACTATTTCATCCCCAGTTCTCCAATGCAGTTCTGATTCTGCCTCAGACTCTAGAAGCCTCATGTTCTTCAGAAACACTCCCAGGGTACACATATGTAGGGTTTCCTGACAAGTTCTTTTCAGCATTGCAGCCTGCTGAAAAGAACTGCTCAGCACCAGACCAGTGGTGCATTTCCCCTTGACTGAAACAAATATCTCCTTCACAAGAGAGCTGTGCTTTCCCGTGGATAGTGAACTCACTTCCTCCTGTTTTGTTTATAGCCCTATGTGAGCTCTTTCCTCTTCCATTCCCTTTTCCAGAAGCAGTAAGACAATAAGACATTGTTAAGTGTTAAACATCCATGTTTCTGTTTCTTGTCTTTGTAACAGGATTATTAGAATGATGAGAAATTAAACAGGGGAATGATAAGGGAGAATGGCATAATTTAGCTCAGATTTTTATACAGAACAGCAGAAAAGACATCCAGAATTGGTCCACCCAGAAATGGCCAGAGGCCTTTTTTGTTGTAGAAAAATTACAGATTAACCATGTACTGTTAATGAAGCTGGGATCCATGCTTGAGCTAGAACACTTTGTACCCTGGAAAAGGTGAATAATGCCAGCTGTGACAGGGCATGTAAATGAAGCACACAGGTCACTAACAAAATGCTGAAATGCCTCCTCCAACAGCGCCAGCGGATAAAGTATCCCCCAGTGAACTACAAAATCCTTGGACTCCTCAAAAAGGGCCCCTCGCTGGAGGGACGAGGGATAAATACAATCATAGGAGGACCTGAGAATACCTATGGAGAAGAGGAAACTCTCCAGTGTGTGGGAGAAAACTAAAGAAGTCTGACCTTCCTCACATCTTGGGGAAAATATCAAACAGACAATTTCCATATCACTCAATGCCTCTTTTAGCCCTAAAAAAGCATGAAAAGTTATGCTATTTACTAGCAGCTTACATGCACAGGAACAGACAAGGCAAAACCAATGACACTAATTCAATTAATAACTAATTAAACAATAAAACGTTGAATATATTTTGGAGCATTCAGTGCAAAATGACAATGTTGCCATGAGTATCAACAGGAGGAAACAGCAATGGCAAACAAGTGTGATATCTCAGTGAACAGCCCTGAAGTTCGGGGCTGCAGGACAGGGGAGCCAGAACCCCCATTTCCATCTCTCAGAGGGCAGGACAGAAGCAAACAGCAAACTGAAACAGAAAGCCCTGGCTCACAGCATGGCATGGAAAAGGGCATTACTGCTGCTGGACACGTGACAGGGTGGGAAAACTGATAGTATGGGGAACAGTGGGAGATCCCCAGGAAGGCTGAAATTTCTGTGTCATTTTATGTATATAATTACATGGACACACACACACACACAAACACACATACATATAAAACCATGAAAAAAACCCAAACCCCTCCCACATACTTTCAATATGCAAGTAGTAACCTTTATGCTTAGTTTTTCTAATGTAAAAGCTGACAGATTACACAATAAAGTATCATTGTTTTTCTTGCTGCTCTCCTTCTCTTTCCTATTTCATATCCCACTTCATTTTTTTCTTTCTCCTTGATTTCACTTCTTTCTTTCCTCCTTCCATTCCTTGCTCTCCCTACCCCCATATTAGCATTCCATCTTTCCACTCATTCTTGCTCTTTTCCTGCTGCTTCTGCTCTTCTGTCTTCTTCCCAGTCATTCATTTCTTTCATACTGAATTAACTGTACCCCTGGTCTATGAATCCTGACAATCTATCTGGTTTTAATTGTTGCATTGAACTTAGCTGGACATTTCAGAGAGCCATGTACATTTAAACTGAGGACCTTTCCAAAGTCTTCATAATTCAAGTTGATCCCATGTATTTGACACAAGAGCCATATGTTTTTGTGGATCACGTATTATTTTGCACATGTGAACACTTACAGAGCAGACCTGGGTTTGGGTATCCAGTGCTTTTGCTTTCTGAGCTGTCAAGTAATTTTGGGCTATGTAATATCATTGATACTTTGAAATGTGCAGAGATTTTCTCCACACTGCTAAAAATACTCTTTAAATGTAACAAATGAGACTCAGCACTGAGCCTCAGTGCTGACTGGGCTGTGCTTTCACGGTGGAAAAGGAGCCCTCCCATGCAGCTCCTGGTCAGGGCTAGCAGGGTGGTAGCACCAGGGTTTGAGCAGCATCGAGACCATGATGCTTCTTCATCACCATCAGCCTTGTTAGCACAGGTGCTACCGCTGCTTTGAAGGTTTTCTGATTCATCCCAACAAACTCCCTAGAAATGATCAATTCATCTATTGCATCCTCAGAGCAGACCTAGGAGCCTTTACTCAGACAAAACTCCTGAGCCTCACCCTGGTGCTACGTCTATAAAGAAGGGGAGAGAAGAGGGGGAGCATCATAATGGATTCTGGCAAAGGCATGTAAGAATTGACATTTCCTTCTCAGCATCTAACTCAATAAACTGAACATTAAATCCTACCCTAGGTGTGGGTGTCCCTGGCACATCTTTGTATCAAATGTGTGCATCTCCAGGGAAAAGTGGACAGAGACTAGGAATGATCTAAATGGAGGGGGAAAGTTCTCACACTGATTCAATTAGAGCAGTAGATGTTGTAATATAGCTTCAAGGGATAACTGAAACTTTTGGAGAGTGCTTCCTTTTTTTTTTCTTTTCCTTTTTCTTTCCTTTGGCTGCTGCCACATGGAGCTCATTTCACATTTCAACTATAATGTAAGTGATACAGAAAACCAGTTCCCACATTGTGTCAGATCCACTGGTGCCGAATCCACAGGCACCCTCCTTCAAGGAGTCTGAGAACACAGCTATGCTCAGAGGTTTACCTTTTCCACCCTGCTGCTCCCACACCTGGGCTTTTTAAGTGGATGAGTTTTATTTCTGACTGCCAGCCAGAAAATACCGAGTGACCACCAGAAAACAATCCATCTCACTCAGTTCTCTGGGAAAAATCACAAAAGTTAAATCATGACAGGTGTTCTGTGCTACAGTGACATGAGGCACAAGACAAAGGAAAAAGTGCCATTAACTGACTCTGTCAATAGAAATCCATACTTACACCGTGAGGGTGCACTGAGTTCATTACTGCTGTGCTGATTTGCACCAGGTAAGCATCAGCCCTGGCAAGTTCTCTGGGAGCAGGGCACCCTGTGGTCTGTGATAGCCAGCAGCCTGAAAACATCACAGAACTATTTTGTCTGGGGGCTCTCAGGAGCTGGGGCTGCTTTGTGTGCTGTGGTGTTGCAGGAACGCCTCAATCTTGCTTGAACAGTAAACAAATATAACCATAGCTACAAATATAAACCACAAAAAAAATTTCCCACTCCTGGAATTCCCATTGCAAGGTGAGCACCTTCCTCCCAGAAGCAGCCAGCACCTCATCTTCCCACTGCGCTGGCTCAAGCTGTGGGTGCTCAGTGAGTCCAAAATTCAGCTGTGCTCCAGTCTTCGACAGCTCAGACGTTGAAAGATTAGAGAAAAAACAACCCTGGAAATGAAGGCAGATAAGTTTGTTCACAGAAGAGAGCTGCCCTAGCTCAGTCCTCACCACTCAAACTCCTGCCATCAGAGCTGGCACATTGACACTGCAACACCGAGCAGGGACAGTGGCTTCAGCATGGCCAGGCTGGGCAGCCAAAAGGTGGATTCATTTACAGTCTATATTTCTGTGCTGGCAGCGGGTATCACAGCTCATCCTCCAGCTGGGCTGGCTGCTGAGACACAAGGACTGGAGTCACCTTCATGATTTTCCTCGTCCACTTCGTCCTGGGGGCTGTGGGAAGCCCTTGCAGTCCCCCTGCCCCACACAAATCCCCCTGTGCAGCCCCCGTGCAGAACTGAAACAGGGCAGGGAGCTCACAGCAGCACGGAGAAGCCGGGAGTTCTTTCTAACTGCAGCATCGTTTCACTGGTCCTTACATTTCTCTAGGATCCACCGCACCTGAGTTTCCTCAGCAAACCCTGTTTCTCCTGACTTTATAAATAGTCAGCTCCTTTTCTAAGAAAGGGCGCTAGCCAATCATATAAAGAATATTAGAATTCATGTAGTATCTAATAAATTGCGAACGCCTTAAACTCTATGACATTGGGAAGTACAGAACTTGGTGATTTTGTTGCATAAATTACAAACTGCTGCTATAAGCTAGCAACAATCCTATGTCCATGCATCAACAGATGAGACTAATGTATGGAAAGGGATAATTCCTTGGCTCATACCCTTTTCTTTTTTTCTCATTTCACATTTTGCAGTCACAAATGTGATTTTGCTCAAGGTCAATGGACTACACAGTGTTTTTTGGGGTCTGAGTAATATTAAGTGAAGGTTTACTACCAAAAATGTCAGTAAGTGTGCACACACGTTTTATGTGTTTGTAGAGTCTCAGTTGCCAAAGAAGGATTGTATCCTGCATGTATTTACAGGAAAATTTGGCTATGGAGATTACTTGACACCTTCTAGTTCTGCTAACCAAGTGCTGCTTTCCACAACACCATATTCAAATCCGTACGGGGCAGCACTCCAAAACACAAGAACCCAGAACTATTCGTTACATGAAGGAAATTTTCCTTAAAGGGGAGGTCAGTGGTTAAAAACATGGAACACCAGAGCGGTGGTAAAAGCCGGCTGTCAGGAATGAGGGCGAGAGAGGTAACAGCGAGAGAGGGAGAGCAGCAGCGAAGGAGAATCCGCGAGGGGAACGGAGCCGGGAAAAGCAGAAATGTGCAAGCGCGCATTTCTAGAGCAGGAATTCCCCGCATTGCGAGGCCGCACGGAGAACGTCCCGAGGCTGGGAAACACCTCCCGTCCCCGGGGCTTTGCCGGGCGCTTTCTGGCGCTCGGCCGCTGCTGCGGTGGGGACGCGCCGAGCCCCCGGGGCTGGGGACACGGAGCCGCTCCCGGCGGGGCGGGGGGACACGGAGCCACTCCCGGCGGGGCGGGGGACACGGAGCCCTCGGGGCTGGGGACATGGAGCCGCTCCCGGCGGGGCGGGGGGACACGGAACCCCCGCGGCGGGGGGACACGGAGCCGCTCCCGGCGGTGCGGGGCCGGCAGAGGGCAGCGCCGGGCTGGGCTCGGACACGGCTCCGGACACTGCCCCGGACACTGCTCCGGACACGGGCCCGCAGCGCCCCAACTGCAACTGCTTAGGGCGTGCTCCTGCCTCAAACCCCGAAACATGTCATGTGCAACATCAGAAAGAGGCTCTGGTGAACTCCCCGCCTCTAATGGGAAACACTTGAGAGTTCTACCAAATCTGTCACTTTTTAAATGAAAACATGAAAAAGGGCCGAGATAAAACAAAACAACAGGGAAAAAAAAAGTTGGAATCATGCACTTTGATTCAGATACTGAAAAATTTTCCTCAAGGAATGGAAAAACTGATGGGGAAAAAATAAAAAAAGGCAAACCAAAATCTTCTGGTGCTTGCAGCAGCCGGAGCAGACATTCTTTGCTATAATCCCCTCAGTCCCTTCGCGCTTCGGGAAGGGAAAAAAAAGCCCAAACCCTTCTGTGATGGCTCTTAGAGATTTTGGGACCTTAAGATGTTTAAACAAATGGTTCCTATTTATATTCCAAGGCAACTGGTGACTGTCCCAGACACCACTGGCTGCTCTGGGCTGAACTGCACTGTGGTTTATCCAGAAAGTCAAACCAAGAGGCTTCCGAAGCAAACTCGTTGATTTTGGGGAAAGAGCAGGTTGAGAGGACTGTTCCCCGGGACTGGAACTACAACAGGCCGGGCAGGAGGCTGCTGTACAGGAGATATCATCACTGATGTGTATTTTAAAAAGTCTTACTGCTATCTTTTAAAATCTCCTGTTTCTCTTTTTTTTGAAAACGTCCCCGTATCTCGAGGGCTTCATAGGGAGCAGAAAAGCGGCTTGTACGGCCGGGGACTGATAGGCCGCCCCTTCCCATGTCCCTGCTCCCGCCCTTGCCCCTTGCCCTGGCTGCCCGGAAGGGTGGCCGCTGCCCCGCGCCCTCCCGTCGCTGCCTGGGAACATCAGATCCATGGCAGGATCTAGCGAGGACACGGATTGAAGGACATGGCCTCGGAGGCCCCTCTCCCACTGGTACTAGCGGGGATGCCGGGGCCGTTCCCTCCTGCCCCGCCTGGGGCTGCTCTGAAGGCAGAAGGGGCTGGCAGCAGCTCCGCGCAGCGCCAGGCAGGCATGGCCCCAAAACCTTGGGGAAAACGCATCAATGAAGAACTCCGCCTGCCCAAACCTCAGGCTCCTGCAACCTGCTTCTCCCCGAAACCCCTCCCGGCCTCACCCCGCTCCCGGGAGGTGTTTTAGTAGCCAGGCAGCCAGCGGCAGTGAACATTTCTCGAGATTTCGTTGTCTGGGCTGTGCGAGCCGTTACCGGCGCTGCTTCTCATTCTCCGCCAGGGCTGCCAGCAGCTCCTCTGCGGGGCTGGATGTGGGTTTGGATGCGGGGCTGGATGTGGGGCTGGATGCGGGGCTGGATGCGGGGCTGGATGTGAGGCTGGATGCGGGGCTGGATGTGGGGCTGGATGCGGGGCTGGATGCGGGGCATCCTTCGTGCCGCAAGGACCACACGTACCCGAGCGCGGGGAGCAGCCAGTAGCCACGTACCAGACGCCTCAGACGTTGTGACTGATAAGCACCAAGTGATATCACCTCCAAAGCCAAGAGCAGAGGAAGCGCCAGTCAATATGTGCATAATACAATTTTTTTTCTGAACATCGTGTTAAAACCAGCACCTGAAAAAGAGAGATCAGTAGCGAGTGACTCTTTTTTGTTTCTTCCCCGTTTTGATAACTTAGAACATTACGCCTCATGTTGTGCTCAGCTTCGCCTTGTACTTTTGTTTGGGTTTTCGAGGAACAAACGATAGTAACGAAAAGAGTCACAGTTGTCGCTGGGAAAAACGGGGAAACGGGAGACATATCTGAAACTCTTAACTCAGTAACTCTCCTCTCCGGCTGGGCCGCCGGCGTGCCTCCAAACCCGCACCTTGGCAAGCACTGCTTGTCCGAAGAAGTGGAGGCTACCCCGACAGCCCACAAATCACGAACTTCCTCCTCTCCCAGCGCCCATTCAGCCAAGCCCCGCGGTTTTTCTTCAGACGTCCCTACCCCAGCCAAACCCCAAATCGCCCATCAGTTGTCGGTGACATGTCCCTCGAGGGCCAGCCCGCGGCTCGGGGCCACTCCGTGTCCGCATTCACCCCGTGCTGCCTCGTGTCATCGAAAACGGTCACTGTGAACGAGAAAGGGGAAATTCCGTCCCGTTATTTCGTGATCTCTCTGAATTCGTGTAGAGTGGGGGAAAAGTTCCTTTTGGGGGGAGAAAGAAATTAAACGAAAGTAGGCGAACAATTAATCTGCCGGCAAAACCGTAGGGTTCACAGGGACCAGATGGGAAGCCAGGAGCTTCTGCCGGTGTCAGGAGCCACCTGTGTGCCCTCATCCGCATGTGCCCTCAGCGAAAACCGAGTTTGGCACCTCCGGCACGGCAGGGCAAGGTGGCTTTCCGTCTGCCGTCATTTTATAACGGGAAAAGGCCTTACACAGCTCTCAAACCCTCTCTCGCAGGCAGCTGGCGTTTCACTTTAAAGTCGCACCTGATGAGATTTCTCGGGGTATTTGCTCACTGTGCAACCTTGAGGGAGAGCAAGGCTCTCTTTTCCCCGCCCATGAGTTCCTGATCTGTGGTCCTCGCCTGCCTCTTTCCGGGACCGCGGGCAGGTTCCCGCAGCGGGGCAGGCGGGGTCCCGCGGGGCGCAGCCCTGCCTGTTGCCCGGCGCCGCATGCCTGGGGCGGGAACAAGCATGAGGTTTTGACGAAAGCCAAATTCTTCGTTAGGAAACATGCAACTGATTCTGAACGAATTCCCACCAGCCCACCAAATCCTGCAGCTGCTTGTTTGGCCAATAAAACCCCGTGTGGTTTCTAAACTTACGGAAAAAAAAAGGAAAAATATGTCCATCCAAGTAAACTATAAGTGAAAACTCATTGATTACCTCCGCCTTCCTGTCTCTGATTTGATTAATCATTTGCCATCGTGCTTTCCGAGTCACTTCTGTGTTGGTTTCCCTCCGCCTGAATCCTGTAAGACTTTTCCAGAAGGGAGGCTGTGATGTTCAGACCAACATACTGTAAACAACCACAAGAAGCAGAGCGAATGTTTTCAATACAGCTCGAGGACTAAAATAAACTCATTGGATTAGGCCAGCCCGAGTGATTGTTTTGGTGAATGCTTCCCAGGCCCACTGCCGAGCATATCCCCGAGGGCTACCTGGGGCGGGCGGCGGGAGGAGCCCCCCTGCCCTCCCGCCTGACCCGTGCTGCGGGGCAGATGTTACACTGCCCCGGAGCAGAGCCTGCCAGGGCGGTGATGCCCCGCAGTCCAGGGGATGGCATTCTGGTAGGTTTCGTACGGGTGGATGGAGAAGCCGCAGGGAGCCGCAGGGCTGGGAGCCCCGCTGAGGCCACTCGCCCTCCCGGCCGCCGCGGTGTGCCCAGGGCTGCCGGCGCCGCTCCGGGGCTCAGCACGGGGTTCTGCCGCGCTTCTCGGGGCTCTCCAGCCTGGCTATCCCGGCCCTGCCCGAGCCTGCCCCAGCGTCGATCTTTTTAGCCCTCGCAATATTTTCTTCACCGTCTTGTATTGACCAAGGCACCGCGCCGACTGCCCGTGCCCGCCTGCACGGAGCTGGTCCCCTCGCGTTTGAGGCTGGCCGGCCCCTCCTGCGAGTGGGAAGAAGCGGACCCCGCAGGGCGCGGGGATCGGTGTCCCCGGAGTGTGCCCGCCGCCCGCTCCGTCGAGCCGCTCTCCGGCCGCACAGGCCGGGCCCGAGTCGGGGCCGCCGGAGCTCGCCGCGCTCCCGACTGTCACACAGGCAGAGCGGAGATTTTTTAAGTAACAAATGTACTTTTTTATTTTTGAAACAAAAATATCGTTTTCGGTTTAACAATAGCCGGATCTCGCTGAATGAAGCCTTTGCATATTTTCCTGTTTTAATTGGTTGCATAATAAACAGTCCTGACCCTGCACTCTATTTTCAATGAGTTCAGGGTGAAACGCAGACCATGGGACTGGAAATGACTTTTTCACCACTTAAAACACTGACAAGAATACCAGGAATCAGGCGGTATTAAACAGCCGCTCCGGCCGGGGCGGGAGGGAGGGCGCAAGGTAAGAGCTCTGTGTGTGTCTCCTCACGGAGCTTGGCTCTGCCCTGCCCGCAGCCACCGTCTCCTGCCCGGTGCCGGCACGGCGAGAGGAGCCGGGACAGAGCCCACGGGTCCCTCATTCAGCACTCCGCTGCCGGGCGGCTGTCGCAGCGGTCCCGCGGGCAGAGGGCAACCGCGCCGTGCCGTGCCGTGCCGTGCCGTGCCGTGCCGTGCCGTGCCGTGCCGTGCCGTGCCGTGCCGCCCCGCGGGGGAGCGCTCCGGCGCCCAGGGCTCTGCCACCCTCCGAAGGGGCTCTGCACCCTTCAAAGGACCGGAGAGGACGAGAAAGCTACCGTCGCAAAACATCCCCCGGAGCTGGCACTGCTCGGGGGCTGGAGCAGTAGAGGGGCGCTGGGAGTCCACTCAGCCTCGGGGATCAAACTCTCTCTTTCCCCGATAGAGACAGGCTGCTTCCACGCCCGCTCCGGGCAGGGAGAAAACACCCCTCGATCTTCTACTTTCATCTCTCGCCAGCGTTGCATAAACGAAAGGGCAGCGGCGGCGGCTCAGCAGCCCCGAACCCCCCTTCCCTGGCTCTGGCCCCCGGAGCAGCCCCCCGGCGGGGCGGCGGCCCCGGGACCGGAGGAGGCTCCGCGCCAAGGTGCTGTCCCGGGGAGCGCGTCCCGCTCCGTGTGCATTCCTCCTGCCGTCATTTATATAAAGGGGAAAGACCTTACACAGCGCGCAAACCCAGCGCTTGCCAGGAGTGCGCTCGGCCGCTTAATTTTGTGAGGGGCCGACAGGGCTGGGCGGCAGCGCGGCCGGGGGAAGGTGGGAGCGGCGGGAGGAGGAGGCGACCCGGGCTGAGGGAATGCTGAGCCACCGCGGGCACCCTTAGTCCTGTGGTGGTGTTCGTGCCCACGGAGCTGACCGCAGAGGGGTCTGTACAGGCCCTGCTGCCGCTCGGTCCTTGCCGTGCCAAGTGCCGCTGTCCCGGGGTGCGGCCCGGTCCCGCGCATCACTCGGGCTGGCAGCGGGCCCGCGGGGAGGCAGAGCTCGGACGGGACACCCGGTCCCTGTGTGCCTGGGCGCTCGGTAGCGCGCAGCGCGGTTCGTGGCGGCTCCCCAGGGGCCGTGCCCGCTGCCGAGGCAAGCACCAGCACGCGGGGGGAGATGACGGCCACCCTCTCCCCAGGCCGAACGGGACTGAACGGGGGCCCCGGCCATTCCCGGCAGCGGCGGAGGCCTGGCTGCAGCCGGCAGCGCCCGGCGGCCAGGGACCGCGGGCGGGTTCTCTCCGCGATTTCCCTGAGAGTTTACATTCAGCGCAGTCTCTGTCTGTAAAATACAGAAAACGATCGTGAAAACAGCCTACAGGCGCGACGGCCACACGGGAGCGGCGGGGGGAGCCCGGGCCGAACGAGAGCAGAGCCCCGGCCGGGCACAAGGAGTCCGGCAGACGCACAGACCCTGGCCTGGCTGCGAGAGAGGCCACACGGCCCTGCCGGCCCGCTTCTCCCCCAAACGCGCGGCTCCCTGCCTCTCACTCGCTAGTCAAGCGCAGCGGGACCTGGGTGGAGACCACTCGGGAACTGGAATAGACCCAGAGGCCGCACGTCCCTGTCCGGCACCGGCCTGCCGCCCCCTCTCCCTGCACCTGGCATGGTCACGTATGTCTTCACTCAAAGCTGGCGAGCCCCAGCCGTTCCCGGGCGTGTGCCAAGGGTGCTTCGGCCTTTGCTCCAGGCCGAACGACGGCACAGCCCAGGAAGGAGCCCAGGGAGGCGCCGGTTGGTTTGTACGGGGGTCCAGGGAAGTGCTTCCACCCTCCCTTCGCCCCGTGCCCACCTCCGGTGGCAGGAGTTTCCCTTTTGGCCTCAACATACCCCGGAGGAAAATAGCGGGGTTGGCAATACCTATCTAACAAGGAACAAGCAGCAGGCCCTGAGCCCTCCGGTGCAAAGCTGCGATCCTTGGTGCCTGTGAGCGGTGCTACCCTCTCCCCTCCACTGCGAGGGCCCCGGGCAGGTCAGAGGCGCGGAGGTCCCGCAGAGCCACCGCTGGCAGCGGCGTGAGTCCAGGCCGCGTCCCGTGTGCGCTGGCATCCCCACTTCGGCCTTTGGCCTCCCGGTACACCGGTGCTCGTGCAGGGACCAGGCTTTCTCCGTCCCGCTCTGTCCCCGGGACAGCCGCTCGGGCCGCGGGTCCCTGCACAGCGCGGAGCGGTGGCGACATTGCCGCCTCGCAGTGACCCCGTTTTCTGCACCCCCTCTGCGTCTCTGTCGGCCCTTCGGAGCCCCTCGCCTCGCAGCGCCCTCCCCGCCTGGGGAGCGGGACCAGGGGGCACAGCAGGGCTCTGGGATGGCCCCGCGGGTTCCCCAGAGCCCCTCTGCCCGGGCCGTGCCCGCCGAGCGGCAGAGACGACCGGTCGCCACGTCTCTCACTGCTTTCTGTGGCCGGGCTGGAGGCTGCCGCTTCCTGCCGTGCAGGGAAGCAGGCCCTGACAGAAAGGGAGAGTGTCAGGCAGCCGGGCAAGGGCAAGTGCCAGGCCGCTGGCTGCGGAGCAGAGCGCTGAGCCCCATTCCCGGATTCACCCCTGGCAGCCCTGTCCTCGGCGAGCTGCCCGCGGGCCCGGGAGGCGATCACGGCATCCCCGCTGTTGCCGCGGAACCGCAGGCCTGGCCCAGGCCGGAGTCTGAGCGGGACCCACTGCGAGCCGGGCCGGCACCGAGCGGGGGCCGCTCCGCCTGCCCCATCCGCTCCGGACCCCCCGGCCCTGCGCAAGGGCCGCTGCCTGCGGGGACGAGCAGGGGTAGAAGGAGGCCCAGGCCGCTGCCGGCTCGGCGAGAAAAGAGAAACCCGCCTGCGGCTCCCGGCTCCATCACCGGCCCAGGCCCGCATAGGGCTCAGGCCCCGTCGCAGCATGGCCGGGCCGGGCTCGGGGCGACACGGGACCGCTCTTTTCCTTCCAGACCACGGCTGCGAGCACGCGGGGAAGAAACGAAAGCGGAGCCAGGGTCCGGTGCAGCCCCAGGCACTGCCGCAGGCCTCTGCCGCCGGCGTCCCGGGCCGGTCGCACGGGTGGCGGTCGGCAGCTGCCCGCGTCCCGCAACAGAGGCGCTCCCGGGCTATCCCGCCCCGCACGCCCGCGGAACCAACGCAGCGGTCTCCGCACCTCTCGGCCGCGGCAGAGACAGCCCCGGGCTCCGGGAGCTCTCCGCCGGTGCCCGGCGGAGCTGATGGAGCGCCCATGGAGCAGGGTTCCCGCAGCCGAGCCCCGTGCCGCAGCGGGGAGCGCTGCAGTCGCGGGCCGGGAGCGGTGTCCGCAGCCCCGAGCGGCCCCGGCAAGCAGCGCCCGCCCCGCGCTCCGCTGCCGCTTCCCGATCGCGAGCGCGGAGGAGCGGAGTGAAATAAAACGATATGGAAAGAAGGAAAGGCATTTTATTGGAGACTTTACAATGCTAGAAAGTACAATGAAAGTGCTAGTTCATTCTAGAAAAGTTGGTCCCAAAATGGTACTATGCCACAGCATCTATCGGTTTACACAAACATTTACAAAATCGCTATGAACTGGCCCTGTTTTAAAATCGCTATTTTTTTTCACATTAATCTATGTAAAATTGAAGGATTTGAAAAAACCTTTTAAGAAAAAGGGTAAGCATTCAAAAGCAGAACCTACCGGAAAATCCATTTTGGGCCAGGTTGGGGGCAAAAAAACTTAAGATAGTTTAAACTTTCATTATTAATAATAATATGCACACGGAAATATATCCCAATTTACAGGAAAGCGTCTCTTTTCTTTTTTTTATAGCATCAAAATATTTTTTAGACCTGTATAAAATTACTTTTAAGACCTCAGAGGACATTGTCTCCTTTAAAAAATATATTTACCGCTGCCGAAACGTTTCACGAGTGACCCTGGCGTGTTTTGTTTGTTGGTTTCTATTAACCAGCAATATCGCTGTTACAGCAGTCCCCACGTTAAGTACTATTTTAACGAAAAGCCACAGCTCGGAAGAAGCGCAGTGCTTTGCAGAGCGAGGAAGAAGACAGAGGGGATGAAGAGAAGGAGAAGGACGAGAACCGTGGGCACTCGGTAGTGTTAGGCCCCGCCAGCCCCGCATCGCACGCCTGAAAATACCTCCGCTATTTACAAACTCCGCTTTACTCTCCCCATGGCTGAGCTTGAAAAGACTACGGCTGAATTACGTAAGAGTATAATTTTCAGCGCTGAACAGCCAATTTTTAATTAGATCCTCCCCCCCCCAAAAAAAGAATCCCCAAAAAAACCCAAACAAACAAACAAACAAAAAAAACCTAAACCAAAAAAACCCATCAAATCCAACAACTCACAAACACACACACGACCAGAGAAAGTCCCGGTGAATCCCCGCTCGCCCGGAGACAGGCGGCCCGGCCGCCGCTGCCGGCGCAGCCCCGCGGGGAACCCCCACACTTACACTGCCTTCTTCTCACGGAGGAACGGCTCCTACACTGACACTACAGGCGGGGCAAGGCTGCTATTTCCCCACCGCCAGAGTTTGGGCACAGAGAGAGGGAAGTCCGTGGCTAGAGACGAGGAGAGACGCGGAGCGCAGGGGAACGCGGCGGGGTAGGAGAGAGGGGCAGCGCGGCCGGTGCATTTCTGTGGCGGCGGCTGGCCGGAGCCTCCCTAGATGTCTATGCGGGAGTGCAGGGCGCTGTGTTTGCTGTCGTGCTCCCAGTAAGAACAGTGCATCATGGACAGCTCGGCGGGCTGGCGGGCGCAGGCAAACTGGAGGCCGGCTCCGTTTGCCGCCGGGGCCGCGGGCGGCGGGGGGCTGGCCGGGCTGAGCTGCTGGGGGTGGTGGGCGTGCGGGTGGTGATGGTGGTGGTGGCCCATGCCGTTGTAGGAGTTCACCATGCTGGGCAGCGCCATGCTCTGCACCCGCGAGTAGGGGCTGTAGGACGCCGGGCCCGAGAGTCCTTTCACATTGACGGGGCTGACGTTCCCACCAGACATCTGGCAGGACGTGTAGGGCATGGGCGCGGGGGGCTGCGCCAGCGGCCACGAGTTGTTCATGAAGGTGGACTGCAAGTACTTGGGCGGGGACAGGTAGCCGTAGCTGTCGGGGCTGAAGAGGGTCTTGCCAGGCTGGAAGTGGGTCGGAGGCGGCCGGAAAGGCCGTTTCATCCTTCGTCTCCTGCGGTAGTTGCCCTTCTCGAACATGTCCTCGCAGGCGGGGTCCAGGGTCCAGTAGTTGCCCTTGCGCTCGCCGCCACCCTCCCGGGGCACCTTGATGAAGCACTCGTTGAGGCTGAGGTTGTGGCGGATGCTGTTCTGCCAGCCTTTCTTGTTCTTCTCGTAGAAAGGGAACTTGCTGATGATGTACTGGTAGATCCCGGACAGCGTAAGTCTCTTCTCCGCGCTCTCTCGAATGGCCATGGCGATCAGGGCCACATAGGAATAGGGGGGCTTCTGCGAGGGGTCCGGCTTCTCGGGGCCCTTGTCCGCGCTCAGCTCCTCCTTTCCCCGATCCGGCTCCTTGCTGCTGCTGGTGTCATGAGCCAGCAGCGCCACCGTGTCCTCCTCGCCGTCCGGGTAGCTGCTCATCATGGTGCCCCGCGCCCGCCGCCCGGGGCGCCCAGCGCCGCGCCGCGCGGTGCGGAGCGCTGCCCGCTGCACGGAGCCCGCCGCTGCCGGCCGTGCCGCTCCGCGCTCGCCGGGACGGGGTCGGA
>VWZS01007625.1:237294-389110 GCA_013397075.1 Rhabdornis inornatus | reverse complement strand
GTCGGGGCCGGGGCTGCCGGGCTCCCCAGGGCCAGGGCGAGCTTCTTTCTGCCGGCCACCCATGCTGCTCCCGGCGCTCCCCCTCGCAGGCATTTCCGCGGCGAGGGCCGGTGCAGGTGTAGCAGCACTGCCGCGTGTGTCATCACCTCCACCAAATGGCACATTCCTCCCTTCTCACTCCTAAGCGGGGCGCGTAGCTCCTTGGCAGGGCTCGCTCGCTCGCAAAGGACATTTGACATCCAAGGGTCTTGTTTGGGTTTTTTTTGACAGCCCCACGAAGGGGGATTTCGGATGAACACCAGGGCAGAAGCTCAGCCCAGCGCTGGGAGCGGCGGTCAGGCCGAGCAGCAAAGGTGAGCGCTCAGCCCCGTGTGCGACTACTTGAACGTTTGACACAAGGGCAGGCAGGGGCTGACGGGCTCTCCCCTCTCCTAATTAAGCCCTTTTTGGGACATGAAACAATTACCTGAAAGCGCAGGAACACGCCCCTGGCAGCTGTACGCTGTAGCTGCGCTTAAGCGGAGAGCTGAGGGCTTATCGGCATCTACAGAAATGCCGCAGCGAGGGGAATGCAAGTAACGGGGACGGGCAGCGAGCAGAGGAGCGCGGAGAGCCCTTTCGGGAGAAGTAGCGGGGATCCCGGGGTGCGACCCGGGCCGCCCGTGCCCCCGGCTGAGCCCCGCGCCCCGCCCGCCGCCGCTCCCGGGGCCGGGCAGCAGACGGGCGAACCCGGACAAGGCGAAGGCAGAAGGAGCCAGCGGAGCCGCTCCCGGGCCGGTGCTGCAGCCACTCGCCGGGGTAGGGGTAGCAGAAGGGGAATTAGCGATGGAGGGGGCTCACAGCGCCTTGCCCGTGTCCCGGCCTGCTGCGGCGGGGAAAGGGCTCTCGCTTTCTGCACACAAGGGCAGAACAGCCCCGGCCGCAGCCCGGCCCCGGCGCAGGGAAGCCGGGAGGGAGGCGGGCAGAGCGGGACTCAATCCCGGCCGCGCAACCCCGCTAAGAGAGGCGACCCGAGAGACGCTGCAAACTGGGGCTTCACCGCTACCGAGCCGGACCGGGTTCCCCTTCCCGAGCAGAGCACGAGAGCCCCCGCCGCGGCCCCGGTGCGATATTCCTGCTGCGCAGCGCTCAGCCCGAGCGCGGCTGGCAGCGCCGAGCGGAGCGGGGCACGGCGAGCGGCGGGGTGTCCGCCGCGGGGGCACGGGGCACGGGGCACGGTGCCACCCCCACGTCTGGCCCCGGCAGCCCGAAGGAGGATTCCCGCGAAAGCAGTGCCTTCAGCTGAAGCGCTGATAAGGCTCAGTAGCCCGAGTGGTTTGGTTTTCTTTTCTACTCACCCTCTTCAGGCAGCAGAACCTGGAAGGTCTGAGGTTAGTTTGTTTGAAATTGCGGCAGCCTTCCTCTCCCAAAGGTTGCTTTTTTTTCCTTTTCTCTTGGCGAGAAAAAGTATCTCCAGCGGGGAGCGCCGGTCCGCCCCTGGCTCGGAGAGCCCCTCTCTCGTTCGGCCAGAGCAGCTCGCCTGCAGGCACCGGGGCAGGGCTCTCGTCTCCGACCGACACCCGCACGGGGACAGGCGACACAGCCCCGTTGTCAGTCCTGCGGCTCCTACTCCGCTCTGCTGCCCCTCCGCTCCCCGGCTCCCGGGGCGCACACGCGGCTGGTGTCCCGTAAGGACGGATGCGCCTTTCGGAACTCTCGAGCCCAGGCACACCGGGGCCGTACCGACATTACCCGCACTCACTCGGTTCACGTAGCGACCACACGGACACGGATGTAAAAGCGGCTCCAGGCGCGCCTTGTTCGGAGTCCCGTTTCCCTGAGGAACGGGATCCGCGGCGGCGCGGGGCTCCGGGAGCGGGGGAGGGCCGGGCGCTCTCGGTCCCGGCTCCGTCCCCCCAGCAGCTCTCCTTCCCTCGGCACAGACCGCAAAGCGGCCGGGACAAGGCAGTCACTATGCTACCGCTTCAAGTACTCCTAGTTTATTCATTTTTTTGTACTACTGATCTTTAAGATCGAGGAGTATTTTTCCCCTTAGCAAAGCGGCGAGCGCGGGTTTGTCTCGCACCACGGCGCTCATGAGCGTTAACGAAATGTGCTGCGGGAAATAAAATATTCTGGCCTCAATGAAAATTCATCAGATTTAATCGGTTAAAAGGCTGAGGCGGGGGCGTTTTCCTGCCGTACCGACGCGCGGGAGCTCCGTGCCCCTCGGGCGGAGGGAGCGGAGGTGCCCTGGGATGCGGCCGCTCCAGTGCCCGCAGGCAGCTCGGACCGGGCCGGGCCGGGCCGTGGCCGCAGCCGCCCCGCTTCCCTTACAGAGCCCGCTTCGCTCCTTTCTAAATGACAGCAAGAGGCAGGGCTCGAACCTGGAGGTGCTTTTATCGGCACAGTACCGACTAGCAGGAATAAAACCTTTGCAATCTCACCGCAACCATTATGTGAGACGAAACTGCGTGCGTGTCACTGCCTTTAGACCCTAAACTCTGGCGGGGAAAAGCTTGCGTTTTCAAAACCTCACTTGGCCTGCAAATCACCTCGCTCGTCTAAGGACAAGCACGCACAATTCCACTTTCCTCTCTGTTCAGGATTCCCAGCAGCACAGTCCCGAACATTTCATAAACGTTTTTTAATTACATTACTCAGCGTGTGACTCCGGAACAAGGAAATATTCACCTGGAAAGTGTCTTCTTCTGCATGAATGAGTCTCATTGTCAAAACCTTGAGCATATATAGGTGCCTATATGTTTTGCAGTGGAGAATTTAGTTTCTCATTTATACAGTACAGCTAAAAATTTTGGTAGCTTCGGGCTTGTTTTTACAAGCTCCCAGCTGTACAAGGATTTCTGTTTTTGCAGGAAAAACTAAGCAAACCGTAGACCATGATGGCTGTACATCCATAATGTGAGCTTCATGAGGAACAGAACAACTTTATTATGATCTGGACTGAAATCACATTGAATAAAAGTCCATCTAACAGAGCCTGAGGGGAAGAGTCACAAATGGGCTCAATTCTCTACCAAATCCAACGGGAGTGAAGGGTTTTAGGATCCCAAGAGTAGATTTCCCCCTTCAGCTGATACTCTGAAGATATTTTCATGATCCCATTTAATTTCGACCCTACTCCTGTAGCCTCGATATGAAATAAATCTACCTCAAGAGAAAAGACAGTCCCAGCCCTTTTCCCTCATCTATTCCTGCTTTCCATCTCTCCTTTTCTCAGCTTTTCTTGTGTAGCCTGAGCCCGAGTCTTCACTACAGTATATTTGTTTATGCTTAGAGAACAGGCCTAGAGGAAAACAAACTCTCTATTTCACCCCACCATTTGGTAGTTCCTTCCTTTCATCTGAAAACACAGCCTGATCCAGGGAAGGTTCTTGAATTCACACAACCGGTTACATGATGAAATGCAAACAGTTTCCTCTGGTATTAAATGGCAGCCCGCAGCAGAGTTCAGGTTGGCTGTTATGGATTCACCAGTTAGGGCTCTGCAGGATAATCCTGTGTTGCTGCCATCCTGCAGTTCATGGCCTACAGCAACGCTGCCGAATGCTGCAAACAAAAACAAACAAGGCAGCCTCTGCTTTTTAGACAGAGCAGAAATTATGTCTTTTTAGGAAGCTCGAAGCAAAGATCGTTTGTATCAGTCTGACAGCCTCAAAAGCAAGCTGCTCTTTCTAGCACTACAAAATTGATGCTTATTTTTCTACAAAGCATGGGGAGGAGGAAAGGAAAAGAGGGATAAAAAACCCAAACAAGTCCACTCATGTCCAGATCACCCCGAAGTTGCAAATTAATAGCATTTTACAACTAAATTAGAGCCAAAGCAGGCGTCTCTCATTGTTGCTGCAGAGATTCATGGCTTTACAGATCATTTTTAGGTAATAAAAAAAATCTGCAGGCTTGTTTAGACCATTTGAAAATTGCTTAGTTAAATATTGAAGCAAGGAAAGTTATACAAATTCCAGATTTTTTGGAAAAAAGAGACTTCAAGAAAAATTCTTCAAACCAACCTATAGACATCAACAAAAATTTGTTTTCTATTACTTCTCTGAGAATGTGGGTCCCAAACTATAAGCATGATGGATTTATATAATATCTCTGAATTTATTTAATCTACCCAAATCTGTTTTCATAGAGGGTCTGTTACTGCATTGAAGTAACGATGTCTGAAAAGGTCATTCTGGTTAGAAGCTGAAATGCCTCAATTTAGGAGACGCAGATCCACCAGCACAGTATAACAATGTAACCGAATTGTCAGTGATGGGGAGAAGAGCAAGTCCTCACCTGATACAACTTTGCTGACAAAGGCCGTTTGAGAGAGAGTGGTGCTGGCAAAGGTGTTTCAGCCTGGAGAGCCTGCACCACAGCCTTGGAGCTGGAGTAAGCTCTGGCACGGGGCTGCTGCTTAGCTGTGTGCCCATACTGGAAGCACTTTGCTGTGGGAGTTTTTGGGGATACTGCTGCTCAGTCTCGTGTTGGAGGCTCCCAGTCTCACAGCAGAGCTGGCCATTTGGACATGCTTGTACATGTTTGCAGCTCTGCTGATTCCAGTTTGAGCGAGCAGCTTGTGCTGACTCACTCAGACCACTGAATTTGGGCAGCGTTCTGTGGACTGAGAATTCAAGTTTTGTCTTTAGCAGCTTCTTGAGAATTTGTGGGAGGCATAGTCAGTGCTGTCTGTCCAGTCTCTGCAGGCTCCTGTAGAGGAGGTGCTGCCCTGGGAGAAAGCCAGCTATAAAATCCATGTGTATACTCAGGCTGTGCCATCTGCATTATGACCACATAAGCCATGCTCCTCTTCCATTTCTGAGCAATGTAGAAGCAGTCGAACCTGGTTAAAGCCAAGCTGTCATGTCCCAAGGTCTCCCAGAACCTGCAGAAGGGGTTGTATCAGCCAGGAACAGGGTGTTTTTGTTTTAAATACTCTGTCCACATCTGGAATGTGTGTATATATTACCTACCTAAACAATTTGTGAATAACTCTCTGTACACCAGCTTCTCCTCATCTGCTTGCTGAACAGAAGCCCTGGCTGCAGCACCCAGAGAACGCCCTGCCAGATCCAGAGGGCAGAGTTATGGTGAGGGAGGCTGCCACGCCCTGCAAAGAGCTCCTTCCTCCTCTTAAAAACCTCAAGGGTTCAGGCGGAGTACATGGCACAAACTGCACCTGTAAAACTGTTCCTTTTCCCAGGCTCCCCAGTCAGAGTGGTGCACTTGACAAACCATTCCCTCCTAATCTAGCTGTGCCTCTACCAAGTACATGCTGCACTTTAAAACGATTAGAAGCACAAGTTTATTTCCTTTTAAATTGTAGCTACTGTGCTTCTACAAAGATTATAAGATTGCAAGATAAATAACTAGGTTTGATCGGAGAACAAATCTGTTTTGTTAGATCAAACCACATGCCATCTCTAGAGAATCAGGTTAAAAGTGGTGTGGTATAAGTAATTCTCTTCTTTCTGGAGGGAAAGAACTAAGCTTTAGCCAGTCAACTTCAGATCACATACAGTCTCCCCCACAAAACTTGAATGCATAACCTGGAAGCACACATTCGCTGGAGACAGAGGTGGTGGTACCAGTGGAAGGTGGATCTGATCCTCAGACACCTCTTAGGTCCCTGCATTGTCCCAACCAACCAGTGGGCTTGGAAGCACAATGAAAACCTAAAAGACTAAATTTTTCTCCATGGCAAGAGCAGAAACTTTGAAGAAGCTGAATATTTCAGTTTAAGCTTGACCACCTACATCCTAGTTGATTCTTGTCTGTACAATCACCTCAAATTGAGGTCTTTTAGTTTATCTTCATCTTGTTCTGACCTTCTGAGTAAGTAAACCTGAACTGGGAATCTACCAAACAAGGGAATTTGCATGACATTTCCAGCTTGTCCTACTTTTGACCCGGCCAGAAACAGCACATCAGAGTTGCTCACTGTTTTCCAGCATTTTTCCTCTTGGTCACAATGACAGCAAGGAAATGCAGAGCAGACCAAACAAACAAACAAACAACAAACAAACAAACAAACAAAAAATTAACCGAACCTTCTTAGACTCTCAGAAGGGACTTGGTTCAAATCCAGTTGAAATGTAGATGAAAGTTCAGCCTGCTTATTTTATTACAGTTTGTTTACTTACATATAATTTAATTTCAATTTATTTTCCTTTTGTAATACAGTTTGTAGCTATCCCTTGCAACAAATAAAAGAGAGACCCATTATGAGAATAGCTGTCAGGAGAAGTTAAGCTCTGTATCAGCCTTCATCTGCCTGGTGCCATAGGTGTTTCATACAAAGCATGAAAGACCATTATTTGCACAGAAAAGCATATACTACATGGCTGAATATTGTATTGAGCCAGTCCTATTTGATGGCTTCATGTGAGGCTGAACTCTGGCACTGCCCACTGGATATGGAAGCAGGTTCTGCACTGAATGCACGTTAAACTAAATGCATGCAAATGCATTCCACCAGATATTTGGAATAACTGTTCAAAAAACTAAAATTTATTATTCTCCTGTGGTTCATTTTTAATGGGCAAGGCACAGCAGTTTGGTGTTGTAAAACTCTGATTTTAGCTGACTTTAATCCACAGCAGAGGAAATGAACAGGTTTGGCTGTTTCGTTTTCAGAAGGCTTTTGCCTTGAGTGGTGTGTCAGCTTTTAGTGCTCTGTGTATCCCTGCAGCCTTCCAGAGAGAGCTCTGGGGATGTGCAGTGTGCACCAAGGGTCAAATGCATGGCTTACACTCCAGTGAGGGGAGGTGGGCTCAGCTTCACCTCCTAGGTTAATTAATCACCAGTTACAACTCTTCTTATAGTTGATGTTGTGACTGGAATATTAGAGCGTTTAAGCAGCTTGTCACCCACCTTTTGGGCAATTCAAGTGTTTCACAAACAGCATCATTCTAAAAGGCATAAAACAAAGCTTTACTTGCTATTGGATCCTCCATCAGTCATTTCATGTCACACTTTTGTATGTGTGGTTTCTCATGAATTAGGTAATACACAGGATCTTTAAACACATCTGGGAACTCATGCTTTAAATCCTGACTGTGATTGCTGATGTCAGACACCTCACTTTGAAATTATGATGGGGCTTGACAGCCAGAAACATTAAAAACAATGAATGAAGGACACTTCAGCACAGATATTCAAGGGAGACAAAAAACAAACCAAAACAACAAACCCTAAAAAGAAGAAGGGAGGCAGCAGTGGTTTAATGCTACAAGCCCTGCAGAAATGTTCCTGAGCAGCACCCCAGAGCGGGCCCTGCACTGACCTGTAACCCTGACACAAGGCGGTAAAGAGCTGAATCCCTCTTCCTGATTGTGGGATGACTGCAAAGGGATAGAAATGCTAGGGCTTTTAAACAGGCTTTCAGAGTAATGCAGAACTACAATTTGGTTCTCTTGAAGCTGAAAAGGAATTTCCCTCCTGATCTCGAGGGGAGCAGGATTTCCCCTACTGTTTAAAACTCCTCATAATGAAAAGGTACTTTTCTGTTTCGGTTCTTGCTGCTGCTGAGGTGTTAATCCAGCACTGTCATGGCCTTGCAGCTATTTTGCACATTTGCTGGGAATGAGGAAAAGGAGAAACTACAGTTTATGGCGTATTTAAAGCCTAGTTTTTCTAGTAAAACATACATCTACAAACCAAAATTTTACAGCCACTTTTGGGATAGAAAATTGGAAAAAACCCACCATCTCTCCTTTCTTGCTCAAGTGTCTATGCATAGAGTCTTGCCTACCTCAGAGACTTGTTTCCTTAAAAATACCTATATGGAGGGACTACTGTGTGGGATAACCCCATAACTCATTGATTCATGAAGATGATGTAAATATACATTTTAAAAAAATACACATTTAAAAAAACCATTTGTGAGTAGGCTCTCCCATTTTCATAGAGACTGTTAGATTTTCCTGAAACCAGCAAAGAACTTTCTTTTTTGAAGAAAAAAGAAGTGTGGTTTTATAAACGATTATTTTCTGGTGAATAATGTATCAAAAAATCTCAGCTGGCTTCAGTTTTTCATTAGAAATACTGTCATTTTTTGGCAAAAATCGAAACTGCCTAACTATTCCTTTGGGCACAGGTCAGCTTCTTGTTTAAAACGGTTTTGATAAAAGATTTCTGGTTAGTACTGCACTGAGTCTCTGAAATGTCCAGCTGAAATGTACCTGGGGCAGGAGCTGGGTTTGAGTGAGGCAGAGGAGGTTTGGTTGTCCCACGCTGCTGGGGAGCACCTCTGCTGCTTCACATCCCTGCCAGAAACCAACCTCCACTGAAAATGTTTCAGGGGAGCTTTCAATCAGCAGCAAGTTTTGCTGCTATTGAACTGAGAGAGTCTTTTCAGAGGTTGGTTTAGTGTTTTAGAAGTGATGCTGTTGTGCAGCAGCTCCTGCTGTGGTACCTACAATTATTTGCTGGAGGGGTGGAGGCTGCTCCTGTCTCACAGAATTTGAAAGTGTAAATGATTGGGTGCTCATGGTGCAGGTAGTGGTGTTATTCAGCTACACTGCTTCCTCTCGATCTCAGTGTGCCTGAAAACTGGCATGAAAGCCATTTATCAGGATCATATGGCTGCCACGTGACGGCCACCACATCTCCACAACCCTGATTAGACAAAAAAAAAAGGAAAAATGGAGCTAATGTGTTTTTTTCTAAATGGTGATAACTGTAGTCCATCGATAGAACTGCTGTTTGTATGACTGAAATCAGCACACTTTGTGCATGTTCTCCATAAAGCAATTATAACAGAAGATTCTTGAGGGCAGAGTGGCTTGTTCCCTCTTACCTCCTCAAATCCACAAGAAGCCACTGATTGTCCCACCCTCCTTCCCCTTTCTCTCAAATTTGATTTCTCAAGCTCTGTTCTGCCCGGGCTGCAAGGCCTATTTCAGCTCTTTAGTGGCTGGGTGAGTCAAACACACAGCAGATGTCAGTGCGTCACAAAACTTGGTCTGAAAATAAAAAGAAGAGTTACAAACGAGAAAGTTAAACGGGAAAGCAAAGATGCAGGGAACTGCAAAGCTCTGGAGCTGTGGAGGAGGTGACCCCTCCGTGCTTGACACATCTCATTAACCACTGACACTGGCGGCATTACTGCAATTTTCCACCCTCGTCTGTTGAACCCTTCTAAAGCTCTTAAATCCCTCACCCACCCGGTTCCTGGGAACTACAGCATGAGCTCCCCAGCTGGTTTGGGAAGGTGTTGCCTGGGTGTTCTTTCCCCTTTTGCACAATTCAGCCCGTGGAAGGGCAGCAGAGAGTGGAACAAGCTGGAAGCATCTCTGCTGCTTGCTGCTCCTGTAACCAGAGATTCTCTCCCTGCTTTGGGACAGCCATCCCTAAGCAAAATATTTCCCTGGCCAGGATGTCACGACTGAACCAGAGGTGGGTCACTGAGAGTCAAGCCACGCATACCGTAAAGCAGACCTGGGTCCTCCCAGTGTCGCTGGAGCCGCAGCAATCCAGGAACAAAAGAGAGATCCAATTAAAGCCCTCCCTTGTTTCCCCCAGAATGGAGAGCGCCCTGGAAAAACAAACAGCATCTCCCCTGGCCCGCAGAGAGAGCTGCAGGGGTGTGGAGGGACCCCTGGGCCATAAGGACATTGCCAGGAAGCCCAGCACACACCCCTCACCCAGGGCTTCCTCACTTTGTACAGGCAGCTTCCCTGCAGGACACGGAGCATTGTGTGGCCATGGAGACCCCAGCTCCAGCAGCAGCTCACATCCAGCAGCTCACATCCAGCAGCTCACATCCAACAGCTCACATCCAACGCCATGCAGGAAACTGCTCTGGGCTTTGTGTTCTTGCAGAAGTAAAGCAGAATGTTTATCTTTCTTATCTCAGATAGGAAACCTATGGGAAATGCTATGCACTGTTCTCCTGTCATATAATTATAATGCATTACATGAAGCAAAATCTTTTGGAAAAATCAGCAGGGCTAATGAGAAGACAATCCCTTATTAGAAGGCACTTTTCTTTCCAAATTATCCAGGGCTCATGTGAGTAGCCATGGGTATAAAAACAAAAGATGAGCTAAATGTTTATGTCAGGAAAACACAACGCACCCGGAGTGTCTCAGGGCATTAGGAGAGTAATTGTTACACAAGGCAAATCTCTTTTCCCCAAATAACAAACCTAGGCCAGATTTTTTTTCAGACTTCAAAGAAAGAACACAGTAGGGCCTTTCCACTGCCAAATGGCTAAGTGGAATTGTGATTTTGCCATTAAATACTTGGTATCATTTCAAGAGGACTTTTTTTTTTTTTAAACAGTGATGCTATTACATTCTATACTGGAAAAGGATAAATTAGAATTTCAAGGGCTATAAGCGGTCACTGTAAAAGGAACCGTGCACACAAGGCTACTGCACCCAAATGCAGTTTGCAGCCTTTACAATCCCAAACCCTGCTAGGATATATTCTACGTGTTAGTAAGGTCAGTAAAGATTATACTGAACCAGCATCTAATGCCTTCCATTCTGCCAACAGAATTTTCCCTTGAAGGTTTACTACAAAGCTCACTGTATTCCTCTAAATTCCACTGCTTTAGATTAAAAAAAGGCTCTGAAGTAGTTGGGGAGGCTGACATGAACAACATCTCTAAGGAACTTTCATTTTCTTAGGGAAATCCTTAATGAAAATTTGATGAAGAGGGTACTGGGACTATGGGAGAGGTTGGTAACAAGCCCAGGTGTCCAACAACACAGTGACTGCAAAAGCTTTAGATGGTTACCAGACCAGATAGGAAACAAAGTCCTTTGGAGGAGTGTAGTATCTCCACTGGTTTCCATTTCTGCAGCATGTATTCCTCAGAGCTACCCACAGACACACACTCAGGAAATTATACTGAATTAGTGTTTTAAGTGGATTAATTAATTGGCCTCAGCCCCCCAACTTATCCACAACTAAGAGCTTTTGGGTTAACTAAGTTAAAAGCTGTTTAGAGCACTCAATTTCTGAAAGGAATTTCTACACAGGATTTTAGTCCTGCTAAAGTAATTTGTTTTTAAATTCACACCTCCACTTAATTTGTCGAGGTTTCTTTAAGCCTTCCTATGTACATGGGTGCTACGGCAACATAGAAAAAAGCAGTTTGGATAAGTAAATTTGTCATTTTTAAAGTAAACAAAGAAAATGCTTAATCTCAGCAAATGTTCCAGGATCATTTCATGAGGGTTCTATGAGCAGTCTCTGAGAAAGTGCTGCTTTTTGAAGCAAATGTCAGTACAGCAGCAATAAACTTCTGACATCAGAGTGTTCTCTGCAGGTATTTGGCCCCCAGTTTAACACCTGAAACAGTTCACAGATATTGCAGGCTTTTCAGTAGTTTAAGTGAAACTGAATGATGTCACCCAAAGAAAAAAAGTAACGATAAAATAATAAAAGATAAAAATAATGAGGATAAAGTAAGGTGAGCCCTGCCCAGGCAGCTCATGCAGAGGCCAGGTGAGCAAGGCAGCTCAGCCCTGGTGCTCTCTCCACAGGGGCCATCACATTTCCTCCTGGCTGTCTGCAACCAGTTTTACAGGAAAACAGCATTGTTGGTATGGATCCTTCAGCAGTTACTGAAGTGTACCAAATTCACTGTTATTGGCTAGTTTTGTTCTGGTTGAAATTTTTATTTTCTAGAAAAATACATCTCTTATGGCTTCTTCTCTCAGTTGCATAAAAAGAAATGATTCATGTTGGTTAAGGTCCACTACCTGTCAGCTGGCTTCAAGTTTGGGTTGTTTGTTATGCCTCACTCTAACAGGAGCAGCCTCAAGATGTGATTTGATCTTCATATTCCTTTCTGTGGAGCAGTTACCCATGTCTAGATGAAACCACCTAGAGAAAGCAACAGTGTAGGTGTTGCTCCCTAACCAAGCTCATTTCCCACTTTCCCCCTATAGAGTGAAGATGCAGTGCCCTCCATTTGCTGCCACTGCTGGCCTGAGTGCTGTGGGACATCCTTCCTCTGGCACATCTGGCCATAACCCGATCAAAAATAGGATTTAGCCCCCTATTCCCACTGGAAAAAAAGCCTCCTCAAAAAGATGCACAATTTTTCTGTGAGTTTCTAACTTCATTGTTTATTACTTTTTGATGGTTAAAAGAGCAGATAATTCAGATTTACATTCTCTGGGAACAGGCACAGAAAAAGGCAGCCAGCCCATTAGTGATACCCTGCTGCCATTTACAGCACAATTCAAGGAGTTGAAAAAGAAGAACCTGCCTGCTGTTATTAGATTTCATCTACATATTAGGTTTCCTCTGCCTATTCCTCTTTTGAGAACAGGGCTACACATGGACCCCAGCCCTGGAATAAATATTGACACTAGGAAATGTTTGTCCCAGAGCCTGTACCTAAGTTAGAAGAGTTGTAGTTACTACACAGTTTAGTAGGTGAAGGAGGATTTTGACACACAGAAATACACCTTTAACTGGCTGTGTTTTCCAGCTGGATAAGCTTTTTTAAAAAAAACATATGCAGAACAAGAAGCCAGAAGAAAAGGTGTGCCACATTTCCTGGGAATTCAGTACTCTATAGAAACATTTCACTGGAGCCTTTAAAGCAGTATTAGGACAAACAAAAGGAAAACAAGAGTCTCTGTGGGTTAAACATCAATATAACATTTCTTTTATCTCAAATAAATTTAACCTGGTCAAAAAGAACTTCAAAACAAAACACAAATTACTATGGAAATGTTATTTGTTGCTTATGTTTTAACACAAAGAGTATTTGCTGCCTTTAAGTGCTATATATACAACCTGTGATGAGGAATATGGAAAACAGAAGCACTGAATTTCTTTGCTGCCAGCTGTACTCCTACTCAAACCAGGGATTCATTACAAAGCTGTGTTCAGTGGGTGTTAAAATGTGTGAGTGGAAGCAGGCAAACATTCCTATCTGTGTGACACTCAAAGTGCAGCACAGAACAGAACAAGGGGGGAAAAGGCTGGACATCCTCTGTAACCCCAAACCCTCAGAGCAGTCTGAGCTCTGTGTGCTCTCTGTAACGAGGGTTGGAGCTGTGTGAAGCACACAGATCTCTGTGCAGTGGGGTTGGAGCTGTGTGAAGCACACAGATCTCTGTGCAGTGAGTTTGGAGCTGTGTGAAGCACACAGGTCTCTGTGCAGTGAGGCTGGAGCTGTGTCAGGCACACAGGTCTCTGTGCAGTGGGGTTGGAGCTATGTCAGGCACACAGATCTCTGTGCAGTGAGGCTGGAGCTGTGTGAAGCACACAGATCTCTGTGCAGTGGGATTGGAGCTGTGTGAAGCACACAGGTCTCTGTGCAGTGAGGTTGGAGCTGTGTCAGGCACACAGGTCTCTGTGCAGTGAGGTTGGAGCTGTGTGAAGCACACAGGTCTCTGTGCATTGAGGTTGGAGCTGTGTCAGGCACACAGGTCTCTGTGCAGTGGGGTTGTCTGCTCCCTCTTGCTTTTTCAAATGAGATGTTTCTCTTTCTGCCAAGAAAGAGAAACCTCAGCTTCACAAAATCAATTAGAAATTTTCAGTTGGCTTCACAAGATCTGGGTTTACACTGGTATAGTAGCAACTACAGTTATCTACAAAAATCACAGCTCAGAATAATGCTCTCGAGTGCAGGATTGTCATGCATGCAAGAGCCCAATTAGATACTCACTAGTATGTATGACATCTGCTGTGAAATGTTGGATTTTTAGTTTTTGTTTTGTTTTAATAAATATCAATGCCATGAAACTGTTTCCTTCTGAAGTGAGTATTTTTTAAAAAGCTAAGTAATATTGGAGAAAAATGCTATTTGGACTAATTAAGTTTATGCATAGACATAAATCAAGACATTGAAAAGCTGAAATAATCCGATATTTCCTTTTGAAAAATATAATATAAAACACTAAATGTAGACATATCTAACATTCAGATGTGTATCACAGAGGTATTCAGCATCAGTTTTTCTTGACTATATTATTGTGAGAGGGAGAAACATATCTCTTCATTGTCCGCCTTTCAAGTGAAGAATTTATCCTCTTACAGGTTTTAGAAAGCCACACCCAAGGGTCTGAGCAAACAGGGAGGAGCTGCCTGTGGGTAATACGGTTCCATTGAAGTGAGACAGAGTATTGCTGCAGCTTTATAAAATCTTAAATCTATGCATGGTTTTGGGTTTCCTCACACACTGTCTCCAGCTGCCTTCTCCTCCTCTGGTGTTTCCCCAAACGACCCAATCATCATCACCCAATTAGTGCTGGAGGGAAAAAAGGGGCTTCTGTCAAACAAACTCCTTAAACAAATTAGCACAGGTTTTCAATTGGGCTTTACAACCTTTTGCAAAGATTCATGCATCAAATACATTCAAATTTGTGAGACAACAGGAGTGGAAAATGAATTAAATTTATTTACCCCTGAATATAGTGAGGTTTGTGAAAATATTGGCAGGAGAAGTGTATAGCAGAGATCCTTATCACAGCAGTTCAATCACAGGTGTTTCCCCATAGTACTAGATTATCCTTATCCAGAATAAATATTTAATGTTAGTATTAACAAAGAAAAGCTGTAGCTCCAACAACAAGGTCTGTGTATTTAAAGCTCAGTGATGATTATCCACTTTAAAATCAATTGAATCGTGAGTTTTAAACAATTTTACACAAGACAGGTTTTCAAACTGCAAAGAAAATGCTTCCAGTCCCCGGAGGCGCCACTTCACGAGCCAAGGCTGCAGCCACTGCTCCCTGCTGGGATCCAGAACATTCAGAACAATGCTATTGACTGGCTTTTCTTCCCCACAGATGTCTCAGATGTGTCCCCACACACAAGAAATGTGTTCCTGTAACTCATCCACCCCCTGCAGGAGAGGGCAGGTGCTGGAGCAGCTTTCTGCTCTTGCCTCTCAGGAGGCTGCACTTCACCTCTCAGCCTTGTCTCCCTGTGAAAGCTCTGTGCTGAGCCAGAGTGCACCTCTGGCTGAGTGGCAGTGCTGACCAACGCCGGGATGGTTTCACAGGAATCCTCTGGCTGAGTGGCAGTGCTGAACCACACTGGGATGGTTTCACAGGAATCCTCTGGGTGAGTGGCAGTGCTGAACCACGTTGAGATGGTTTCACAGGAATCCTCTGGCTGTTCTGGCAGTGCTGAACCACACTGGGATGGTTTCACAGGAATCCTCTGGCTGTTCTGGCAGTGATCAGTGCCTGAGGAGTCAGGAGTGAAGGTTTGGTCCTGGCAGAACAGGAGCTAGGAATGCTCAGGAGACCCCCAACCCAACACCACCCCTGCTCCCAGTCACAGTTTTAGGTTTTTGGGAGGGCTGTCCAAGAATCCTTCTCATTATGTTATAAGCTCCCCAAAGTCCACCTGAACACAAATTCAGCTCCCATACAAAGTTCCACATTTTTTCCTAATTCTCTGGAGAAAAGCAGCAAAAAACATACGGTAGCAGACACACAGGCTTCTCCTGCAAAACAGCTGTACTTTCCTTGAAATTCCAACTTTCAAAGCTCTTAATAGCTTTCTCATTTTCCAAACTTTGACATCTTTCTCGTGAGTTTCTCCTGACAAGTCTTATATCACCTATATATTCAGGCTTGCTGTTCCACCTGTGCTTGGCCCCTTTACAAGTTCTCCTGACTTCCACCCTTCTATTCCCTCTTCTTTTTGTGTCATTCTTGTTCAAAATTTTGTGAGTGGTTTGGAGAGGATGAAAATTATTTTTTATCCTTCCCACTGGGACAACTTTGTTGTAGGGAAGTAGGGAACTTGGGGCAGTAGAAGGTGACAGAACTCCATTCATGAGCCACATAAACAACCCTGGGGTGCCCCTGAGAGCCTCTGTCCCACCCTTGCTATGTCTCTCACACTCTTCCAAAGTCCCTTTTCCTGCTTTATTTTCTCACTGTTTCTCCTCTCCTAATAATTGCCATCCTTCTTTTTTTTGTTTTTTTTTCCCCCTAACCAAGCAACTATCCTCTCTCCAGATAGTTAATTTCTCGAAAAACCTAAATCAGGAATTGCCTTTCCTTCTTCCAAGCTAAAGTACATCTGTCTGGATTTGGTTATTTCTTAGGGTGTTTTATTCCCCCCTTTTTTTTCCTCTTTTGGGAGTGAAAAAGAAGAAAATTTATTGTATCTTTCACACTATCTTGGCAAAAGGAAAACCCCCAAAATCAAGGCAAAAGTTAAAGACTCTGAAGAAAATGATGTTTAACAGCAGACCATTTTTGATCTGAACAAAAGTTTATCAGCATTTTCTTTCAAGTGGCCTGAGTTATCTGCTGAGGGAGAAAAGAGGGGCCAAGACTCTGACGAGGTGGTGTGGGAAGGATGTTGGGGATGGAGGTGGGGGCACCCTTGTGAGCAAACCCTGCACCCTCGTGTCCTCCCTCTGAGTGCAGCTCGAGGGACAGGGCCACTCTGGAAGGGTAAAGCAGCAACACAGGGCGAGGAACCAGAGCACAATTCTGCACCAATGCTCCTTCTGAGGGCTCCTTCTGTAGCGAGGGTTTCTTTTCAATGTAATCACTCTATCTTGTGGTCATCAATCCAGGCCTGTCTCCAAACAGCAGAAATCTTTATCAGAGAGAGCTCCTTGTGGCTGGAAGCAGTTGGTAAAGGTGGCTGATAATGGCTGCACAATTACTATTGAATCGACAATTTCTACAACACACACCAATACAGCTTGTACCACTTCTTAGCTGCATATTTGCTCAGTTTCGAGGCATCACTTTCCCAAAGCTCCCGTGGGGTGCAGAGGGTGTGCAGCTCACCCGTGCTGTCCCCACAGCAGAGGCACAGCCTGAGGCTGGGTGTGGCTCAGCTCAGCTGCCTCCAGCTGCTGCCCCTGCCCTTTCCTTGCCACATCTGCATTCCCCACAGCCCCTCAGGGCTGCCCAGGGGCTCGGCACCACCGTGGGAGATGAGCACATCACCATGATTGTGCTCTAAGATTTTAACTTTTATATTTTTCAAATCCTGTACTGCATTAGTGCATAGCTCTAAACTCCATATAAAGTGTTAGTTAACACTTTGGTCAGACAAAACAATTCCTCTGGGACTGGGACTCAAGGACACCCTACAGCCTCAGGCCACAAAAGTGTAAACAAAAGTGAGTTGGGGGAAGCAAACTGGGGGTAAATGACTTCATTACCTGAAGCTGTAATTGGAGAATTAACCCCTGATATGTAAATGGACCAAACTTATATCTGTCTGAAAAACTCAGACCATTGTCCATTTTGGGTGTAGCCCCTTGAAGAGGCTTTGTCAGCCCTTAATCTACCTGGCAGCCCTTCATTAAATACATCCACTTCCATCTTTTTAGCTTAGTCTGGCCTCTGTTTCTGGGTAAACCCGAATTAGGGGTCAGTGAGGCTGCTCCAATATCCCCAAGCTAACAGGGCTGGAAGCCATCCCTGTGCCCTGGAGGGGCTGCGGTGCCCTCGGCGCTCCCAAGGCAGCTGGAGCGGTTATCCTGCAGTTATCCTGCAGTTATCCTGCAGTTATCCCGCAGTTATCCTGCAGTTATCCTGCAGTTATCCCATCCTACGTGATGGGAGCAGCAGGATCCTCCCCTGAGAGCCTGGCTCTCCTCCCTCTCTCTGCCCTGCAGGGACTGAGTGGCTGCAGCCAGCCCAATCCCTTCCATACCAGCCCAGCCAAAGCTGCTATTCTTAATTGGGATTATTTACAAATGCATTGGATTTCTTCTTCTCTTGTTTTAGTTAGTTCCAGGAGCTATGGACTAGGTTCAAAAAAAATAAAAGGCAGGGGGCTTTTTGATTGGTTGGATCTCTTTTTTTGGGTAAGACAGATGAAGACATTAAAAGCATCTCCAAGCTTTCTATATGCTCCTGGGGAGGGTAATATCTGTTAATACAATCAGGAAAATTGCCTGATGGAATCAAAACTGTTTATACAGGGCACAGTTAGAGGATGAATATAGGTGGAAATAAATAGTACTAAATTCAGCCTTCTTTAGAGGATGCACAGCACTGTATAATTTTCTGATGTTACTTAAGATCCAAAATCCACTTCATCTTCATGTAAGGCATAACTCTGTTGTATCAAAAAAAAAAACAAAACCGAAAAAAAACGTGTAAGGGAGACAGTACTTTTCCCTATTGCCTCATTATACCTGTGCTGGAGGGTTCCATAAGAACTTCCTTAGAGCCTTGCACAAGCAAGGCTGTGAAGCTGTGCTTTATTTGTGCTGAGGAATGCAGCATTAAAACCAGGCTTCCCTGTGGGACATCTCTGGGGCACCCAGAGGAAGTCCTGTGCAAAGTGCTTCCTGCGTTGGGCTGCTCCTCCTGGGAGGGGATTGGGATTAGGGACCTCATTCCAGTGAACATCCGGGGTTTTTTTTGGCTGTCCACAGGACTGGCTTGCTGTAAAGAGCCCCATCTGATTCCCTTCCCCTGGCGAGCGTGCTGTGTTGTGAAATATCGATATGCTGCCGTGTTTTCATTCTGCATAGCTGGGCTGGCTCTCCCCACCGTGCCATCAGGATGGCACTGGGAGCAATATGTCTAATACAGGCACACTGCCAGCAAATATAGATATTTCCTGTCCTTTCAGGGGTCCCTCACACTGTCTTCTCTAAAAGACTGAACGTATTCCACAGTTCTAATAACAAACATTGTAACCTTGCAAATAGCGATGCTCGGAGTTTTCTTTAATATTTATATATTTTGACCCCAAAGGGGGAAAGAATTTACCATACTTAGGCTGGAAAAACAGCGTGCTAATTTCACTTATCAAAGGCGTTCAGACCAAAGAGCCTGCCACTAATAACACTATGGTAAAAAAATATTCTGTAGCACATCATGTATTACTGGGTTTTAGCACATGCTGGTACCTAGCTCTAAATGTCAGTATTTTCACAGCATAATTCATGTCAGCTCCCAGCTCTTATGACATCAGAGGATGAGTTCAAAGGGACACAGTTTTCTGCTTTATAAAAACAGCTTAAAGATAAAAGCCAGTTTCAACCAAAAAAAAAAAAAAGAAGAAGAAGAAAAAAGAAAAAGAGAAAATGAAAGTATTAAGCAGTGCATTAGCCAAACAATTCTCTGAGAGGCAAATGCCAATCAGAATAAGATGACAGTATCCTAGAGTGAAATCATATTAGCAGAAGTGATCCATGGCTGTTGTTTAATGCCTTGCACAACGTGTCTTTCCTTCTAAACCACACAGCTGAGGAACGGGTAAAAATCATATCAGCTATTGAGCAGAGAAGATGAAAACAGAATTTTCTCCCTTACATTAAAAACTGGCAGTTTTTCATAAAAAAAGTGTATCTACTATCCATAAACCAGCTTCTCTGTCAGTGTGAATGGGCAGAGAAGAGAAAGTGACAGAGTATTATTTTCTATATTCATCATTAAAACAAATAAATATCAATCACATGGGTTTAAGCATTTAGTTTTTTGCAGATCTTTCGAAACTTTTTTGACCCAGCACTTGGTGCTCTGGAGCTTATCAATGACACCAGGGGTCAAAAGTGTTAGTGCGACTAAAATTACTTGGACAAAGGCAGGACCAGGTCAGATCGCCATGGGATAGTCCCACAAGGCCTCCTGGAGGCTGCTGCCACCAAGGAGTTCTAAGGAAAAGAAAGGAAAGACCATGAATCAAACATCCCAGAAAATTCACAAGCAAATGTGTTATTAATCAAGGAAAATAAAAACAAAGTTTATTAAAATGCCTTGTAATAGTACATTTCAAAACAACACAAAGACATCTTATGTGATGACCATTTTATCACTGAGGCTCATTCCAATTGAGTTACATTCTTCAAACCCAAAGAGCCACAAGTGTGCCAGAAAAGAAAATAAACACTGGAACGATGTGTGCAGTCACACATCTAATTTGACGATTGATCTCACAATTTAAATAGACACTTTCCAGCCCAAATAAATGCAGGAGTCTGCATCAATGGCACTTCTGCAAACTGAAACTAATGGTAGGACTGGTACAATTTACACATTTCTTTCCATATTTAGCTGAGAAGTTCAGACTAGGACCTGAATGAAGCCAGAGGATAAGAAAACAAAGCAGAAGGGGTCTACTATGTTCTGCACTATTTGGAACACCACATTAAAATATTTTTAAATTACTATAATTTTCTCATTTTTTGCATAAATATTTATGAAGGGGATGAATCCTCATATGATGCAAACAGCCCCAAATTCATTGGTTTCAGCGATACCAGTGCAGCCAAGGAAGTTACAACAATTTACATCAACCATGAATTTGCCCCAGTGTGTTTACACAGGAATTTCAAATAGAATTCTCTGTTGCTCCAGCTCTGGGGAATTAATGGAACTGTTACAGCCCAAGATTTAGTCTTTTACGCTCTAAACCAACATCAGAAGATGGATCCTGTTTCTCCCCTCCCACAAGCTCTTGTTTACTCGAGTATTGTCTGTGAAGTGGCTCCTGGGAGCAGGGATTGAACTGCTGGGCTGCCTTTGTGCTAACGAGCCTAATAACAGGGATATTTGAACTGGATTGAGTTTTTGAAGGTCAAAAACAGTGGAGGTCAAAGTTACAGTTTTATCAGTTACATTTTGGAGCCCTTCACTTGATCAGGACAATGCCATGTTCATAATACAATTATTGTAATCATATTTCCAGTGTTGCTCGCCTTCAGTGGAAACAGATTGCGTTGGACTCCGCCTGAAGTGGAATGCACATTTCAAAGTCACACAGAGGTTATGGAACAGGACCTCTCAATTCCTCTGCAGACTATAATCAGGACTTGATCACTGCAGATAGTTTTGAGGCTTTTGTGAACTTAGCAATTCATGCAAAAAATAGGCATTACGTGAGGAGAGGCAGAGCTGTTACTGGGTAATGACCAGCTCAGTGACTGCACAGATCTCAGCAAGGCTATGGGCAGAGCGGAGGGCTCTCCATGCTGCTGGTGCTGCTATGATTTATCCACGCACACAGTTTATTTGCTTGAAATTTGTAGCAGGCAGCAGCTTGTGTCCCTGCTGCTGCAGCAGAGATCTCCCCAGACCTCCCTGCCTACTCAGGTGGTGCATGGCAGTGGAGCCTGGCTGCAGGCAGTGCCCACTCCTGCCAAGACAGAGCTTATCCTGCAGCTCCTGTCTGAATTTCTATTCTAATGAAATTTATCAATGAAAGCACTTAAAAAAAAACGTACTTCGTGTACTCCTTCTATCCTTGCTTACTGAAGAACTCTCATTTTTGGTCTGCGCTATTGTTCATGATCTCCACTTGGCAACAAATAATTATATTAGAATTAATTACCTTCAGTCTTATGAATCCTGAAATAGCATTATGTAAAAGTGGAGCTATCATATCACCAGGAAATGTAATACACAGAAAAGATATCTTAATTATTTGAACAGAAGCTGGACAAAGATTTATCTCCTCACTAGCTCCAGAGATCGATGTCTAGAACAAAAGAGTTTTGTTCACCGACTAAACCAGAAGTTTAAGGATGGATTTTTCACCTTTTTTTTTTTTCCAGCTCTTAGAAATTAATTTCTATTTCTAGAGGACTTTAAATTTTTTTTTTCCTGGCTTAAATAAGTCCTTCTGGCTGACCCAAAATGAAATCTTGATTAAATTTTGTTAGTTTTCCCAGTCTATAGAATTGTCTAAAGTAACATTTTTGATTTCTAAATAAAAAATTCATTTGAAATAAGAAATGTAATCTTTATTTAAATACCATAATGGTTGTTTTTGTGTTTCCGTTTTTTAAAAAAATAGATTCACTTATTTCTTAGAAACTCAGAATTTAGTAAAGGATAATAGAACTTGCATTTCTGGTGAATAACAACAGAGAGCTGCAAAGCATCACCCAGCTCTAGTCCTAGCACAGCCCATAAACAGGGAAGAAATCCCAGACATCTCTAGAAGTGCAGAAAAAGCACTGAAGATGAAGTGAGACTGAATATTGGGTTTGTATGGGGGATAATTTGCTATATTAAGAGGTTGGGGTTTCTTTTTTTTTTTTTTCTGTCATTTTAATGTATTAAGTTTTGTTCTGCTGAATTAAAAATTAGCCAGTTGCAGGGACAGCTCAGAAAGCAAAGGTTTGGAAAGAAAAGCCAAGTCCTCGTGTCCCTGGCTGCGAGGAGCTTCCCGGAGGTTGTCCCCACGCTGTCGCCGTGTCCCCTCCCTGCCCTGTATCCTACATCCTCAGAGCCGGCTGCTCCAGCGCTGACACAAAATCTGGATCTGGCGCTCGCAGCAGTCCCAGGGCAGTGTCCCCTCCCCTCAGTGCCATTACCAGGAATATCAGTAATATCCATTAATATTAACAGTAATATTCCATGAGCAGGAATATCGCAGAGCCCCGAGCTGCCGGGGCACAGCGCAGGGGACACTGGGGTGCAGGGAGGTGACAGCTCTGAACAAGGGCTGCGCGCACTCCCGCAGCCCCACAGGTGCGACCGGGTGTGACCAGCCCCAGCTCCTCATTCCTGCCAGGTGATCATGTAACAGCAGCCTGGCTTCCTGCGTGAATACCACGGGCCAAAGCAGCCTCCCCGCTCCTTTCCCTCTCCATCAGCACAGCCTGTCCGCGCCTTGGAAGGCATCCCGGATGCGAGCGCAGAGGAATGAGCAGAATGCTGCTCGCAGCGTGCCCGCTCCTGCTGCGGCCGCTCCAGCCCTTGGCTGCGCCGGCCACATCCCGGCTCTGCCGCTCAGACGGAACTCGCAGAGTCCTGTTACTCCGCACTCAGGCTTTGCGGTTGTTTTCAGACACTCACAGCCAGGGTTTAGTGCCGTGGAGTGTCCCCAGCCCGTGGCACGCCAGCAGCAGCTCCCTTGAGGAGTGTGGCTGCAGCATCCCGCGGTGCCAGGCTCAGGAACGAGCGTGTCCCAGCGCAGCACGAGCACGGAGCCCTCGGAGGCTCCCGCAGCCTGATCCCGGCTCTGGAGCCTTGGACTGCAGCTGCTCCAGGGCAGGAATCGCGGCTTTGTCTCTGCCTGTGGGATACACAGCCGCGCAGCTCTCGGTCCTGGCAGGATGCAGTTACCTGGAGCGGCTCTGCCAGCTCACAAGGATTTCAGTGCTCCTTTCATGCGCCCGACTTTGCAAGTTAACACCACCAAATCTTTTTCCAGCAGGTAGAGCTGATGTGAAAAATAAAATGTTGGGGAATCAAACCTCAATATGCACCTTTCGGAAATCCTGGCTGGACAGCCTGGTCAGAACCTTCATCCCAGGAAATCCCGGGAGGGAGGCGCTGGCAGCAAGGGCACCCCAGGTCCCCTCTGGAGAAACGCCATGAGCTGAGTGTCACACAGCACCGGATGGGCTTGCAGGGACCTGCTGCCTCTGCCAGCCATGACTGGGATCTAGGAACACACTGGGAATATTCCCAAGCTAACAAAACAAAAAGTGATGAGTTCCCAGATATTCAGAAAAGCTAATATTAACACAGGTTTGGTTTCTATCAGATGTAGGTAGGACTTTTAAAAGTTTTTTGTTTTGTTGCCGGTTTTAATTCAACGGACTGGAAAGAGATTAAATAATGTCTAAACTTGGCGAATATTCCCCATAAGTGCAAAGATTAAAGCAGGAATGAGTGGTGGTCTGTACTGCAACCTGAACCCCACTTCATAAACCAAAATATTCACTTACTTGAACATTTAATGAAGGTTAAATATAACCCTTAAAGCATGAAAACAATTTCAGAAGTGTACAAGAGCCTCTTAGCTGCACCACCCCAACCCCACTCTCCTTAGATTTTGGAGCAGTGATGAGTGATATTTCTTAGCTGCTTCAGCTATTCCTGAATCTCTTACTAGAGATGCAGGAGGGAATTTTTCTGCAATTCTCCTGCTTCATTAATGACTCTCAAGCTGGGGTTTTTCTAGCATGAACTGAGCTGAACATTCTCCCTGGAGCTTATACAGGTGTCATTTGTATGAGCCTTCAGTGGTTTTACACAAATGATTGCCCCAGGATTTTTAACAAAACCAGCCAAATGGCCTCCTTTAATATATTATTTAAGCAATAACCTCACTCTAGCCTCAGGCTTCCAATGCAATAATTAGAACCAAACTAGCATTTACCCATAGAGAAGCAAATGCTGTATTTAAATACAATAGCAGTATGTAAGTAATTCTAATTCAGAGTAGAAGTAACTGAGTCAGCTGAAGAAAACACTACGGAGATATTGAGGACTTTTATGCCTGTTAAAGTTAGTCAGAAGGTTAGACTGGCATATATTAGGGTTAATAGCATAAACAGTATAATGGTGTAGGAACAACTGTTCACATCAGCAGTTGCAATGCTCACAGTACTGAAAGAGAAGAGAACCAGACTTTGAATGACACTCACTGAAACTTAATCTGGACAAAGCTGCCCAGTCTGTGACAGAAAAAACTTCATTACTATGGGCAAAGATCATTTTATCACTCAGATTGACAATAACTTCCTTCTCTATCCTCACAGTTGACAAATTTTCCTCCTCATGTAAAATTTTAGAATTTTTTTCCAGTGCCTAAGGGGAAAGCTGGGGCTGTGTCAACCCTTGTGAAGGAATTTTCTACCCATTGTGCACTCACACAGGGTAAAGAGTTAGATGTAGAGAAACAAGGAACCTGCTCAAAGGTACAATTCCTATTTCACGAATTTGTTTTGTTTTATACAACAAGGTACCCTGCCAGGTGAGGCAGGCACCCTGGGTGCTCACACAAAGCAGTTGTCCACGTGTGGAAAGGAAATCTTGACTGGCCCCAGCAGCAGAAACAAGAGCTCACCTGACTTGCCTAGAGAGTCTGTCTGGCAGTTTCTGGCTGAGCCACACCATGGGTGTTTCCTGATTTTAGCATTGCTACAGCCTTACCAAAGACAGCAGCTGTTTTAATCTGTTTTAGCTATTCGAAGTTAACAACCCCCTTTTAAAAACAGCAACTGACTTGTATTAAGCTCAAATCCTTTGAATCCCTTTAGTGAGACATCTAAACCACCTTTTTCCTAATGAAGACAAGATCTGTGTATCTGGTTCCAAGCACAGCAATCTCTTGAGCCTGACAGTAGGCACAAACACAAATAGCAGAGCACCAGAGGTGTTTCTCGTTAGAAGGAGGCTCCTGCAGCCAACTTCCTTGCCTTGCTAATTGGAAGCAGGGTGCTGCCTTCCCCAGGCACAAGGAAGAAGGTGCTCCAGGCTGGCTGGAATGAGCATTCACAAGCAAAGCCACAAGCAGCAGTGAGAAAAATACATGAAGTTACAGGGAAAATAGGCCCTCAAGAAGATTAGAAAGAGAGTAAAGCAGTGAGCAGACAGTGAAAATAATGCTGGAAGCAAACACTGAGGATGACTTTGTGATCTCCCTCCCTGCTCTGCTCCTCCAAGCAATAGCAAGGTCTTTGGTAGAAAGTGGTTCCCAAATGCTTTTTGCCTGCCACATTAATTTTAATTGAACTTCCTTTTACTCTGCTGAAGCCTGGAAACCTGTCTGGTGCTGCCTTGTCCCTGTCCCTGCTGCAGAGAGCACTGGATGGAAAATACCTCCTGTAAGAACTAAAGTGCATCCATCAGCTGTGGGGAGATGATGGGGAGAGAGTTTCACCAGCATGGGGCAGAGGCTTTAAAGCAGGGATAGTCTCAGCAGCACAGAACTGTGAACTTGCTTTAAGTCAGTTCTTCCAATCATCCTGTTTTGGATGGGTATTAAACCTTACTTCTACTTGAACAGTACACTCTGTCTTCACTACTGCTTAACAAACACCTATTCTAAAATGATTCTTACGAACCAGGAGTTGGTGGGAATATTACAGAAAAATGCACATACACAAAAATCAATGTACCAATCTGTTTTATTTTGCACGGATAGACGTTTTTAATTTTGTATTTTCCAGGCAGCAGAGGTAATCATTGAGCTTTTATTTTATTCCTGTTACCTCTTTGATAAAAAGCCAGCCAATATGGATTATGTGTGTGGGGTCTTCCTCCTATTTGTTTTTGGTGGCCAACCTTTTTACTTTAGGAGGGTTAGAGAAATAATTATTGAACCCTCTTTGGGTAACAGCCAGAGGTTGTTTTCCTTAAGCTGCTGCAGATTGTTCCAAGGCAAGGTTGAAACTCTAGGCTTTCACATGGCATTTGGAATGTAGGTGGTGAGTCAGAGAGGCAGCAAGACACAGGAAGGCTGCTCCAGGTGGCAGAGGCAGCAGGGTCAGAGAGAAGGCCACTTGTGGCTGAGCACAGCAAAGAGGGGAGGCTGCTCAGCAAGGCTGCAGCTCTCCCACGAAATCCCAGGGAGAGGCCTAAAAACAGGCAGGGCAGTTTGGAATTGTGTCAGGGGATAATGGAGCTGTTTGAAGCTGAGGGCTCTAGCGCTGTGCTTTTTATCCAGGAGGGAAAATCCCGCTCGCACTGGGACTGCAGAGGGAGCAGCAGCAGCAGCACAGAACTGAAACACAGAGACAGCCACGAGAAAAGTGCACATCTGGGCTGGGAGGGACCAGCTGCTGATGCTCAGTGCCTTGGCTTTCAGCACACACAGCAAAAAACCCTAAAACCCAAGGAAAAAAAGCACAGATTTGGATGGAGGGTCAAAACCTGCACTGACATCACGGAGAACGACAGTGAGGGGGAACCACGGAGAAGGGAAAATGGGAGGAAGATCCCATCCCTATCCAAGGGAAGGCAGCACTGATGTGGCCAGACCAAAGCCCAGCTGTACGGACAATGTACATATTTGTGTTTTGTATGCTTGTCTTTCTCAATGGTCACACCTACAGACATTGCTGCAAATGATGCACTTTACACATTGAGGTACTTGTGTGGCCCCCAAAGATCTGACAAACCCTCAATAAAAGCAACAAGATCTAATGGCTTTGGGATTTTTTTTTTTTAATACATGACATGAAAAGCCATGAAATAATACCAAGGAACTCAAATGTTTACAAGTATGGGAAAACAAAAAGCATTTTTCAGCTTGGAGGAGCATTCTGTGAGTGTTTTATTGGACATCACCAAAAATATCACATGAAACAGAAGCAGATACCCCAGGAATTTCAGACATTCCACTAGACTACATAACCAATATTAGTGGAATTAATTTATGTCTCAGAGATACATAAAAAAATCCAATTTTCTAATTTTCTTCCCTTGAGTGACATTCAAGGTGCACTTCACTCACGAGCATCTGCCTGAGTCTACAACCAGGGAGGGAAATTCACTGTTTTTGTTATTCAACAGGATTAGCAGCCTAGATTCAGGTTAAAGTGATACAGAAGGGCCTTAACTAGCTCTAAATGACTTAATTCCCCGCAAACAGTATTTTTTAATGTGCTGCTAATTAAAATATTTAAGAGCTCACTGTAACAACATTTTGAAAACAAACCAGAAGAACCAATGTAAACAAAATATCATTTTACAAACCAAATGGAATCACTTAAAATCCAATGTAATTCTATGTTCCAATAAAAATAAATATATATATACAGGTGTCAAGTTAAGATTGTCAAGCACACTCCCACGATACCATCTAAGAATGAACTAAGAAGTCAAAATTAACCCCTCCTGTACTCGTTCTTGCTTTTCGGGAGAGGTAATAGAATTTCCTGTGTAGCACCCACCTCTGAAGTCCCTGGCAGTGCCCAGAACACTCCAAATGGAGAAGCAGGAGTCACCAAGAAATGTTCTGGTGGAAGTTCACCACAAATCTCTCTGCAGGACTGCAGGGCACTGTTACTCATAGCCTGTGTTTTCAGGCTTTTACTCAACGTTCTTAAAAGCTGGAGATTTTCTTCATATTATACATCTTATATTCTGATAGAAATCTGGGTATGGAAAATACAGATTTAAGGAATATGAGACATGACAGTGCTCAGCAGCTTGGTTCTCTTAAAAATGAGGGTTTTTTTTGGCAAAAGATTATTCTTGCTCTTCCCCACTGCATTGTACTGACACAAAGTAACATGAAGAAGAAATGCTTTACAGGTTACAAATTTTTGTCTCATAAATGCAAACTTATTTTTCCTCATTCATTAGTTTCCTTGTCCTGAGAATGTTTTAGATGCTGCTTAACTGTGGTGTGGGCAGCATGACAGCAAAACACTGAGAAATAATCACTCAAGGCCAGCTGCAAGAAACAAACCTTGTGCCTCCGAACAGGCTGATCCCTCCACCTGGAAACTGCTGCTTTACAGAACCTGGGGTTTCAGATCTGTGTCTCTTCCTGCATTCAGCTCCTTTGACAGAGCTAACTAACTAACTTCAGGAGAAAGGGAGGTGATAACAACTTTTCTCTTTTTAATTTACTGGTATTTTCATGTAATTTCTGAGTCTTCAGTTTCTGGGTTACATTATTTGGTGGTGCACAGCTCCATGCACCCATTAGAATGTCACTCCTTGTGCTCATTTCAGATGAACCTTTCCCTGGTATTCTTTGTACTGGACGTGCTGTTGTTCTGGAAATACTTTCATCCATAAAAAAGTGGTTACTAGCCTGCACAGTATTATCTCCTAGGATAACATCTTACACTTGCCCAGTGCAAAAAAATGTTCCACATCAGGTTGACAGACAAGTGGGAACACCAGGTTGGAGATGCAATGTTTCACTTTAGCCACTCTGTGCAAAAGCCAGCATCAGGCTACTCACAGTGTAGCTAAGTAAGGATTTATTTTGGTTCCAAATTCAAAAAGTCTACATGGGATAGGTACTATTTCACAGCTGAAAAGATAATATTACATCAGAAGTCTACTTTGGCCATTAATAGAATACAGCTGGTAACTCCAGGACAGGAAAAAAAAGTTGTCTTTTCCAAATAATCAGGTCAGCAGGTTCCCCACCCTTCAGGATGTTGGCAGGGACCAGGGCTAGTACAGAAGATAGGAATATTTCCTAGGTGATCTAATAAAACCAGAAAAACCTCATATCAACAAGCCCCGTGGGGATATTGCTGATAAGCTGTTGCCATAAGATGTGGACTCTTTCAAATGTCTCATCTTCCAGAGGCCAGGTTCTCATCTGTCAGTTCTCAAAAGCTAAAATACCTTGGCTGTGCTGTCCTTAATACAGCTAAACTCAGCACTATATTACGAAGTTCATTAAACATGAGAAATTTGAGGTGACAAAGGAGAAGGTTCTGCAATTTCAGTTACTTGCCTCTTCTCCAGTTCTTAGCTACTATGTTTGTTGATGAAAGGGCCCAGACAGGCACTCCCTCTTCTCCTGAAGGCTGAAGGAAGCATCTCCCAGGGCCCTGGGAAGGAGGACTCACCATGGACCACTCCAGAGAGGCACTGAGGTGAAAGAACAAGAGAGAAGGCACAGCCTGAATTCCTCCTTATATTTTTCTCCCCTCTACTGGAAAGTGTCTACAGAAAAAAGAGATATCAGAGATGCTGCCAGGGCAAGGCTGTACAGTCATCTTGTCTTGCTGAACAGAAAGACAAAAGTGCCAGTTCCACCCCCTTCCCCACCCAAGCCAGCTCCTCAAGGTTTTTGCTGCGGGAAATTGGCCCCAAGTTTCCCTGCAGACCTTACAGACACTGGCAATTCTCACATGGGTACGAGATCCTCCAGGGATCAAAGGGTCAGCATGAAAAAATAATAGATTACCTTCATGAAAGGGTCTTGAAGAGCTTCTCAAAAGAAAATGAAACCCAAATATTATTTCATGTTCCTACTGCAGAAATAAGTGCTGCAGTCAACTGGATGCCAGCTCTTAACCAGCTGGGCAGAAAGCCAGAGGGCCAGGAGGGTGTCAGATGGAATTCAGGCCAGGCAGGCAGGAAGCACCAAGAGGAAACACCAGCAGCAGCTGTAGAAGCAAAAGAATGGGCAGAGGCTCTAAGACAAATAATAACAGGCAGAGCAGCAGCAGTAGCAGATGTCAGACTGTGGCTTTCTGGAGGGGGATGGGATGGCACTCTTGAAGAAAAAGAATTTTTTTTTTTTTTTTACTACTTTGCATTAATTATCTGAAAAGGGGTTCTTCCCCCAAACCTTTTGAAACGTTGTTATTTTGGATTAGTTTGTGAGGAGGGGCTCAACTGAGCATCCGCTCCAGTTGTGCAGTGGCCAGGACAGGCACTGCTGCTGATCATGGTTCCATTCATGGCTTTGAATTCTCCCATTCTCCTGTGATTAAAAATAATCCTGGAAATCATTTTGATAAAGGAATCCCTTATTTCTAGAGGGCCTTTACTGTAAGGTTTTCTGGGCTTTTTTAGGGTTATGTAAAATGGAACTATCAGGGAGAAGGAGAAATTTCTGCTGTTCCAGAGGATGCTACAATGCTGCTTTTGTCAGGACTGTGACTCATAGGCAAGCTGATAGATTTACAATCTTTGGATCATATCCATCACTTGATTGATTCACTAGGAAGGGAGAAGCAGCTCTTGCACCACGATGGACTCTGTGTTGTGGTGATGTCTGTCCCAGTGTTCTGTCGCTCCTGAGGAACGTGTCCCCTTCCACACAACATGAGGCACTTTGCAGACAGGATTTTACACTGACTCAACCACTTTTCTCTCAGGCTACATTCAAAATGTTGTAGATGAGAGAAGAACTAATCAACCTTTCTCCTCAAGCACCATCAAAAGGAGAGGAGCCACCTGCCCAACCTCAAACCAGCAGAGCACCACTTCAGCCAAGAACTGGGGAATGTGACTGCAGAGGCTGGGGAAATAAATGTGAAGAGAAAAATCTAGACCCAAGTGAGGTACATGAATTGTATTATGTCTGTTTCACTCAGGAAAAGTATCTTTGTACAGATCAAGGCAGCATGGGTTCTAGCTCAAACAGAGCAATGAATTTAACAAGGGGGAAGTGGCTTTGGGAAGCAAATCACCCCAGACTGGATGGACCCAAGGCACACATCAGCCCAGGGGCTGCTCACTGCTGGGACACAGACAAAGCCACCAGCCTGCACATGGGGTGGCTCAGCTGATCCTCTCCCAAGCAAATAAATTCTTAACTAAGTATTACATCTCACAATTTTTTAATAAAAGGTTTGTTCATACTAAGATCACCTTCAATTTTATCTTCAAGAAGCGACTTCTTGACATGAAAGTTAATAACTTTGTTTCACATAAGATCATTGTGTTGGGCTTTTCAAGATAATTTCAAGATTTTATTCTCCTAAATAAAAATAAAATTAAAAAAAATTGAGGTATAACCAAAATGATTTTCTCACTCAGTTTTTCAGGACCCGTGTTGAACATCATCTTAAAAGTCTAGTTACATTTCCAAGTTTTCCTGTAAATATTATTATAATAAAAACCCCAAACATCCCTTCCCCGAAAAAATTCACAAAGCAGTTGGTCAGAAAATACACAAGAGCAGAAACAATTCTTTAGCTGTTGCTGAGCACCCGGATCAAAATATTCCTAACAGGAACACTAACACCTGTACCATGTTGCTGCTTGTAGGAGGGCATCCATCACAGCAGTGCTTTAACTACAGAGTTAATTCTTGTTAAAAGAAAATTAAAATCAAAAGGTAAAACAGAAATTCTTGTATATGAAGACTACAGGAATATCTAAACACATCATGTCAAGGGGACAGAAAATGCATGTTTATCAAAATAACCTCAAGCAGGACCCAGGAGATTGGAATGGCTGATGGGCTGCCAGAATTTAGAAATGTTAGAAATACAGATTTTCTCTGAAAAGATAAACAAGCACAGATATAGACACCTTACTCACATTCCCAAAGAGCTCATGATAAATTTCTCTCTCTCTGAGCCTTAGGTTCAAATGGGATAAAAATCGTGGTAGGTGTTCACATTCATAAACAACTTCCTAATAAACAGAGTAGGAGTCCTTTGCCCCAGGAGACCGCAGAGTTCCTCAAGAATCTGCACTGGTGCTGGTGATGTCCAAAGTGTTCATGAGTGTCTTGGAGAAGTGGAGAGTGAGAGGAGGTTTCCTCATGATATGCAGTTTTCAGTGAAGCAAAAACTGAAGTCAGCCATGGAGAATTACATGACAATAATATAATCCGTCATAAAATGGCATATGAAACTCGAGTATTTAGAAGTGTAAAGTGGTGCACAAAGTAAAAAAAAGCCCTGATTTTACCCATGCAGTGAAGGACTCTTGCTATCACTAAGCGATAGTGTGCTTTGAAATAATGGGTTCCATAAAAGCTACCAGCTTAGGGAGCAGCAACAGACAAACAGCAGGTGGAATTTCGTGAAGAGTAAGAAACTGAGCTGAAAACCTTCCCATGTCTCTTTGTACACCATGGCTCGTTCATACCCTGGATATAATTCATTCATATCCTGGATATAACATGTTGCTTGGGCCCACCTCAGACAGCACAGCCTGGAGCAGGCACAGTCAGGGCAGAGAGAACAATCCAAGGCATGGAACATCTTTCACAAACAAAATGACAAAATAGACCAAGACTTTTAGGCAGAACAAAAGACTTCATTGAGCAGAGCACGACACGGAACAAATAAAACCAAGCAGCACAGAGATGATGAAAAAGGTGTGAATCAAGATCTTGTGCCAGTGCCTGTCTTCCTCAGGCCCCTGTCAGTCCCTTTGTCTATCTACTCCTGGTTTTGGACTAGGATGGCTAAGAATTCTAAATTCAGTTTTCTCCTTCCTTTTTCCCCTTGATCTTAACATCTCTGCACATATCACTGGCTGCAGCACACCTTGCCTTGCACACCCAGCCTAAGGTGCTACCTCATTATTAATTCTGATCTCCTTGTCCATCCTTGTCCAACCATTTGGCCTTCCTCAGAAACTGTGCCCTGATCTCTCCCTTGTCTTCCAGGACAGCTCACAACCTTTCTGAATTCAACACTAGTTAACTTCTCTGTGCTGCCTGGGTGTAGAAAAGCCCTTCTCTGTTCCTAAAGCTCCCAAGGATGTCTCTGAGGGTGCAAGCGATCCAAAGCTGGATATAACCCTGCACCCACACCTGCAGTCAGTCTGTGCAGGTAACCAGCCCTCCCCCAGGAATGCACAGAAACTCTGAGAGGTGAGGACACTCTGGAGTCTGGTGACATCCACGCTGCCTGGCAGATACCACCCCAACCACGTGCAGTGACAGCTCTGCTTGCTTTGGCTGGTGGAGGGGACATTCCCTGGCCTTTCCGTGCAGTGCTGAGCTCTTCCCACCCGGCAGGGAGCTCCATCCCTGCTCTCCTGCCTGCAGCACCCCTGTCCTGTAAATCATCTGTCAGCAGGAGCATCCTGCCCTGCGTGGGCAGGGACAGGCACAGCCAGGGCCATGCTCTCGGGTCATGGTCTGCAATCTTCCACTGGCTTGGGAGGGAGAGCAGGACAACTGCTCCTCACACAGCTTGGGGCTGTTCCAGACCCTGCTCTCAGGACAAACCAGCAACTCCTGCCAGCTTTTCTGAAAGGATGAACAGCCTCAGATGGGAAAGATAGCGAGCAGCCCACTACAGGCAAGGTTTCACTGATGTCAAGCGTTTCCTCTCCTCCCCACATGCCAGACTGATCCATTCAGCCGAGACAGACAGGGCCAGCAAACATCTGGCTGACACAAGAGCCAGCAGGTCCCAGCCCACAGCTCTGTGCCTTTACTTTTGTTACGTGATTTTAAATACGTGAAACATCTCAGTGCAACAAATGATTTTGGTGCATTTGGCCCATTTGTCTCCATCAGACGTGACTCGCTGGATGGAGGCAGGATTTGTCAGAGATGTGACAGTGGCCTGTCCTTGTAGCATTCTGAGAGTTCTTTTCAACTTAATGTGCTCTCAGCCTTTTGTAGCACTCCAAGAGGACACAAGAGCCAGGGAATTTGGCTGTTGGCTGCACGTCAAAGAAGCATAAAAACTCCAAGTTCTTAAATGAGCCAGTTGATACTGACAGAAAGCCTTCACTGAAGCAGTGATATAAATTTAATGCCCTTTTATTGTTTGTTGAATAGCAACAACTGAAATAACAGCAAGAAAAGAATAAGCTCTGAGAAACTATGTAAAGCTACGGGCTACATAATGGTATCTAATAATTACCTATAATTTAAAATTAAATCTATTAAAAGTAAAGATGGAAACACAGTGCACACTGTAGGATTTTTATTTCTTATGCATCTTGCTTCAAATGTGTCAATAAAAGTGCTTCAGTTATTTTCTTGAAGCATAAAATTACAAATCTGAGCATTTGTTATATCACCTTTTATATAACTCGGTCTCTTGAGATCCCATGATGTAAACCAAGTGAATCTGGTGCCTTTCAAACACCTTCTTTTCCACCTTTAGGCTGCACAGATTTCCATTTATTAGCACAGAGCCACTTCATTCCTGTCTTGCCCATTTATCTATCCTGGATAGCCACGTGTTTTAGAGGTTGTATTTCCTGATTTGACAAATTCCATCATACAGCCAAACTCCAAACGTGATCTTTTATTAAAATTTAACTTAATGAATACAAATTTGCTGACTATTTGCATTACCTCATACATAGAATCAAATTCCCCTCTAGATTAAGTAAATGACACTGTTGTTGACTGTACAAATATTTTCAGAAAGATAGAAGTCAAGTAAGTGTTGATGATTATTCTCATAATTATGGAAGCATATTAATATTACTGACGGTGCTAAGTCAGAGACTCACATAAATATAAGGACATTCGAGGATGTTAATTTGAAATTTACCCAAATCTTTTATATATTAAATTTTCCTGGGCATCCTACTTGTCTTCAGTCTTACAAGAGCTAATATAGCTGTACTTTTTACAGCAATATAATCCCACCAGTACTCTAAATTGCCTAATTTATGTATTATTCACTCTAAATTGCCTAATTTATGTATTATTCATTGTTCAGTTTTCCTAAGAGCCTCTATCGTACCAGTTTTGGCTGGTATGTAACAAAGAACTAAAACAAATATTTTGTGTAGCATGGTGGTTTCAGTGTAACTAATTTACTAATTTACTATTCTGATGGAGCCTCAAAGGAAGCACAGCGAGGTTCATGTCACAGCTTAGAGCTTTTTTTTCCTCTCCCACAAGACTTTTGCACTTGTGATGGTTTAAACTCAAATATGGCCATTTTAGTGGAACACATTCAACCTTGTGTTTATTCTGGAAAATAGTGCAAATGAAATGCACAGAAATCCAGCACCCCCTTTTTCACTGACAGATTGTGAAGTCCCTGACACACATAAAGAAATCCAGGTAACTCTACTGACACATGAAGCATGAAGCAATTCCAGGACAATCCACCAGGTACACCTCATATATCAGACCTTGAAGAGCCTCAGCTTTCTGCATTTGGACAGGCTAAGTCAAGTCTGTATTTAAAGCATCTTATCTGTAAATTGCAAGCAAATATTCCCTTCCTTTCGAGGGGTACACAATACCTCTTTTAAGGTGAATGAAGCTAATGGCCAATCTGAAGGAAATGAGAGGCAGTTAGAAGAAATAAGAACATGGTACAGAACCTTCTGGTCCTTGACCATACACCTGTTAATGACTCAGTCACTGAAGAAAACAAAAAATTAAGTGTTCTGCTTCCCAGATAATCCTCTCTCTCTCTCCACTTGAGAGAGGAAACTGATCATTCTGGCACTGCTATGGATGAAACTCTCCAAGTACTCCAAGTTTTTTAGAGAATTACCTCACAAAGCATAATGTGAGTATAAAGCTTCCCTTTTATAGCGACTGTCATGACTTGCAACTGCCAAAACAACCTTATTCTCAAGAGCTAACAGCACAGACTTGGATTTTTTTTTGTTGTTTTTTTAATAGTATTCATTAGGAAAGGAGAGGAAGGAGGAGGAAAAGCATTGCTCTCCCTTTAAGATGCAGTTTGAGCCCAGGTGGCTGGAGGGAAGCTTGGAGCACAGCTGTGCTCCCAGAGAGGGATGTGCTGTGGGCAAGAACAACCTGGAGCTCCAGTTGCAGGCCAGTGCTGAGTTTTTATCTTGCATCACCTCAGTGAGATGAAAGCTGCACGCTGATAATGCTCTTGTCTGCTTGTGTGTGGGATTAACAACACGAAATACTTTCAGTTGTGCTTTGCAGGAGTAGCAAATGTCACCCTTTTGAGGAGGTGGTGCTTACAGGGGAGAGCAGTGGTGATAAGAGAAGAAAGCAGCACATCTGTGCAGGTGCTTTGGGCAGGGAGAGGCCTGGGGGGTCAGTGTGAAATGCAAATGTCACTGCAGAGTCTGCACAGGGCTGGGGGGCTGCCCTGCAGCTCAGCAGCTTTTTCCCTGACAAATACCAAGAACCACCAAAAGGCTCTCCTGATTCTTTCTTCCAGAGGATTTCTGAGATGAGAACGTGTTTCAAGGCATTGACGCTATTAGAGATACCCTGAGTGACTTTTGTAATTTTTTTTAACCTCCATTTCCTGTACAGTATGCAATTACTAGGAGGGTGGAAACTCCTGAACTCCCTGGGAGAGTTTGCTATGTCTCTCGTTTCAGCTTAATAAAATATAATCTGCATTGCAGCATCTGCAATTCAGAGTTGTTCCTTATCCAGCTGTTCTAACTCAGGTTATCCACAGGATGATGAAGAAAGGAGGTTTGCTGGAGGGATGCTGGATTTATTTGATTGAATAGCACAGCTATGTCTTTTATTCTAATATTTTAGAAAGCTTCCCCTTGTCAAAGTAGTTAAATAAGATTTTGCCACTATTTTGCTGATCCAATTGCTCTTTTTCAGACTGTCTGCATTTTTACATGAATTATGACTTTTCATTGGCACAGTCTCTGTGTTCATTGTCAGGCTATCTCAGGACTTCCATGTTCCTGGAAAGAGGGTGTCTCCTGGAGCAGCACAACCACCAGGCAGGGCATTCATTAGGAGAGTTTATTACCAGGAAGCAAAGAGGGACAATGCCTCTTCCTCTTGCCTGGACTGAACCCATTTGCCTCCTAAAAGGAGAGAAGATTCACATAGACTGAACACAAAAGTCATGAGAGCTGTCCAGGTAATCAACAGTTTCATCTAATTAGACCGTTTAACGTGAGAGAAAGGGCAAAACCAGGGATGCAAATGCAGGAAAATCAGAAAAAGTTTGAAGAAAGTGATTTGCTCATCTCAGAGTTTTTTTCTTTTGCCACTTAACTCCCCCAAATTATTTGCTGTTGATTACTGACATGAAGGAAGCTGATCTGGCCCTGCATAGAGACACTCCAAGATTAGTCCATTGTGAAGAGCTGAAGTTCAAATGCAAAACTTTTTAAATGATAAATTCCAGCTCCCTATCAGGTAGCTCAAACCTGGGCTGAACAGACATTTCATTTTTTTTTTTTCTTGGAGTGAAACACTAGAGGTATCTTCCTTTTTGGCTAACAGGCCCACAAAAGGGAAGTGAAACCTTATTGATTCCCTCTGAATTTAAACAGTGAAACTTTTCTTAATTCTCTCCATTAAAAGAAAAATCCACTTAAGATCCTAAAAAAAATATGAAAGAAGAAAAAGAACTAAGGAACTAAGTCCAGCATGACAGATTTCCACATGGATATATTTGACCAAAGAGATTTTCCTGGGAGTTATTCTAATAAGCACAGAAACAAACTCTGAAACTCTGAATAGTTAGAGTGCAAAGGAGTAATCAAACTTGTATCTGTTCAACATTTGCTTTTTTAAAGTGCTTTGGTAAACTGCATATATTTACTTTTCTTACAATAAAGAGAAATAAATAAATTAATATTCACCTGGCACACAGTATATTTTCAGGAAAAGATACATGATGAGATAGGAGAGAGTTATGTATTTGCATGTCTGAAACGACATGAAAATCAGCTCCTAGGAAATAGCTACTTCATTGCTGATCACTCCACTTTTGTGTAAACCAGATTTAACCCTGGAATAATACATTTATGGAATGTACAACATTTATGAGTTTTCTTTCTATTATTTACTTGCATCTTTAGCTTTCTCCCCTCCCCAAATTTCACAGCTGCACACTAAACCTGCTCCTACAGCGTGCCACAGCGAGCTCTATTTTCCTGCTGCTGCTTCAGCCTGCCACAAGTGCATCAGTCCCTGGGCAGCCTTTGCACTCAGGAAATGTCTCTCAACTGCACAGGGTAAAAGAAAGGTCTCCAGGCAGCACAGAAGTGGCTGTGGAGCTGGAGACAGGGATTCCTTTCTTTATTTCCTGCCGCACACTTCCTAAAGGCATTTGCTGAAAAGGAATTTGCGAATCTTGTCTCGTTAAGGGCCGCGGTGCTGCTCGGTGTGACTCAGACGCAGTCACCGTGTACCTGTCCAAATCCAGCCCGGCAGAGCTCCCCTCCCTGCACACGATCGAATTGCAGAGTTTTGCCCTGACCTTGTCCCCAGAACCCTGCAGATGTTGCCACCCCCTCCTCCCGAAGGTTGTCCCGGAGGGAACGCGGAGTTCCAGGGTGACTCACAGCCGCACACATCCCTGGCTGCTCCAGGAGCTCCCTTAAAGCCATGGAGCACGGCAGATAATCTCTGCTGCCCTGGCAGCTTGGCAGTGCTCTCTGCTCTGGGATGGGCGGGCACAGCAGGGCAGGAATCCTCCGGGGGTGAAGGACAGAGCCCAGCAAGGATAATTCTGGGACAAAGAGCCTGCTTCTGCACAGCACCCCTATTCAAAGCATTCACAAGTGTTCATTAATTTCTACACCACAGAACCAGTGCAAAATCTACAGCCACTGCTCCCCAGCATGGCTGACACTCGCAATTTTGCTTATTTTACGTTAAAATTCTAAAAAAAAAATCCCCCAAACTTCACATACCTGCCCCAATTCACTTTGAGAACACAGGTGAGCGCAGAGAATGCCTGAGCTCACCAGCTGAGGAGATTTATCACCAAAATGATAACCTAGATTTTAACAGACCTTAAAAAGATTCGGAAATTACAGGCTTTACTTCCTATGCTTCAGTGCACTGAGAAGTGCAACACAGTCCTGCTTCTCAGGGACAAGATGCAAACCCACAGAATATAAAGGGTGTAAAACAGCTGAGGAAACAGCCAGCAAGCACTGAAACTCCTGTGCCCCTAAAGCTAGTAAAGCTACTACATTTTCCTGCTTTCACTAAAGTAGGAAATTTCACAGAAGAGGGAAGCTCCAAGAGCAAGGAAGAAAAGGGAATTCGACAGAATGGTGGCAAGGCTGATGAAAGAGAATTCAAGGTGTCCGTACAAGAGCTGTTCTGGGCAGAGACCACCACCATCATTTGGGAGAGAGGTTCAGTGTCTCCAGGGCAAGGGATCAAGGCAACAGAGCCAGGGGTGATTCTCAATGCTGGCACAGTGAAACGGCCAACACATTCAGCAGATTCATACTTTTTGAGGGGGGCTTGATTCCCTGCAAAAATGAGTTAGAAAATGCAAGAGCACATTTTAATCAACTGCTGGAAAATGCATCTGAAATTTCCAGGAGGGTCTTTGCATCGAGGATGCTGTAAGAGTCCCAGTGCTGTGCTCAGGAGAGGGAAGTACAGGACATCCAGCCTTGCAAGCAGGCAGTTCTTAAAGGGTGATTTTACACAAGTCACAAAAGAACAGCTAATATTGGTAGAAGTTATCAAATAACTCTAAAATAAAGCAGAGAATATCATAGAAAAGGTGGTTTGCTGAGAATTTTGCTCTTGTCAACATCATCTGGAGTGCTGCAAGATCCACAGTCAATCACAAGAAGTCAGGCCTAAAAATATTCCTTCCTCAAAGTAAACCTGCCACACCGGTGCTGACAACGCAGGCTCCTGGCTCCCCACCTTTGCATTTACAGCCAGCCGTGCAGGAGCCTATTTTTGTGCCTGGTTGTTATTCAGGCAGCTGGATACAGTGTTTGAAGGCACTTGAAAAATAAAATAGCAATTCTTTTCTAAGCCCAGAAGTGCTAATTTCCCAATAAGCTTGTTTGATTAACTAAGCACACCCAGAGGACAGGCTGACTTCGTCTTGTTTCTCTCGCCCCAAGTGCATTTTTACAAAACTCCAGCGGAGTTTTAACCAAAACAATGTGCTGATAGGAGAAGCTGTCTGCATTCCTCTTTTGCAATTCACCTTACACTCTACATGCTGCTCGAAGATAAGCTCTTCTAGATGCCAAAAAAACTCCAGCAAGAGGTGAAGGCTTCTCTGCAGCGGGTAGAGCTGCACAAGTTATTCACTGCATTTTGTGGATTCCCCACCCTGAGTGAAGTCTCTGCAGACATTCCTCTTCCAAGTGACCCCAGCAATATTCAGGGGTGGGAAGAGCCTATTTCAGACGTGGCTATTATTAGCTAGTCAACATTAGGCTCTGTTTTAAATTCTTTATATTCACACTCATCCCTCTGGATGGAAAGCAGCACTCTATTTAACTTGGCACCTGCTCCTTTTTTCCTGCAGGAAGGAATATCCATGGGGCAGGACTCATTTCCAGGGAAGGACCTTCACATTCTGGGATCTTTTTGAGTGGGCAAGGGAGGGGGAGGAACAATGCTTGTATTTGTATGATTTCAGCTTTGCTCTAGAGAGGTGCTCTTCATAAATAGCAAATAAAAATATTTTAAGAAGAGTAGAAGAGAAAAGCTCTTTCCTGCACTCTTTTACATGCACACACACATCTCTCAAAGAAATAGAGATGCACTGAAATCTGAACTTCCAAATAGGTGCAAAAATGCAACAAATGCTGCAAACGCCTTAAGTAGCTACAGATGAGGTGAGAAAGGAGAAAACTGGTGTTTTCTGACACAATTCAACCTTCCTTTATGGCATGCACATTTTATGACTTTTGTACACAGAAGGCAGGTTCCCATCACCTCCCTGTTTTTAGAGCTGCTGATGTAACAAACAGAACTCAGCTGCCAGAAATGGTGTCAGCTAGAATCCTCAAACTCAGGACCAGCACAAGAGAAGAAATCAATGAACCTCAGAAGAAAATCTGAAAAACCATTGGAAAGACAACTTATATTTAGTTCTAAAGCATTTCTTGGCTATCCCTGAAAGTCTGTCCCTTGGAACCTGGGTGAAGATGAAAAATGCAGTTACTTAGGCCCTTCTGAAACTCCCACCTGAGGCAGTATTGGAAACCTTTTAGGGAAGGATGACAATATGTAAATATAGCAGACAGTAGGATCCTGAGTCTTTTCTGGAGCATATTCCAATGTTATTAATAAATATCTCTTGTGGAATTAACTGTTTTTCTCTCAAGTGTTCCTCTGACCTGAGGAACTGGTTTTGTGCTTCTTCAGAAGGAGCAATCAGCAAAAGGAACAGAGGAAGAAGGTAAGGATGAGGTAAAAACACACCAGTGGAAGAACACAGAGTGAAGAATTGGATGGACAGGACTGCACTATGAAATGCAAGTCCTTGGAACGCTGAAATGGAATAATATTCCATTGTTTCTGCCTTTTTTCAATGAACTCACATAACTGGCAGGAGATGCAGATCACATCACTTCCAAATGAGTCATCTGACTGAATTATAACCTGCTTCAATTACTCATTTGAGAAAGAGCAGAGTCATTAAATGATAATTAACTTGTGCAAATTTTCAGGCATGTGGAAATAGAAAAGATATATGGAAACTATATTCAATTAAATGTTAAAGCTCTTTAAATCTATTACAATTTCTTCTACCCATTGCAAACCAACATTAATTCATAAAAAGAGCCCTGTCACAAAAACCAGCCTCTTCTGCAGTGGAATCTAAAAGCTGCTAAGAAAACAAAGAAAACAAAGCAACACTGCAAGTCAATTTCTTTTCCTAATAATTTTTTATCTACTAATTCAGCTGTTTTCTCTAGGAAAAGACTAAAATTTCTCCAAACCACTTTAATATTGGAAAACAACTTTAAATCAAATAATTTCTTTTGGGTCAGTTCAAGGGCTGCTCCAGGAGAGCTGGGCAGCAGAGCCTGAAACTGAATTTGCTCATTTCCTCCTTTATTAACTCATGAAGTCAGCTTAAAAATATTACAAGTTGTGAGCTAATATTTTTACATTGTACAGAGTTTAATATCCCCTCCTCTTCATGTGTGTACGTGTTCCAGAGCTTCTCATTAATAAATATTTTAAAATTTATATTACATAAGAGAAATATATCTGTATGTCTGAAAGTTGTGCTGGACAAGCTACCATTTTCCCTGTGTTACTTGGGAACATAGAGCTGTTGAAAGCAGTATAACAGAAGTCCCAAGGATAAAAAATGCAAACATTTACTAGATAAAGAGACTGAATGTCACACTTTTTTAATACAAGAAGCAATATGACATTGCTCATTTAATCTGGGCTCTGCTAATTGGTCTATTACACAAGCAAAAAAATCTTTGGGAGCCCTTCTGGGAATGTCTCACATCATTCCCTATCAGCTGTTGACATACAAATACTCTGGTAATGAAAATATTTTCATTCCTTCATAACAGCATTCCCTATCCTGTTTAATCTTATTTTCTCTCTTTCTAAAAACAAGCTTCTGTGTGGGGTTTCTGAACTCACAGACCTGATGCCATATATCAAAAATATCCCGTGCTCCCATCAAACTTGCTAGAAGTCCACCCAAAAGAGAGCAAAAGGGAAAAAACCCAAGGATTTATAGCAATAACATAGGATTTTAAGCACCATTTGAAATTAATCTCTGTTCTGCATCATTTCAAAGGACTCTGAGTGCAGCTGGGCAATAACCCAGCAGCTGGAGCTGCCACCAAAGGCCAGGGAATGCCCAGCACAGGATCCAGGGGTGTGCTGGAAAGGAGCAGGTTCACAAAAATCTCCAGAAACATTGCAGAGCAGATGTTTTAGCCATTTGTCACAATTCCATCACTGCAACGGAAAAGGCCACTGAGGAACAAAGGGCTGGAAAATGTGGGTGCCGAGGAGGGCACCCTCTTCTGAAGCCTGGGTTCAGCCCCTGTGGCCATGAGGACTCAGGGACCTGGTACTGGAGGTGGATGAAGTGGTGCTGAAGAAACTTCCAGCAGCCCCTTTGGGGCATTGTCCCCTCTCCCAAGGGGTATCAGCAGCACCCCCATGGCAGAGCCCTCTGCAGAGGCTGCACTGCTCTCCAGTCTCAGCAAATCCTGCTTGGGATGGCTTTTGCTCTCAATATCCTACTCCTGGCCATTTAGATTCCTACTCTGTGCTCAAGCAGTTAGCTTGGGAGATAAGATCACATTCTGCTGAGCATGAAATCCTGGCAGCAGGGTCAGTGCTGTGGTCTCACAGCAATTGCTTTTGGAAATCAAGCTATTTCAAAAGTTGCTGCATTCACACTGTGCAGGTCGATACCTCTCTTCCTCAGCAAACACCATACCTAAAAACCACTCTTAAGTTACTTTCTTCCTCTTAAATTATTGTCTTCAATATACCAAATCCTTCCAAATTCAAGGTCTGAAACACAAGCTTCTTCCTCCCCCATCCCACTCCCCCTTGGGACTCAAGCCTCCACCCACATCCTGCTGCCCAGGTTGTAACATTCCTTTCTGCACCCTATCAGTGTCACACTCCCTGCTGGAAACAGGTGCAAGAAGATTAAAAACCCACTCATTCAGCTGGGATTTTTGTCTGTTTGCACCTTCCTCTCTGCCACTCCTGTGTGTCAACATCTCGTGAGCACACGGTGGTGGGAAGGAGCTGGCTCTGCCAGTTCTCACTGCTGTTTACAGGGAGAAGCAGGAGTTTCCATCTCAGGGACAGCTATATCAGGACACAGGAGAAAACTTCAGATACAAGGGCTTTGCTTCAATTAGGTTGGTATTTTTTTCCTTAAAAAGCACAGGTGTTTTGTTAAAACCTCAGGTCAATTTAAATGTCAGTGTTAACTGGACCTAAGAGGGTTGTTTTAATGAATTTTGAAAAATACATTAATTCTGTGTTATTCTTTTTAATTCCTAAATTACTCGTGATATGAGGACTGAAATATTGTACCATTCTTCATTTTAGTCATTAAGTCATTTTATGTCAAGCTGTCATTGCAACACAAACAAAAGAGTTTGACCTAGAAGAGAGATCATTCCATGCAATTGGTAACTGTACTTGTTTTTGTAAAAACAAAGATAGTGCACTGACTAAAACCTTCTTCCACAGTGGTTCTGTATCACTGCAGCTGGTGTTGGGAAACAGTGATAAAATCACTGCATTGCATTGGAAAAAATCCAAAAACATTTCCACAGACATCTTTTTTTCCTAAAAGTCCCTAAAATTGAGGAATGTTTTGTCTCTATGGCATTTTTCCCTGCCCTCCCTTTCCATCCTGAATTAAAGCAGCCTATATCCTCTCACCTGTATTTTGAATTGACAAGAGTTTCTGGCTTTGTTTTTTTTGTGGGTTTTTGTTTGCTTGTTTGTTTGTTTGTTTTCTAATTGCCCAAACACCTGCATTGTGGTCTGTGTTACAGAAGCAATCACCTTTTTGGGAATTCTGTTTTCTGTGCCAGGTGAGGAGAGGCCTCACAGGATAAGGAGCAGTCTGTGTGCAGACATTTTCCAGAAGAGTCCCTGGCGTGCCACCTGCCATCAGCACCCACACGAGGCTCCCAGCAGGTGAGCCATTCCTGCACAGCTCTGTAGGGGCAGACAGACCTTCAGGTGTGCCAAGGTCACATCCCCACACCAGTTAAACTTGGGACAGGGGCTGCTTTCCCTCCCTTTCCCAGCAAAGTGCAGGCTGCAGAAATGCACCCAGCCGGAACCGATCCCCCAGGGGCAGCAGCAGCACAGAGTGAGGATCTGGGCCGTGTTCTCAGCTCTGTAACTGGATCTCTCTGGCAAGAACGGACAAGTGCATCCCGGAGCTGGGACACTTCACACAAGTGTGGCAGCCAGCACCAGCTCCAGGATCAGCAGGGGGTGTGCACTACTCTGTCACCTTGAAGGGCTTGGTGGAGAGGAAAGTGAGCAAGAACAGTCACAGAGACCAGACCCAGTTTTTCAAAGACACTCTATTAATTTTTTTGTGTAAGGAGGAACTAATTTCTGATGCCATACTTTGGCTAAAAGTGCATGGGCGACCACACAACTGAAAACTGAAAGCCAAATGTGTTTTTTAGAGCATTTTGGCCACACACACACACACGCACTTCTAATGGATGAAATCATTCCCACCTCCTTCCTTTGGCGTATTCCTCATGCATTCACAGGGTGCGTTTGTGACTCGCAGAAAAGGTAAATGGCTAATGATGACCGGGCCAGCACACCGGTAGCCTCCAGCCCCGTTTGCTGTCCTGTGCCGAAGGATTTTCCCGTGGTATGAGGCGAGGAGGGCAGAAGGGGGCATCAGTGAAACGGCGAGTTTGCTTGGAGCGGCGAGGAGCGGCGAGGAGCGCTCGGCATCGGGCGAGGGGCGAGCCGGGCGGGCGCCTCAGCATTCCCAAGCGACTTCCAGCCGTGAAAAAAATGGAAAGAGCCCAGAAAATGTTTAGCAGAAGTATAGCAGTTTATCTCCTGAACAGGACAAGGATCTAGAAAAATCTGTTAGCATGCAACAGAAGGAAACTATACGCTCAAAATGTTTAAAAAGATCTGGCAAGGCTGTATATATGCATATATATACATTTGGGGAAAAGGGTGTGTTATTTTCCCTCTCAATCTTATGTGCCAGGAAAAAAAAAGTAATTAAAATTTCTAGTTAAAAAATAAATATTATTTCAAGATTCAGTCTTTCAAAGGTAAGCAAAGAAATTTGGGAAGTGTAAAATATTGATCCTAGCAGACATCAATTCACAAGAAGTTCTGGCTTTGTTAGATAGGAGAGAGTGAGAAAACACAACAGATGGGTATCCACTGGTGAGTGCACATTAAAAATAACATCATTATAAACAATCCAGTGGTGCTTTCAAATGAGTCACTTCAAAGCCTCCAAAGCCACTCTCAACTTTTCTTAAACATAGCAGGGAAAACACTAAGTTAAGGAAAAACTGCACTACTGGTCCATTTCCAGCTCTTGGTGTGGAGCACTGCAGTCAGGGAATGTTTCCAGCTGAGTATTTGCAAACATTTGTTGTCCTCCCTGCCTCAGGTGCTGCTGGGCATCTCAGCCTGGCCAGAAGTGCTGACCGTGTCCTCATGTGTCATGGAATGACACCCAGTGTCTCTTCTGGAATTTTGGAGTACATCAGATCTGAGCATAAGGAAATAGCTCTCCTCTGCCACCTGCCCTCTCCTCAAGCACTTCAGGTGCTTCCTTCAGACAAGAAAATTCACTAAGAACGTTGTGCAAGGTAACTCTGAGCAGGACAGCACGGAGTGGCCCCCAGGCTGCTGCTCCTGGCTGGGGGGCAGTGGCACCTCAGCGATGGCACCTGGTACTGGAACAGGAGCAAACCACAGAGCTCTGTTAAACCAGCTCCTGCCCACCTCCCTCCTCCTCCTCAGCTTCGGTGTCCTGTGTGTGGTTTGGCTCCTCCTTTATGCCCTGCACACTGAAAAGCCACCTGAGAGGCACGGCAGTCCCCGGGTGCCCTGCAGGCACACATTCCCTGCTCCGAAGAGGATTTCCACCTGCAGCCTCAGGCTGCAGCTCCTCACACCCCCAGCCCTGTATGAGCAGAGTACAGCCCAGCACAGGGGGTACCTGCGTGCCACTGACTCAGGCACAAAGGAAACAGCAGACATTTCCCTTTTTCTCTTTAGCCCTGCTCATGCACAGGGCCCTTAATCTGTTTATTATCTTGGTATTACAGCAGAGCCATGCATACCCTCAGAGGTGAAGCTTTTAAGAGGCTGGGCAGTACTTCAGGCTATAAAATCACCATAGTTTTAGTGAATGATGTGTGCCACTCAGGCTTCTGCAGTCTGAAAATCTACTCCTGCTTAAAACGTCACATTTTTCCTTTAAAGGAAAGAGGAAAAAAATGTTTGCCCTTCACAATCCTTAGATATTTTTACTGATCTTTTGTTGACCATTTTGTGAACTCAGAAGTCTGATGTCAGTTACTCTATAGAAAGGATACAGGCTGTTCTGCCATATCTGGAATTATTTTTAAACACTTCCCCCTCACAAACTAAATCCTTGGAGGTTAAGGGGGAAGGCACACCAGCAGGTTTATATTGAGAAGAGAATATCTTACAAGAATTTAGTTCAGGAAAAAATAAGGAAAGTGTGGTAAAAAAACCACACATTCTACAAATCTGTGGTGGAGGTATTTTGACACTGTCATGGGATAAAATCAACAACTTTTTCCTGAATGCAAAAGCTCAGGTCAGACATTTCAATCAATGGGCACATGTGCATATTTGTGTCCCAGGCAAACTACTGGCAGATTGATACATCCCCATCATTATGAATAATTATGTCTCTGATGGAGCTCCCACAGCTATTTGGAATAACCACTCCAACCCTTGCCAGCAGAAGTTTCAACCCAGTTGTTTTCCTTTGCTTTGAAGTTCCAGACAGAGCATCTCAGGAAGAAAAAAAAACAAAAACAGGCCAACAAATCTTCCCCTGCTTGAGTGGCTCAGCAGTAACGAATAACAGGGGAGAAAATATACTGGAATGACTGAGGAAAAAATCATAAAGGATGCACAATCTGTAACTTCTAAACAGCATACACACAGAAGCATATAAAACCAACAGAAACAGCCTTGGAAAGATTTATTTTTAATTGAAAAATGTTGGTTTTTCAGCTGCTTTCCCTATGCCCTCTTTACCAGCTCCTACTGCCAGCTCACTGCAGCCACCAGGGCCTCACAGTTCCAGTCTTACTAAAGAATACCCAGCTGAACTCTACTAAACACTGATTTTTACTCTGTTTTTGCAATTTCTGGTACTTTCAAGAAAGTATTCACTCTGGGAGCCACAGAGGACTGCAATTTCTATGTTGCAAACAATCATTTCACTCAAAGGTGAGGTTCTTGGCTCTTGTTAGAAGTAGAACATGAAAAAAAAAGGTAAAATATAATTGCACTGAGATGCATTTTAGATGAATGTGATGATTTGGGGGACTTTTAAAAGACTGATAATTACTGAATAGAAATGCAGATGTACAAGCCCACAGCAGTCAACACTCCTCTCCTGGAAAGTAGAAAGAGAGCAAAATGTAACAATATGTGCTACACCTCTGGCCCACCAAACTTCTCTTTCAGATTTTAAAGAACACAAATTTGTAATCCATCAGTGCTGTCAAGCAAGCAGTCAGCAAAATTCAAACAGCACCTAAACGTTCTGTGCTGCCCACTGCAGCACAAAAAAGCGAACTCCCAGTAGAGACAAAGTTGCACACTCATGATTTTAATCAAGTCATCTGAATTTGTTAAAGACCTCAATGAAACCAAACTCGTCACTGTACCTGACAGGGGCCCTGGGTCACTGGAATCAGGCCATCCACCAGATGTCACATCTTGCAGAAGTTTGTCACATCCTTCCTCAGGACCCCTCTGAAATGTTGTGCTTTCCGAGAGGCTCCTCAGCAGCGTGGAGGATGTCTGCTCCACAAACACACACACACTTCTGTCAGAAAACAAATGCCAGGTCTTTAGCAAAGGATTTGTCTTCAGTTACTGAATAATACTATTTATGTACTTGGAAGCACAGCATAGTTTATATTTCTTTCCCTTAACAGTGTAGATTTAGTCAGTACCGCTTTTAATATGAAATCCTATATAGCGAGTACTTTTTTTTTATACACTACACTTTTTGTGCAACTCTTCAGGAGGACTGTTAAAGTATTAAAAGCTTTAAATTTACCACGGGCTTTTGACAAAATTTATATTTTCCATTCACCCACTCAATCAATAAGATGGTATTTTAACACAACTTTGAACAAGCACACACATTCTTTAGTGAATTCAGAAGTGTATCTCAAATTTACTGGTAGAGAATAAGACCTGAAAAACAAGTCTGGGGATAAATACACCGAAAGCATCAGTAGGATAAATGTGAGTGCGTGGACATTTTAGCAATGTCCAGAGCAGAATGTGGGCTCTCTGGCCCCATTATGCAGGGTGCATAGGTGCAGACACCTTGCTGCAGTCAGTGCCTCAGGGAAGCACAGGGCAGGCAGCTGGAGGGGCTGCCCAGCTGCTGGCAGGGAGCACAAGGAAGCTATGCAGATTTGCGCTGAAAACTTTTGCCTGAAACTGAACTGGGGCTGCAACTGCTCAGCCCCTGGCACTCACAGCGGGGCGGATTCCTTGGCATTCATCTCGGTGTCTTGAGGATTAAAAGGAATGAAGGCCTTGTTTTCACAGACCAAAGTAATGAAGTTAAGTATTGATACTAAATGATGTAAGACAAGACAAAGATACATCCATCTCCATTACATTTTTTTCTGTGCATTGCATAGTAGGCTTCGCTTGAGCTCAGTTTGTCATCGAGTGTCAGTGAGGCTCCAAATGAGGTTCTGATGCAGCCCCTCTGCACAGAGCTAACCCACAGCCACGGCCTTGAAAGCACTTCCAGCACATGTAACTGCAAGAAAACACTCAACTCGTTCATCCTCTAAAAGAATTGATGGCTTTTAGGAGCCCAGCTGAGAGGAGGGCAAGATCCATGGGGATGTGATCAGTTTGGGCAGATCTCTGCTGTCAGAGGAGCACATCTAAGGACACTGGGGCTGGTGGTCTGGCCCACTGAACTGGCTGCTCTTTTAGTTTAGGAATTATATAGGGACTAACTAGAACAGGAAACTTCTCCCTCCCCCCAGGTTATTAAATGATTTCCTGTCATTCCTTAGAAAAAGCAGCTCCTTGCTCAAAGCCTTAAGAAGTTGTGAGTGGCTCATACCCAGGCTGGGAACAACAGGAAGGGAAGGATAAGCAGAGCTAATTGGCCTTTTTACACTTTGCCAGGGTATCCAGCATGTTGGAGATAAGCTTTCTCCACCAGTGATACCCTGCCAGTCCCTCCCCCTCTTCCAGTTTGCTTTGCCTTTAAACGTGACCGTGTCAGATGTGATCCTGGCCAACACCCACGGGTGACTCCGTGACCTTCTCTGCATACCAGCACTCAGGGAAGCCACATTTCCATCTGCTCACTCCACCATTTCCCAGGCACAATAGAAATAAGCTATTTTTCCAGTGGCCTCATTCACATAATTTAAAAAGCCAGACCAGATCACCTAACGTGGACATCTCAAAAGACACACTTCACAAAGTGATCCTTCTAAAACTATGTTATATAATATATAAACACATTTGTGCTGAAACAAGCACCACCAGCAGTTTGGCAAGACAACCCCACAGACCAACAGTCTGGCATCTAGACCACAGAGAAGCTGGTGCTATACATCAGGGTATGTGCTCACAGCCTCGATGCTCAGGCATGTTTTTCTCCTGGAGTTGGCCCTAAATGATCCTTCAAAGAATTAAGGACAGTCCTTCAACCACAATTGCACAGCAAATATTCCTTTCTGTTTCCAAGGTCTGCTGCCAACATGCAAGCATTAAAAAGTGCACAAATTACATTAACATACATCTGATTTATTAATAAATCTGCATTAAAACAAACAAACCCTCACTTTCATCAGACTCTGGGAATTACTCACAACAAGTCAATGAGCATCATTGCAGTGACTTGGGCCTTGAGTGACATTTCCAGACCTTCAAATATCCTTAACACTGGATCAGCCCCATTGGTGCCCATGCTCTGTGAAATGTCAAGTTATGGCCAGGGCATTACCTCACACTCATCCTCCTGGACAGAATCCTGTCATCTGCACATTTACACCACACTCTTCCATCTTCCAACTGTGTTTTTGATGGATGAGCCATAGCTAGGATCTCTGAAATCCCACCCAATATATCCATCCAGCCTTTTGAAGGTGAATTGCTGATAAGTGCTCCAACAGCTTTCCCTTATGCTTCTCACACATGTGCTTTGGCAATTCCATGAAGATCTGAATTTTCTAGACTTTCTAGCCTCAAAAACACCCTGAGTATATTTTAAAAAATTGGGAAAAAATTACCTTTTTTCTCTATTGAGTTGTCCTCTTTCTTGTGGAAGAAACAAGGCCAACCTGGGCAGCAAAACTGAAGATCTAGTTGCAACCCATCCTCTTTCCACCACTTCTACTCAGATTGAGCATTTATACTTCCTGTTCTGAACTGCATTTAGAGCAAAAGTTGATGGTATATCCTGGAAACATGTACTCTTGAAGGTGACAAAGCATTGCCATAGTTTATGGCAAATAAAAAGATCTCAGTAGAATTTTAGAAACCTTACCATTACTTTTACATGCAGAGTGTAAAAATAAAGATGAACACATTGATTTATTTTTTTTTTACCTTTGACACACCCCACTTTTATCTCTAGTTATTTTAAAAGCGTATTTGTTGTCCACCCTGAAGAAACACTCCGTGCAATGTGTGCAACTGGAAGAAGGAAAGGGAAACAAAAAGAAAAATCCACATTTTTCTATTAATGATCAAACTTTTCAAGTAAAATGGTCCAATGGCTCTACTTCATCTAACAGTTAAAGATGTTTCATTCTGCATAAAAGACAGGCACTTTTTTTTTGTCTCCTAAAATATGTTTCTAATTTAAGTTTGAAAAAATATTTCCATTGTGCCATATATGCAGTAACTCAAAACCAAAATGAAAGGATTAAAATCAGGGCTGCACAGAATGGTTTAAATTAAATTCAGGTAGTGGGGAAGACTGCCGTATCTGGCAAGCTCCCACCCCCTCAGCTTTCTGGCCACGAGGCAAGATGAAGCATAACAACCCTTACCTGCCAAGTCTACAGCAATTTGGAGGGTTTTATTCATCTCTTAAAATAAAATGTTAATGCTCTTGGAAGCTTGCCCAGCCATACAGCAGATCTCACCTGTCTTTCCCTTCTCCTCACACCAGTGTACCGTGGGACACTTCGGTAAGGACTGAAAATATTTTCAATCTTTTTTTCCTTTCTCTGAACACAAGGTATTTAAACTTAACTGCCCATCAAACCCCGGTGGAAGATGTGACTGAATCCTGCAGCTATTTTGAAAATCTCAGCTAATATGTTACAAGCAGTTGATGAGGAGCTGAAATCTGCACTGTGACTTCTGTCCTCTTCTGTCACTCTTCCATGCCTATAAAGAGTTTGCAGTCCCCCCACGACTCAAAATTCAATCTGATTAAATCTGTCCCCCTCCCCAGGTGCCTCTGCTCATGATAAATCAGCTTGCACTATTTATGGTCCATATTATTACTACAGCCACAGTGAAATGAGCCCCAAGGCTTCCCTAAATACAGCTATGCCCCTCAACAGATTACTCTTGGCTGAGCAAAGAAAGGATAAGCAGAGCTCTGCCTTTCAAAAAAGGCAGCAAAGTGGAAGAATTAAAGTTTTCATAGGCTTCTTAGGAGATTACTCAAAACAGTAATATTAAATTATTTTTACAGTTATTTGGGAAGAAGTGAAAATACATAAATAATACACAGATCTCTCAGGAGCTTTCTCCCAGTCTTGTAAGAGGTTTAGACTTTGAGATGGCACCAGTAACAAAACAATTTACTCACAGCCTGGCCTGCTAAGGCCACAGTTAATCTGCACAGACCATCTACCTTCAGGGAATTCTTTATTCCAAGCCAGGGAGTTCCCAAACTTTTTTCCTGCCGCGTGTACAACCATCAGTAACTGCAAACACCTCCACTGGCAGCGTCAGTCCTGTTTGTTTGCTGAGCCCTGGGCCATTTTGAAGTGGTTTTTGCCCCTCCCAGCAGCACATTCATCACATTGCCTATGCTGCTGCTTTCTACTGCAATATCTATAAATCATTATTAGCTGGAAAACCCAAAATTTGCAGCAATGGCACAACGCGTCATGGACACGGCTGATTTGAGCAATTGCTACCAAATCCAGTGCTCCAGCAGTGCTTCTCATCTCCTTTCAGAGGAGTTTTTGGGATATCTCAACTTGGAAATTTTGACAGTTTTGTCAAAAACCAAGTTTCTCACCTTTCTTTTTGGGACCGGGGGTATTGTAACACATCAAAACCAAAAGAATTCTTTTATTAGCTATCAAGAACACGTCTTATGAAGAGCTGTGAGTTCTAAGCACCTTGGGGTGGACTGACAGCAAGTGATGGAACTTCTCCTTGCACTATGCATTCTACAAAACAGAAATTCCAGGGAAAAAAGAGTCATAGAATCATTAAGGCTGGAAAAGACATTAAAGATCATCGAGTCAGTTTTGTTCTTCATAATTTCTCGGGAAAAAGGGAGAGCCATGACTAAGCAAGGTTGTAATAAAGGCTGTTTTCTTTAATAATTTCTTCTCTCTCGAGCCCCATCGTATGAAATGGGTTAGTAATTCTTGGAAAGGAGCCCACACCACTTGCCACTGAAAGGAAAGGAGGCAAGGATGCCCCCAGAGAAAGAGGTGGTGGCCAGCCTGCCCTTCTGCAGGCTGCTGTCAGGCTGATGAGACCCGAAGGTGCAGGGTTCCCTGCTGAGTTCCTGCAGGGCTGAATCTGCTCCATTTGCTCCGCAGGACTGAGCAGTTCATACAGAATTTGGCAGCTCTGACCAAGGCTCAGACGAGAGAAAGAAAATTGCACTGTCAAACAGGAGGTAACTTCTCAGTACTGCTCAAACTCATGTCCCAAGTGACTTATTTCATGATGATTTCAACTGCCACATCAGTGACCTCTGTGTTCAGAATGTGTTTCCAGTACTGGCAAATGCAGAAAGCTTTCTTCTTAAATTACAGGGAGTTCAAATCATTATAATCCTAAACGGGATCTCAACTTCAGAACAGAACCAGAGTCACTCGTGCCATTATCAGATCATCTTCTCAGACAACCCAAGGTCAGGCCAACCTAGGCAATTATTTGTAGTCATTTGTGTGGAACTCATGGCATTCCAAAGCCTCGTGAAAGCTCATCGGGTTGCACAAACTGCAGAGGTAGTTTCTGCTCCTTCTCATCACACCAGCTCTCAGCAGTGAGGGGATTACAAAAACTCCTTTGATTCTAGATGGCAATATTTGGCTTGCTAAGGAAAACCAGTGTACCAGAGCCTACACTGGAGAGGAGATTGAGACTTATGCCTGAAGTCCTGTGGCAAGGCTGATCCACGACATGGAACATTTCAGTGTAGCCAGGGAACCCCTCTGCAGGGGCACAGGCTGTGACAGAGCACGTGGCACCCATGTGGCAAGGGGACAAGCCCCAGGGGCTGCCAGCTTGCCCACATCAATGTGTTTGGAAGGCCTGGACAGCGACACGGACTTTAAATGTCATTGTCAGCACAGACAGGCGCTGCTGGAGCAGCAGCACACAGGGCTGGGCTCCTGACACTCAGAGGCCACAGCCTCAGCTGGATGTGCCTCTGGAAGCTCTGCTGGAAATCTGGGACTTTGCACCACTGCTCTCTCTCTTAGCAGTTCTCTTGTTTTCCCAGACCTTGCTCTGGTTTGTAAGGAAACCCACAGAAATCAGATAAGGACAATCGCAGTGATTTGGGAAGTCTATAGACCCCACCTCCCATTTACCAAAATACCACTAATTATTCTGAAACAAAGATACCAAAAGGCATCCAGGGAAGCAAAAGTTAACCTCCACATTAAACAGAGGTAAAAGTACTGCTGAGCTCATTACGAAAAAGGAATTTAGGGAATTTAAGCAATCTCCTCTTTCAGTAAGTGCCATGAACTGGATGCAGTGTGTTTTCCCTGCTGGCAAGAAAAAAAAATTTAAAAATTAAAAAAAAAAAAATTAAAATTTAAAAATAAATTAAAAACCTAGCTGTATTATTGCCAGAGAGCTGGTATGCCATGTCTCAGCAAGGGGACACAGCCCTTTGACTCAAACCCAGTTCTGACCATTTCAGCACGAAAGCTGCAGCTGGGCAGAGCCCCATGGCCAGGCACTGTCCATGCACCTGCTGAAGGACAGCAGCAGGGAGCCTTGGCAGCACCGTGGGAATCCCACAGGAGCACAGGGAGCTGATCCTGCCCCGTGTCCAACACCCATGTTGGTTTGGAGCTGCCACAGGAAATGTAAGTGCCATACATTCCACATCCACTCACATATAGGTGTATATTTACATCAAAACTGTGGAGGGAAGAGCTCAGTTCTATTTGGCAGCCACCTTTCTACTCCCCCTATCCAGTTGCTGGGACCCATCCTCCGCTGCTGAATAGACTTCATTTTTTATTTCTATTCTGCCTTTTATCACTCACTTCCCTGAAAATCATTCCCTTTATCCATGTGTGTGTGTTCATTCCGTCTGGCTACTGCCTTTAATTATTGCATTAATTCTGTGTAAAAGAAAAAATAATCAGCACAATTGGGGCTGTGTAAAAGCAAAAATAATCAGCATGATCTGTCCACTTTCCCCCCACCCTACCCCATCAGAATTTAGAGATATCTAATATTAACTTGCATGTATACAGCCAAGCCTCTGACAGTGGAGCTGCTGCTTTATCATTTTCATTTTGGGATATCTCTTAGAAACCAATTGTTGCATTCCCTGCTCTAATATTGTTTTGCTTGAGCATTTACCAATATGCTAAAAGAAAAATATGAAGTAGGACAGTGTGCATAGCTAAAACAACATGTACAACATGGCAGGTTTACACTGGAATTCATTATAGAGGGAAAGAAGGAGTAGCAAAAAGTGTCTGAACTGATATATTCTTGTTCTACCTTGCATGTACACTGCCTTGACAAGCAGAATGTATAAAACTGTGATGGCTGTCCTTGTCAAGGACCATAAGAGCCTGGAGAAGTTATGGGCTGAAAACCATCTCCTAGTGCAGGTGGTGTAGGAAGGGATTAGTTTGCCCAGAGTACAATATACATCTATCTATCTATCTATCTATCTATCTATCTATCTATCTATCTATCTATCTGTCTATCTATCTCTCAAGTACTTTACTGGACCTGGAGAAATCTATTCTTGCCTAGGGAGCATTTTCTATCTGACATTACCACTGATTTCAGCAGCATAACTTTCCCCATGTCGAGGCACACAACCTGCAGCCCCCACCCAGATTCTCACCATCCTGCTGACAAGCTCCCTTTATGCCCTGTATTTATTGGTGTTTAAACACAAGTCTCATTTGGCCTACCATATCAAAAGAGATTTTCTTCTCCAGGGGCTGTCAGTTCTGTTTCTGGAGCAGGAAATAGTGGGGCTTTTCCCTGCCCAGGAGCAATGTCTGTGTTGGATTGCCACCACCTCCACAAGGGGTTCACTGAGCCTGCACCTGCATGTCCTCGTACAGCACCCAGTGCAAAATTCCATCCAGGACACACAGTCCCTCAGGGCACTGCTTCACCTGCATCCTCACTCACCTGCCCCAGCACAGCAGGTGTTGCCACAGCAGTGTCAGGGGACACATGGACCTCTCTCTGTGAATGTCAATATGCCCTGAGATCACTTTCTACTGAGCTTCATCCTGCAGGACAGCTGTCACTGTTCTTGGGTGAGCAGCTCACATCAGAGTTTGGGAGTACGAGGTTCTTGTCTCCCCCAAGTGTGATCAGCACATCGATAGGTAAGCATTGGCAGCAGAAAACTGATGTGAGGCTTCCAAACAAATCCATACAGGGCTGTAGATACTAATAAAAATTGTCACCCTCTCAGGTGATAGGTAAACAGGTAGTGAGAAATCAAACTCCAAACACAGGAAAAGAATTGATGGATGAATGGATGTGTGTACCACTGAAGACATCTACCTGCAGAGTTCCCTTCTCCACAGCATCAATGCACCAGCAGGCGCACTGGTATATTACAGCTGGGGGTTTTTTAGGAACCCAAAAGAGTGGTCACAGCTTCCCTTCTCTCTGTCTGTGAAGGTGACCTCACAAATTCCACTATGACCCACAAGTCACTCTCAGGAAGGAAGATGCTTGCTGGGGTATGCTCCTCACCCTAAAGAACAGAGGGATGGATGTCTGCAGTGAGGCAGAAAACCGGCTGCTCCACACACAGCCAGCTGGAGAGGGCAAAGCCCCATGGAAATGACCCATTTATAAACAAACAGGCATCAGAGAGGGCTGGAGCCTGGGGAAGCAGAAGGTAAGGGGTAATGAGAAATTTGTGATGCAGTTCAGTTTAACATAGAGGCAGACGTTTCCCTCGGGCTCAGCCAGGCACTGAGGGAAGCTGGCAAAGAGCTGGATCCAGTGCCCCTTTTCCTGCCACACACACAATGTGCAGAGACTGCAAAGCTCTGCAGAGCTGCTGGCAGAGCAGCATCCCTTCCCTCAGTGGGTCAGGCAGGAGTTCAGAGCCCTTGCAGGAGTAACTTCTTGGGAAAATGCTAAAGCCATTGCTGTGTGCCTCTAAACCCACCTGTCTGCTATTAGGATTTCATTACTGCACACTGCTCATGATTTTGGCAAGGCTCAGTGACAATTAACATGAATTCTTCTGGGAGGGATGCAGTGTATGACATCATGTAGCAATTTTTCTGATATTAGAACGTTTCATTTGTGCCCTACTGTACTTGTTAGGGTAACAAATTCAAAATGAAAAATGTAATTACCCAACAGAGCTTTCAATTGTATCATATATTAACTTCTAATACTCTAAGTATTCATTCCCAAATCTAAATCTGGCACAAAACACTTTAGAAGATAAAACTTGACAGATCTAATAAGGCACTAATCCGATTCTTTGACAGACACTGATTTAAGGGCATTTCATAATGGGAAATCTCAAGTAAGATAACAGCAACACTTGAAGAACAATTACCCATGTCTGCCTTAGTGCTGGACTCGGAAAACTCACATGCTAAGAAATGCTAAGCAAAATGCACAACCAAATAAAACTCTTGGAACAAGCAGCATTTTGCAGATAAATATTTCTGGGAACAACTTTCTTCGAATATTAATTATATTGGGAACCAGTGCTTTTCAAATCCTAATTCGTGCTCAAAAGCCCCCTTGGATAAAATTATTCTAAGTTTACAGGTAAGTAGTTTAGATGAAGATTAATAACTTGCTCCTCTAGAATAATCACCAGATCTCTAAAAGGGCAGGATAGGACAGAGTCAATGATCAATGGGACAAAAGTGAACAAATCAAGTATTTACAGATCTTTATGACAAACTCCACCTTAATCCCCTCTCCACTCTATTAGTGCAGTGAATTACTTGACAGAAAAAATAAACTGGTTTTCTGTACTTTTAGGCTAAGTTACGAGGCTTTAGGACTTTGTGTGCTCTTACCAGAAGACTCATCATAGCAGAAGATCTAAAGAACCACAGGCCAGGCCTCCCCACCAGTCTGAATCACACTGCTATTAACTACTCCCTCTTTTGTGATCTCTGACTTCTGGTTAACTGAGTAAACAAGACTGCTCCTGTCCAGTTTTAATTTCCCCCTCAGTCTTTACACTAATTGCTGCAGCAAGAACAGGTCCCAGTGGCAAACTAGTATGCTTTTAGGTTCACCAGCACAAGCAAAGGACAATATTCATTCTGAAAGCTTTGATTTTAACCGATCACAAATATTGGTTTCTCTTTTGAGATGCACTTTCCTCAGACACAACGCAAGAACATAACCCCACACCATTCCAGAGATTTACTTTTCCTGGCAATTACAGGGGAATATTCAAAACTTCGAGAGAAAAGCTGGGCACTGCTGGTATAAGTTGCTCGAGCTTCAATAATTTCAACAGCGTGAAGACTGAATACATCCTCAGACAGCCTAGCACAAAACCCTTGCCAAAATCCTGATGCAATGCTATTTTCTTTCCTAGGCAAAGATACAAACTTTCAAAGCAAATTTGAGACCTATAGTCTTCTAATGTTAAGACACTTTCCTGTCCTTTCACTGAAATTTTATTCTACTTAGTAATATATAATGCAACATTGTCCTAGAATCAGCAGCAGTGAGAAAAACTGAAAGCATACTTACTTTTTCTTTGGTAATTAATTCAACAGGAGACAAAGCTGTTTTAAAGATGTTCAGCCCTGCGTGTTGGTTTCTGAACAATTTCACCACTGGTTTGCAACAAAAGCAGAAAATAACTGGAATTTCCATGAGGATTGAGGGTCCATCTTGTTTCAACTGTTCTGTGTTCTGCCAACATTATCTCTACCATCACAGAAGGATAAAAGCCAAAAAGACCCAAACAACCTACATAGAACATTGAAAGTAAAGCTGTAAAACAGATCAAGGTGACTCCAAGGTATCTCAACCACAGAAGTGAAAATTCAGCATGTGGTGAAGGATTATAAAGAAGGAGGCCTCAGAATGCTCAGAGCACTGTATTTGTGGTGTTACACTAAACCCACAAGATTTGACTAAATGATCTTCCGTATCTCTTTCATTTTCCCCCCTAACCTCGTGTTTTATTTTCCATTTTTTTCTTCTGCTCTCGTTTGTTCGCTTTCCTTGGAGCACACACATCTCCCAGCTCCAAGGCAAGGATAAATGAGATCCATGTCAGTGCTTGTCTCCAGAGTTATCTTTTGATACTTGCCTCCAAACACCCTCATCTTAAAGCCAAGGAGATGGCTGATTGCCTGTGGTAATTTCTCATGAATGGAAACAATAAATAGCAATTCCAGTCCATAACTGGATCCACCTCTCCTGCATTTCTTGCAATAGAACTGTTTTGTCAATAGCAGACTACACCTGGAAAAAACCCCTTTATTTACATCTGCTTTTCTTGTAAAAACAACAGTTACTCAAGCTATTAATATAAAGCCTAATATTCAAAACTCTGCATTCTGATTATTAAAAACTTTTCAAAAAAAGTTTTTGCTTCCCAGCATTTTACATTATCATCACAGCCAGCATTAGCTAGAGGCTTCACTGTGTAAGATTCAAGTGCTCTTTAATTATTTTCATCAACATAGCTTGAACTATACCATAAACCCAGCATCCTTCAGGTGCAGAGATTCAGAGCCTGAACTGCAGCAGGGAGCAGATGTTCCTCAGGGGCATGGAGGGGCACATCCTATTTGCAGCCATGGATTGCATGCTGTATCCTCTTCTGCAGTGGAAATAAATTCAAGTCTCCACGTACTAAACACAGAAAGCACCTTGGCAATGACTGCCCAAACTAGTGAGACTGAGCCAGTGTAATTTAATAGAAATGGGGGTAACACCCACTTTAAATAAGGGGCAGATACTGTGCTCACTCTGGAGCAGAGGTTGTACTCCATGTCTGCCTTAGGCATTGATCACAGATGACACAAAGAACCAGGACATTTCCACAAAAATCCTTCATACACTGCAGTATGAGGAAAACATTTTGCTTTGCAACACCACTCTCCTGAAGTTGCCTAAAAGCAGCACTATTTGTAGCAGTCAACCTTTAACTTTCCAATTCTGGATGTTTTATGCCCCATTTTCTCCCTCCAGGGAGAAACTGAGATCAAATCTCTGAAGTTATCTCCCTGTCCACACTGCTTTAACAACCAGGATAATTTTTCTACCAAGTTTTGTTCACAAGCAGGAAGCCCATAAAAGCTAGGTTTAAATAAAAATAAAGTTTCCATTAGAATATTATAGGATTAGCAGCTGCATCCATTAATTTCCTCCCTCTAGCTACAGAAAGGTACCAGAGAATTTCCAGAACAGGCTACTGCAAGCTTATGCTTCTTTCACAGACTGGAAGAGCTGCTTCTATGGCAAATCAGGAGATTAAACTCTTAATTTTAGTTTCTGAGGCAGCTATTGATGAAGAGGAAAGGTATGAAAAATCTCACACTTTTGTGGGGTAAACTCTTCACCCTGTGGCCCTCTTTTCAGGAAAATCAAGTAACTGCTGTAGTGCTGTTATATTGTGATCTGAGCTCCTTCCAGGGATCTGCCATTCTCTGCCTACCTAAACACAGGTTCTCTCTGCCTTCCAAACTTTATTCAAGGATGAGATCCTTCCCTGCCCAGTACCATCTGCCCTACTAGCTTACACTTTAAACCAGAAAAGTTAAAATATCTATTACAAGACTCAGGCTCTGGGGTTTCAAGTGTACCTGTGCTTAAACACTCTCAGACCTGTGTACAGGTGATCATTCTGTGTTTCTGCCCATCTGAACAAGCTTTTAATGCTGTCTGTCAGTTGTAGGATGGTCACACCAGAGGGTGAGTTATCAGCTGAAACACAGCATCACACAGAGATCTTAGCTCAGGTGGGAACCAGAAAATTCCATGCTTTTCTTTTTGGGGGGCTTAGCAACCTCCAAATGCATCTGGGCTACTCCTGCAGCCTCTCATCCCTGCCCTTCCCAGCACTGGGAAGCTCAGTGGAAGTTTGCTCTGAGCCCTCCTGTCTGCTGCTCAGTCCAGATGTGAGAATCCACATCTAGAAATCTCTTCCCCATTCAGCTCTGGGTCCAAGGCGGCCTGGGCACTTTGTCACAGATTTATGTTGGTAATACCAGAATGTGCCTCACCATTAGTAAAGAAAAATGTTATAGAAAATGTGCTCTACAGCAGTAAATGTGTAAATTTTAAAAGTGTCCTGAAGTTGATAGTGAAATAATGATTTTCTGTCTCCTTCCCCAGTAAAAGTCAATGGAATGCTCTGACTGAGGCAAGAAATTTTGCAGAACAGCTCAATGGGTGATTGTGACATTGAAGGCTTCCATGATATGCAAACACAGGGACTAGAATTCAGGTTACACAGCTGTTTGGAATGTGACCACTGCTGTAATGCCTTTGCATTTCCTGTTACCCTTGGGCTCTATCTGCCCTTGCAAGTGTTGCTGAACAATGGAACAGGTCTGCAGGATGCAGAAGCTGATGCAGAGGCACTGCTAACACCGTACTCAGTCTGAGGGTGGCACTTCAGACTGGCTCTAGTCTGTTCCCCACAGCTGGACACCCAGTTATGGCTGGAGCATTTCAATTGCATTTCTGAAGCACATTTTTGTGCGTGTGTTTGTGAGCTCCAAGACCAGCCTGTGAATTGAATCAATGCAGAGTCAGCAGGGGTGAGGGGAGACTGACTCCAGAAATGCATTGCTGATCACACTGAAATGCTGTGGACACCTCCTTTAGTGCTCAGCAGAGCAGCTCTGTGCAGGGGTGTCCCCCAGCCATGTGCAAAACACATCTGGAGGGAGGTGCTGCTCAACATCTGTGGAGATGCCAGAATGTGGCATCGTGCTAGGACTGCTCCCAGAAAAATACACTCCTGGGGGAGATCCCAAACTTCAGCTCTTAATTCAGTCAGCCCATGGAATTGCTACAGGATGAGCTAGTTTGAAGACACAGAAGGAGCAGGTATATACCTATTATGGGTGCTTTTTTTCTATAAAGCATGCCATAAACAAGTTAAATTAGGTAACTTTATTTCAAATGGAGTGTATGTAACCCGCATAAGCTGCTGAAATGTCTATTTTAGGGGTAATGTACCTAATATGAGGTTTAGTTTATTTGTCTTGTCATAATGATTGCTGTCTGGAATTATTGTACTATGAACCAATTGTTATTTATGTTGCCACTGGAGACAAGGATTTTGTTAGTGGAATTTAGCTTCCAGATTCATTTCATAATCCCTATGCCCATCACTTAGAGAGAAGAAAAAAGCACAAATCAAGATGACATTTAAAAGAAAAAAAATAAAAAAGGAGCCTAGGCTGGTCTTGTAGGAACATCTAAATCCTTTCCCATATTAAATACCTTATCTCAGCAGCAGTGCAGCAGCCATTTAGGAAAATTAAAGAGGGAGATAGCAAAAAAGAGACAGCAGATGCTAAGGCAGAGTAGTTTCAACTCACATAGATAATGCAGGGACTTGGCACATGGCCTTTCAGTTTATCCCTGCTTCAGCTTATCCTTCATCTGCTTAAATTCAAATGGATAAGGCATCATTAAAATGATTTTGAAATTAGCTGCTCCAGTTTCATGTGACTTTTTGGTGTATCCTCTAAAATTTGGTAATTCTTTGGAAAGACAGATGCTGTACACTTTTATCATTTTAATTCAGTTTGGAACATGATTTCTAAGCAGCAACTGGTTGCTAATGCTTAAATAAAATTGAATTTTACTCACTAATACACACTGAAAGTCTTTTATCCCTCTCAGTGAGTTGTCACATGAAAAATATAGACTTCTTTGCTGAAAAACACCAAATACTTTGTGCAAGGTGCTGTGGGCTTACAATTCTAAGAGAAACTGGACCCTGGAAGCATATTTTCAACTCATTTTCCTTTCTTCATTATTGGATAAATATTCTTCTGTCACCCTTGGAACCTTCTACTTGCTAGTTCTGAGAAACACTATGTTGTAGGCATGTATGCATGAAGCAATGATCAGCCACCCTGTCAAACATTTAAAATCCACTTCAAACAGCTGCTGGACCTCATGCAGTTCGAGACACTGACCAGCCTCGTGTTGGCATATCCTGGCACTGCTCCAAGCCTTGTGTGTGGCAGGGCTCCCCATGCTCAGCATGTTTGCCTCCCCAGGGGTAGCAGTTATTGAGACTTCTGCATTCCCACTGATTTCTGTAGAAACAAACACATTTTAATAGCAAACACTGCATGTTAGAGATTCTTCATGCTATTTACCCCAGTGGTTCATAATTTCCTAAAACACTCCACTGGCAAAATTCCCCATGGTCACCCATCTTCTTCTCCCCCTTCCTCCTACCCAATTTAAAATCTGATGATGGGGATCATTTAGGAGATTTCTGCCAACCTCAAGCACTTGAAGAGAACAGTGATGGTTCTTTCTTACCTTCCCCTTTGGCAACACATCACTCTGTAATTCTCCTTATGTGCCTCCTGGAATATTAATAACAGTCACATCCAGCATGAACATGCGACATGGAAGCAGCTGTGCCATGAGCTCCTAGCAGAAGGTGGTTTATGACTTCTCTGCCAATAGTTCCTTAATGAGCAACAGCTCCTAAATGAGAGCTTCACTGCCACGTGTTTTCTCTGGCACCACCTTGCTGTGCTCTGGTAACACAATCCACAAGAGTCAAGGATCTTGAACTACATTATGTCTTGAAACTCCTGCCATTGAAGTCAATGGCAGAGGTCTGCATCATTACTTTTTTAAACAAAATTGCATTACTCCAGTTTAAAAAGGCTTAGAGACTACAGAGCATATATAAAGACAGTAGGAGTCTTTAAATCCTTTACTTGGGTTTTGGGAAATGAATTAATTCATCTCCACCGTGCAGACTGTAAAAATACTTGCAAATATTAGCTTTGTAGCTGAGTTAACTCAAGTGCAGCTTTGCCTTTCTTCGGGCAGAGTGCCTCTTTGTCATTCTTGCACCAAGATGAAATGGATAGCTTAAACATCAAAACAACACAGCCTTACATTGTGCTGACACACCTCTAACAATGCTTCTTCCCACCTGTAGGTCACCAGCTCAGAGGTGAACAGGTCATTTCTGTCAGTTCTTCAAACCTAAGACTAGAAATCCTGGGTGCTTAAAGGCTTTTTAGATCAACTTCTTTGAGCCCAAGTTCCCACTGCAGGTGCGCGCCTCTATTGTCACTAATTGCTGTAAAGACGTGGATTTCTTCTTCAAGTGATGGTCTTTGAAGTTCCCTGCTACCTTCCTGCAAGTGTATACCCAGGATTAAACAGTGACAACAGTGCTCCAGCGAATTCTCTGTACCAATTGATCTGGCAGATGCGAGGAGAAGAGCAGCAGAAGTCACTGGGAATGATCACTGCCTAAAGCACTCCGAAATAAAAATGAAATTTCAGGAGTTGTCTTTTTTTTTTTTAAGGAAAAAAGTACGAAGGACGTTATTCCCCTGTTAATTAAAAATGTGTGCACTTCAGAAAGCTTTTCTAATTTTTACATAGTCCTGGACTGAGCACAATTTTTTTAAGGCACTCGGTTAGAATAGCAGGTGTTACCTTACTGAAGTAAGAAAGGTATTAAAGGTTCGGAGATCATAAAAGGTTCACAGCTCTTCTGCTGCAGGCTCAGCCTCGTGTAAGGGGTCCCAGGAGGAGCCTTGGGAAGCAGCTGTGATTCTGCCAATGCCCTCCTGACTTCCAGGAGAAGCAGGGTGAAGCCGCTGTTTATGGGTCACTGCATGTTGGGAGGGATAAGGATTTGACAAAAAACTCTCACAGATACGTACATATAACGAAAAGATCTTTGAATGTAAAATCTGAAGAAGGAATATAAATGATAGCAAGTTTTGATATAGAAGAAAAGAATTGGTGAGCCAGTTTTACTGGATAACTAAGAAGTCAAAGGGTAAAATGAGTTGGAAGGGGTTTTTATGACTCAGAGCAAAGGATAAATTCACTTCGAACAAAAGATGTTTTTACTAAGCAGAAAGATTTTCACAAGCAAACAAGAAAGACAATGTTACAAATAAAAAAAAACTTAACATTTTCCACTGCAAAAAAACTAAAAAACAACTTCTAACTTAAACTGTAACATACTAACTTTTTGTAATTGAAATATAGTTACATATATATAATAATATTAATATCAATGATAGACTATAGGTAATAGTGAAAGTATTGATTGGTTGTCATGTTTTAAGATGCTCTGCAATAAAAAAATACATGATACATCGTAACGAGAACTAGAGTTAACTTCGGACGAACCTACAACTGTGGCTAAAAAAGCTGTGGGCTGGGCTCTTGTTACCCACGACCCGTGAATTGCTGTATCATCTAGGTACAAAACCCAGCATTTTAAAGAGCAGCATGAAGAGCTCTTACAACTGCGCACTGATGTAACAGGACAATGGTGAGACCAAGCTTTGCCGCAAAGATCTTAAACTGGGATTGCCCAAGAGTGGCTGCTACAAATTGTGAATTTAAATAGGAGAGTATTTGCCTGTTTTTTCTTCTTGTTTTCTCTGCAGTGAAATTGTCAGTGAGGATAGTAAATACACCGCAGCTCTGTGAAGAGTTAAGAGCCAGTGTTTACCCTTCTGCCTCCAGACTTCCCAGGGACAGGTCTGGACCTGACAGACCCCGAGACATTTTTAGCAACACCGACACCTCCATCCACCCTGTCCTTTCCATCTTTCTTCTCTTTCACCCACTGCACTGAGGCTTAGTGCCCTCAACACCGTGCAAATTACTTCATAGGCATCACTGGAGATGAATGGAACTGTATTATCTTACAGCCCAAACAATGTGCTTCACAGACACACTGATAGCAAACTGGAATATCACCTTTGGAACTGCATTTCGGAATTAGTAAGTCTAGCTCAGATTCTGTCACCTTTCAGTTGTCTGTTTCTTTAGGATGTCCCAAGCCTTTCAAAAAGGAATTATCTCAGGAGATGAGATATAAAAAGAAGTTATTATTTATGTAACAGCTGTAGCTTCAATACTGAATCAGAGGGAGCTTTAGCACATGTTTAGACACCCATTAGTGGGCTCCACCTCTGATAGGCTTCAAACAGCTCTTCCCAGTAGCTTCTGATACTGCCTTGCACAGCGAGTTGAGCTCTGGCAACACCGGCGATGTTGGCTTTTATCAGCAGAGGATGTGTTCCCATCTCTTTAAATCAAACAGTCATATTACTGTTATTCTTCCTCTGACACTTTCAAGGCTGTACTTTGAGATGCTATCAGCTCTCTTAAGCGCTGCAATTAACTCCTTAAGTTGTATGCTAATAAGAGCATGATCCTTATCTACCCTCTGGACACAGGCTCCACTTCAGGCTGGCAGAGAAGCAGCTTGTGCAGTTGGTATCCACTTTCCCCACTGCAAATGACAAGCTTTATGTGCCTGGCCCTTAAGATTGATACATGGAATACCAGGTGGAATTTTTTACTCTCAAAGACACAGGTTTAAAGCAGCTACAGTAATTAAATCTNTTATAATATAATATATTAAATATATTACTATTATATACCCAGAAAATCTCTTCATAGTATAGAAGGTGGCCATAATACTTTTCATACAAAAAATACTCAATATTTGAACAAAATAGTGTCTGTAGAATTCCCAAAGGGGCTTTTCAAACAGAAGCACTGAGGTATAGATTGAGCCTTCAGTGTCACAACGCTCCTGACCTGCCTGCTGGGTCCAGCAAGCTCTTACCCCTATGGATGGAGGGAAATGGGTTAAAAATGGTCTGCTTTCCAACAGCAATGCCACCAGAATTCATCCTTCAATTCAGCTGGGATGTTATCTCCTCTCTTATCTTCGCTTTGCTGTAAGCAAGGAATTTGTGCGCCGTTTGTGCAGTCTTTTCCAGAACAAGTAGCACAAGAATCAGTAGGAATTTTTATTCAATATTACACACTCATTCATCAAACCCAGCATGAAACCTCAGGAACATGTCTCAGAAGAGGGAAGGACTGGATGGAGGCAGAACAGCAAGGAGCATTCACCTTCACAGGTGACAGGGACCAGACCACAGCTTCCAACTTTGGGAGACTGAGCTGCAATTCCAGTCACTGTCAAACCCCCTTGGGATTGGAGCAACACGAAAAGAGAGAGCAAAAAAGACTCCCAAAGCAATTCTATTGTGTTTGCTCCTAATCCCTCCCTGCAGAAGGGAGGCACCGAGGCTGCGAAGTCCAAGCGGCTGAGGTGGCACCTTGGCTCCACACGGGCAATCCCACCCAACCTCCCGGCACAAATCATCCTGGAACTCACTCCTGACTTCCTCACTTCACTAAAAGTGACTTTTTCTAGAAATAATATTTCAAGACTAAAGCTCTCCACCACAAATGTCATTTTGTAGCTGTTCTGTTCAATTGATATTTCGAAATCAAGACCCAGTTCTTCTAATCAACACTGCCTCAAAGATGCAGCATTTCAACCTGCCTGTGTTCGAAACAGAATTCTCAGTAAAATTCTCAGTACCAATGCAAAGAACTCTGAATATAGAAGTTATATTGTGTTACCATCTTCACTGTATTTGGAGCTTTTATACCATACAAGGTAAGTGAAAATTTTGGTTCTAACCAGACCAAAAAAATTGAATTCAAATTCATAAATAAATTCCTAAGGAATTTGGAATGAGTTCTGAAAAATTGTTTTCCTTATTTGTAATCTAGTTATGGAATAGCTTGATTCCATGATGTTCAAATCATACTTCATATTTCTAGCACCTTACACAGTGAAAAAAGGTGAAATACCTTTTCCTTGTGACAGCCCACTGATTAGCACTCGTGAGAGAAGTGAGAACAAACAACAGCCCCTGCTGTACAAAACCTGAGTGAACGAAATATGAATTCTTCGTAGCACAAGCACTCAACTGAGTATTCAAAGTCAATAAAAATGCTTGAAAAGCCAATGTATGGGTTGCAGAAACAAACATGCTGGGATGTTAAATCTGTCCTGCATTCAAACTGGATCGCAAAACAATTCCTCATCCTACATCCTGCAGTGACTCAGCCCAACACTGCCACTTTTTAGGAAATGTGAAACCATTAATTGCCTTATCTGATGAACTGGAGTCCTGCTAATGACTTATCAATTATCACAAGGCTTATCTTTCAGCTTCTTATTAACCAAAGATGTTCTGGAACAGACTGTCCTTGGAATTGCTTAACATAAGGAGACCAGACTACCATGGGGGAAACAAAAAACATTTTGTGTTCAAAACACCCAAACAGCACAGCATTAATATTCCAAGGGAAAAAAAGAATGCCAATGTGGATATTTTTTAGCCACATCAGAACCACTTTTGTACTTAATTCTGCATACCACCTTCACTTTTGGGATAACTGCTGATAAATGTGATGAGATCCAGGAAAACAGGCCAGATTTGTAGGACTAGATGGTCCCTTATTAGCTCAGCCAATGCCTCTGGAACAAACTGAGGTGCTCAGTAAAACACAGAGCCCTCTCCAGCAAAAGCTCCAAGTGAAAATTTGTACTCACTTGTGGAGCAGGGCAGTGGCAGGTGCTTGGAAACACCTCAAATTTGACATGAGGTGGTTCCTGCCTCACACCAAGGAAGGCAGCAGTCTTGGGATATTGGTCTCATTTACAAGCAAGTGCAGAAAGGCTCCATCAGGTGAACAGACTGGCAAGTCGTGCAGCTGTGAGGTGCACACCTAAAACTGCTTTGAGGAAGATAACCCATGGAGATAAAAAAACAACTCTAAAAGAAAGTTTTGATGTTAAATCTTGGGTGCATCATGCCAAACACTGGTAAATTAGACCCCAGGAAAGGTACATGCCCTGTTAGGAAAATCATCTGGCTGCTAGAACAAGTAATAAATCTGCAATCCCTGGCTTTGCCACTGCTGAGGCAGGCACTAGGGAAACTGTGGTGCCACCAGGACAGGCTTTAGCTCTTCATGCTGCTGTTTTCACCAAGAGGGCTGCATAGACCAGTAGGTGCACAGGCAAGATTAACAATAATATAAGGTCTTATTAGACTCTTGGAATTTGAGGTATTCATAAATTAATCTCTAATTCAGTAAACTATTGAGCACATAGCTATGCTTATTTAGATCTTATGGATATCAGGAAGTATTTGAGGACACTCAGAAGACCTTTACCTATTCTGGGTGATCCATATCGATTCCTTTTTCTCACAAGTCCTTTCTCTTTGTTAAAAAAAAGCCCCACCCTGTAAAATTCCAAAAATGATGGGTCCTACAGTTGTGATCTTTCAGATCACAGTTGATAGCTACATAAAAAATCAGAAATCCTTTGTCCAAGCTCTCCTTGCACCCTTGCAGACCACTAATCCTGTGCCATTTAATCCAAACCAAAGGCACACTGGGAGCTGGGGATGTTTTCCACAGCCAGTGCTCCAAATGCAATAATGGTTTTCGGAATGTGCGGGTCTGGCTCACTTGGAGCAGTTTTGCTCCTTGCTTGACTCCAGCTGCAAACTACTAAACACATACTTTTTTAGGTCATTATGGCCTAATGTCTGTGGCATTACATTATTTCAGTGACATATCTTTGAACATACCGTAATTCCAAAAACTGCAGGTCATCTCTTAGGCTAACTGGAGAGCAGGATTTTATATTAACTCCATCCTTTGTCTCCGTCTCCCTTTTTTAAAAAAGGCAAATAAAAAAATCCCACTGAAACTTCCTTTCCCATTATTCCCTTCATGGTAATGAGCCTTATAAGCTTGCCCTATTAGGAAAAACCATTGCTAGTGGCAAAAAGCACACCAGCACTGGGAACATCCTCCATCCTGAGAAATCCTGGCCCAGAACCAGGCACCAGGATAACTAAAGCACAACATTCCTAATCAGAGAGTCTCAGACAAAGAAACCTTGCCAAAGAAGACTTCTACTCCTCCCCCTAAAAAAAACAAATAAAAAACTCCACGCATGCACCCAGGCCAATAAAAGATGACAGCTGTCTTCAGAGTGATGCTTTATTGTCCTTTTCAAAAAGAATCAAGGAACCAATTTTTCATTTAATGTACTCAGGTTAATCCACTGTCCTTAGATACATATTTATCTACTTAAACTCTAATTAGCTATCAAATAAAATTTATCTGGCTGGTTTCTGTTTGAGAAAGGAATTCTCAGAAGAGTAAACTTCTCTAAATCAGGTGCAGATTCTGTCCTGGCTGTGACAGAACGCCATGAACTGTCAGACTCACCTTCCCAGCTCTAAGTGACACATTTAATAAGAGCACACACACCCAGACAAAACTCCAGGCACTATCTCTGAGTTACTGCATGTCAGTTATTCCACTGGGCCAGTTTCACCTCAGTGGAAAGTGGGAATTCATTTATTTTGTCAACACAAGCTCCATGAGGTACCATTTCCTATGGAAATCACTGGTATTTGGCGCTGGCAGCACAATAAAGCATCCTCTGAACTATGCATTGAAGGTTTCATCCTCCCTTTTTTTATTCCTCCTGCAGTAAGGACCTTTTTCAGCAGCAAGCAAGCAAGCATAGCATGGGGAGTTTTGTCTCCACATCAGTTTTTCATACGTCCTGGTTTTCACCACGCCTAACCATAGTCAGATTCTCCCAGATACAAAACTGAAGCTTCCTAATTTTGGTAAGGGGAAGGACATCAGCACTTCTGACATCCTCAAGCATCCAGCAAGGAGAGAAAACAGGGCCATTGAACCAGATTAGGGAAGAATCTAATCAGGGCAGAATTGGAAGGTAAAGAAAATCCCAGATTTTGTTCTCCACCATCCCTCTTCCATGCCCCCATGCACATACTCACATCTGAAAGGAAACTGAGGGGAAAAAGATTTATGTTACTCCAAAACAGAAATTTCCATGTTGCCACCAAAGCCCAGAGTCCTTCAGGAGCCTCAGGGCACAGGAGAGCCAAGGCTGCAGCAGGAGGAGGGGTGGCACAGGGGGACAGTGACCTCAGGAGGATGTGGCACAGGGGGATGGTGGCCCCAGAGATCCTCCTGTGTGGCAGCAGAGCTGGAGTCGAGCTGTTCTCTTTCCAGCAGCGCTGTACAGAGCTGAGATCTCTCCAAAAGCCACTTGCTTGTTCCAAGCAGCCTGTGCCCCAGTTCCTCGCTCCTTTTCCCTCGCCCTGGCTGCTCCGGCACTTTTGGACAGGCCTGGCAGGGCTGCTCATTCCCTGGTGCAGGGGGAGCAGCTTTGGCAAACACGCAGGCTCGGGATGTGCACCCAAACCAAACCCAAACATCTTGAGATCCTTCCTTCCCTAACTCCAAACACATTTGATATGCTTAAACATGCATTGTATTCTGTCAGGAACCAAATGGCTGTTTTGCTGTTCCAAATAATCAGATCTATTCTGCTGGATGATTAACAGAAATATTGCTCACCCAAAGCAATCAAACTTTCATTCACATGTTTGAGAGCCTGATCTATAGTCCCTGGAGTCTCTGGGACTATTTCCAGTCCCTTTTACAGACCTTGGATCTGGCTTTAAGCAAATTTTTCCCCCTAGATATATTCATCCACTGAAGACTGAGCTCAGCACTGATTTTTTTCACACTGCAGCTAAAGAATGAATAGACTTAGAGCTTCTTGTAAGGCCGGATATCACTAGGTAAATTGAACACAGAGGCTTGTTTTCCTTACATTTGGTTTTGATGTTCTGTTCACTGAGCCTATGACTGCAAAGGTTATAGATGATGCAATTTATTTTCCTTCTGCTTTTACCAGTAGAATACTGCTCCTCTTCCTAGATTAAACACAGGCTTTATTGCACATTTATCTCAAAATACATGCCTTTGAAAGGTCCAAAATCTAACAGCGTGTTTCACATTTGTTAGCAGTCTCATCTTTATGCTGGTTTTCTAAGGAATCTGCTTCCAAACTGTTTTTGCCTTTCTCATGTTAATGATGTGTTAATCCAGACTTTCACAGAGCTAAATGCTGACCTTAAAGCCTTTGGAAGGATCCTGATCCTCCAGTAAGCACTGCAGACATCACCATTCCAGCACAAAGACATGGCAGCTATGGAAGATATTAAACCCTCTCAGTTTACAGTTGATTTTACTTTGTTTCCATTCAAGCCGAAGTTATGTACACTGGTCGTTTCCAGGGTTTACTTTAAGACTACCTGGGGGCATAAACCTTCTCCTTTTCTACTGAGGACTGCAGAGTGTTGAATGAGCTGCAGAATGCTGATCTCAATATTGTGTGCTATGCTTGATCACAGGGGCATTATCTTAAAAACACAATCACACTTCTCCCAAAGTGTATTGCACTACATGTGACCACACAAACTGCACATCTTCATCTTCCCAGTGCTTTTTGTGCCCTTCTTTCCTATAAACACAAAACTGAAATCCAGCTCATGCTGGTAATACCTGGGTAACCAGCAGTTTGCCCATGGGTTTTGCAAAACAGATTTTTTTTTCTTTTGTATCCACCAGATAGCTTCCTTTAAAAATGAGGCTGTTATACCTCATTTATTTTATTCAGGAAAACTGAGATCTAGCCAGTAACAGGTAAGTTGGTATAATTTTGACAATAAAATGCAGTAGGATCTGCATTAGGAAATCTAATTGACACTGCTTTTACCTCAGAAGCTTTCCAGCTCTGTGATTTGACCTCAATTAGTGTCTAAAACTGAAGGTAGAGCTCCTCACTCATGGGTCTCATGTGTCGAGTCTGTTTTACAGTATTGCTCTGACACCAGGCAATTACATGGACTAATTGAGAGCAAAACATTCCTGCAGTGCTCCTGTGTTAGCCAGCTCTCCAGTGCTTTCCAGAGCTCTGTTCTGAATCCATGCCTGCCCTTAGCCCGTGAGCTTTTAGCCAATTATCTTCCTCTTAATTGGCCACAGTTATGTGCTGAGAGCCTAATTATAAGTGAAATTTTAGCTTGTATATCCAGCATATATTCATTAAATTTTTCACTTTTCTTACAAAGGGAATAAAGTTAATTGTGAGCAGTGCAGCAACCCAAAATAAGTTGTAAACTGTCAAATAATAGAAGCAACTGTGACATTCTCGTTCTAAGTAGCCTCCTGTATAGGACACCATAGCTAGAACATTTTTTTTCTGATAAAAAAATGAAATAATATGATGGTAAGCAATGTTCTTGATTTTAATTACTCTTCCTGTTTAGAAAAAGCAGCAATGAAAACAGTTACTGATATGCTCCCCCTCTTGCTCAATATACTGCTCAAAGTATATCACTTCCAGGACTTCACACTTTCATTATTTTCACAGCTACTGCAAAGCAAAGCTTGTTTACAAATTCACTATTTCAGGTAAGAAAGAAATGAATATTCAGATGCTCAAAGAGGCCAGGACTGAGAGAGCAAGCTTTTCACAGCCTTTCTACCTTGACAACAATTAAGCATTTCCAGTGGTTTTGATGAGACTCCCAGTTAGGATTTTCTCAGTTCAGCCTCACACACAATCAAGATTTGAAAGTCCTTTAGGTTCAGAGGGAATGAAAACACAGGCTATGGGCTTGATTCAGTTCCTAAAGAAAGTGCTGGAAAGGCTCTCCTGGACCTAACAGTGCCTAAGAAGCTCCTGAACTTTTGTCAGCACTATACACAAACATTTAAATTTCTAGGAATGGGAGAAATAATGAAGAATTAACAAACCACTGAAATAACATGATTTTTTATGACATTCGAAATTGCAATTAATAAATATGTCTGAAATCTATTATTTCTATTTATCAAGGAAGAAAAAGAATGGAAACTTTAAATTACAGAAACACTTAGATGTGCTTTCAAAACCAGAGAGTTAAGGACAATGGGCAGTGTCAGATACTCTGCAAGATCCCATACATCCATTGCTGCTCCCACTGAACACGAGTCAGACATTCTTTCAAAATTATTTTCACAAGCAGAGAGAGATACAAGTTCAGCTGAATCACTCAATAACCTTTAAAAATTCATAGATGAATACCTGAGGCTTAGGAAAATTCAGATTCTTAAGATGTTTTCCATAGGACATTGATAAATACACACATTTTACTCCCAATACTTTTGAAACACCTGCAAATTTCTGTAGAAAAGGAGAATTACTGGCAATAACCTTTCAAGAAATCCCTGCAAACAGTGTGTAATGAAGCTCAGTTTAGCCCTCAGTGAAGTCTCAGTGAAAATTTATTGAGTAGACATGATCATCTGTTTTCCACTAGAGCTGATTAGCAAAGGATCCCCTCATCCCAAGCAGAGTAAAAGACACCACTTGTTCCCTGGGGGGCTGAGGAAGGAAAGTGGGGCAGGGAAATTAAACAAGCTGACACCACTGCCCTCCCAGGCTGGCAAGGGACCTGTTCCAGAGGAACCAAAATATTTGGTTGCTTTCTCTCTCCACTGCTCTCTTAGTAAATGTTACCCTAAGTACCTCTTTAGTAAACACTGCTGTAAACAGCCTCCTGTTCTGAAAATCCAAGTACCAGCTCACCTCCTCCAGTGGAGTTTACACCATCTCCAAAGCACTAAAATAGGCTTGACCCAATCTGCTTCAGCAAAGCTTGCTTTGCTAAAACACAGATTCATTAAGTGCTAGATCTAAAATAAATTTACATTCTAACCACCATTGAAGTTGCATTTTGTTAAGTGCCTTTCTGCATCTTACTCCTGCATTTAAGAATGTCTGGCTTTTGATTTTTGGATGTTTTTGTCCAAGTGGACAGAGATGTCACTGATAGCAATCCTGACAAGAAGAGCAGCCAAAAGTTGCTACAAGCCTGGAGGTGTGTGCTCTGTAAGGAAAGATTCCAGGTTTAAGTTACAGATGCATATTTTATGACAAAAAGCATGAAGTGCCTGCTCTTCTATACAATTCATCTCAATTAAGTAGAAACACTAAGACAGGGACTCCCACGGTACAAAAATGAACAATGCATTCAGCAAGGTGTGAGAAAAGTGACTTTAAGTTATTACAAACACCAGACTAGCACCAGCATCTAGCCAGTAACCATACACAATGTATGAACATCCTTTTCTGAAAAGGAGAATGTGTCATTTTAGAGGAAAGCTCTCAGACAAAGGCCAGCAAAAAGCCCTTTCTGGGCACCAGAGCTCATTTACGACAGGCATCTATCTCCCGGGCAGGGGAAGCACTGCAGCGCATCCACCGAGCACTCTCGGGATATTTCCTGGTGGAAGAGGCTCCTGCTGCTCACAGCAGCTCCCAGGGAATCCCCAGAGCAGCATTCATGGGAAACATCCAGGTGTTGCTGAGCTTGAACAGGAGAAGGGGCTGGGTATGAGAGGAATTCTGCTCCCCTGCCCACCCCTTTTGTTTCCCGACTTTTCTCTCAGCTGCAGGCACATCCCATTTCTGGAGAAGTGACAGACAGTTCACAAAACTTGCCCACCTGGCCTTTATCAATGGGCATAACCATAAAGCCCCCAAGACCTGGGACAGATGGGAAGAAATACTCAGCAACATTGGCAAACAAAAGCACTTACACACTAAAACCTTGTTGTTTTTCGTTGAAGTTCAGCGCTTTTTATTGACAGCTCAGCACTAAGAGCAAACCATCTCCTCTAGGAACTGGTGTCAACACTTCTCTGAGCACTGCTAATTGTGACTCTGTATTTGTGTCACTTACAGACATCACCACAGGAAAACACAGCCAGGGAATTACTACACCTTCATGCAGCAGAGCAGCACCTGAAGCCAAGCACAGTTTACTCACTCAGCATCTCAGCAGAGCACAAAATGTGCTGCTCACGAGCAAGCCTGAAAACATTCAAATGGAAACTGCATTTACTTCATGGTTAGGTAAGAACAAAGTTTGGGAGCTTTTCTGTTTGTGTTTGCATCTCAACCATGCCAGTTGCTAACTCTGAGAAGAAACGAATTCAGAAATGCTAAAATGTTTCCACTGAATTTTGTCACTTTTCGATTGCCAGTCTCCCAAATCGCAAACGCTTTTTACCAAGTGCTACTTACAGCTTTTTGATTTTATGATAAAAACTTTTGAATGCTGATGGCAAACACAACATGTTAACAAATACTTTGTTTTGTTGAAAGGGGACTTGCAAAGCAATTTTTAATGCCCCTAAGAGGAGCAGATGGCAGGATGCTGCCAGCAAGGACAGAGGTCCAGGGAGAGCTCTTCATATTAGTGCTTGCTCATTAAATACAAGGAAATACACAAATGTGAAAGATTTGCGGGTTCCATCATCTATGAGAGGGATGGCCTCATTCCACAGAAATAGGAATTGCTGGTGTTTACTTCAAAAGCTTTAAAGTATCAGTGGGAGATTTTTTATTTTAATCAAGCCCAGGAAATTCAGGTTCCAAGCCAGCATACATTCCTGTCCCTAATTTTTGGGGTTTTTTAATTAAAAAAAGCATGGCCTCAGGAAAAATATGTTGCACTTAAAACTAACCTAATGTGTAAATGTTTAACTTTTCCCCCAAAATATTAGTATAGGAGCAAGTATGAAGCAGCAATCATACGAAACCTACAAATAAACATTTGCAGATTGTATAATAAATTAACTGTTATAGTATTTGGGCTTTAGAAATCGAAACAAAATTAGAACGCCTTCTTAAAAAGTGTTGATGCTCACTAATCAGACAGGTAATCTTTATGCTGCACACGGTTTCAGACCCCAATAATATTTCTCAATAACAAAGGACCAATCTAGACATTATTTCTGTGGTTTCAACAGGAATTTCTTAAGGCCAGACCACACCTCCATAAAGAGATAAAAGTGGATCATGTAAAAGTACTCACAGGCTGTTAATCCCTGGCACTGAGGACACCAATCTAGCCTTGATAACTTTCACTCTCAAAAATGTAATGATAATTAAAAAAAGAACCCAAAACAACTTCGTGTGAGACTGGCTTTTCCTATTTTTGGTGATGCAGTTTTCCACTGCTGGAAGCTTTTGTTTTCACCATGAAAGCTGTGAAGTTCTTAGTCCTGAGATTCTCTTACTAATCTTAAATTAGTGTAGGACCAGTAAAGTTCACTTTAAAGAGGAGACAAAATGGCAATAAATCACAGGCCTAGGATGAATTCAGTATTTGATGGTGCTGTATTAGAACCCCAGACTGAACTGCTTTCCTGCCTTCCTTCCGTTGGCCCTCCTGCAGGAGATCAAGGCACGCACCCAGAACCTTGGGACTGTTTGGTGGAGTTGGATCTGTGGCTAGGAGAGGTGACAAACTGCTCACCGACTCCCAGACCACGTCTTTGTCTGTCTGTCTTTCCCTTTGTGCAGCACCCCCAGAGTCAGGAATTCAGCACTGTGAAAGGAGCAGCAGCTTTGCACTCCTGGAATTCTGCCTGGGAGCAGATTTGGTCTTGGGGACATGGGCGGTTCCAGCCATGGGGGACAGAGCCCTGTGCCAATAGCAGGACAGTCTCACACATCCATTGAAGCTCCTTCTTGCCTTAAAAAAATCGGTAAAATGACATGTAGGAGCAGATCCTCACCTCGTTAAACTCCTGCTCTGAACACCTTGTAAGCTGAATTAACGCATTTTTGGTCTGCTAGATTAGAAGTAATTCACTGCAGCGATCAAACCCAGTCCTTAGGTTCTTGCTGCCTTTCCTCCCTTGGCTGGGCTCGTGATCACAAATTCCCTTCCAGGTCCTGTGGCATAACAGAGAAATCTGGAAGGAAGAGGAGCTACTTCACATTGCACTGCTAGAATTTAAATCGATTTCACTCACTGGTTCAAAAAGCTATATTAAACTTCTATTTTAACTTTGTGTAGTAGCAGAAGCATTAGTATAAAACTGAAGTATACACCTTTTCACTAGAAACACTGAGATAATTTAAAGTTGTTATAAAATAATTTCCACATTTCTTTATCACTCAGCCTATCTGAAATTTGGTTTTCTGAGACCATCATAGGTAACAATTGCCTGCTTTAGATAGATATTACAGTGAAAGGAGCAAATTACCTGAAAAACAAATGCTATGAACACACAGAATTTTGCTAGTGTACTAAAGGTATGACTACAATAATAAAATAAATCTACATGCCTGGAAAGGCATCAGGAATGCTTATTAACGTTGCTCCCACATTATAAGGTAGGAAAACTCCCCGAACTATTTTTGTATTTTAGAATTTTTTCAGTTGGACAAGGGATAAATATTCTGATAAAATTAAAATGTCACCCTAAAACTTCAGTTCACTCATTGTAAACGAAACAATAAGTATTAACCAAGAACCTCTGAACTCCCAGCTAGCCAGATCAGGAACTGAAGCCATTCTTCAGGCAAGACACACTTTACATTTGCCCTGGCTGGGCTGGGACTGTACTAATGGGCCTTAATTGCCCTCACTCCCAGAGATCCTGTGAGCTCAGGCTGGAGTTTGGGACACTGCTCTGGTTTCAGGGCAGAACTGCCCCTGAGGAGCTGGAGGGCTCTGTGGGTCCCAGGAGAAAACAGGATTTAGCTCTGGAGTGAGAGACTGGCTCTGTCCTGCCAGCCCAGGACCCTGGTGATTGCTGTTGGCTCTGCTGTGTGCAGGGTCTGCATCAACTCTGCTTCCTCCCAAAATCCAGCCTTTCCCTCAGTGCATTTGAACAAAGTATTTTTTCCTCCATGCTCTGGGATTCTGAAGCTGCCACTGCCTCTCCTCTGCCTCTCTGCTCCTGAGAGATATCACAGAGCTCAGTACATTCTTACTTCAGCTCACAAGCCCCATTTCTACTTTTCTTTCTACTCCTGTGTCAAGTTAAATATGTTCCACGTTGAAAGACACTGATAACACTGACAGAGTGTGCTCTGCTCTTCCACCCAACAAAAGCTTTGTCTGGAAAGGAACCTTTCCCTCAGCAGACAAAAGTGAAGGGCACTAATAGCAAATGAAAACACCGAGCTCTGTTTATTAGGGCTGGTGGTTTGAATGCCAAGTTCTCTGCACAGGATTAAGTGCATTTTGTATGCAGCTGGAATATGTCATAGATACATTTAGGTCTTTGAATTTTAACTTTCCCAGGTGATTTTTTTTTTCCCTTCTTCCTTAGCCTTTAGTGAAGAACAAACTCTAGATACATTTTAATTTCTCCTGTTTAAAAAAAAAATTATTAAAAATAATGCAGTATTGTTGAAAAAAAAATCTATTTTCAAATTAAATTATTATGAAGCAATGTCAGCAAAAGAAATGAAAAAAATTTCAGAATTTATATACTTTTTTTAACGAAAGCATTTTGTCTATTTAATATTCTCTTTGTCTATTTGGTCTTGTAACTATTTAAAGCAGTGCTGAAGTTTACAAATTATTTTATTCATATATGCCTAGTTCCTCACAAGTAAAATGAGCAGAAAGCTTCACCACTGCTTTAAAGCTTTGCAAATTTTCTGAACAAAGAGGCAGCCATCTTCTTCCACATGCTTTTGAAACAATACATTTGTTCCACACAACGAAAGCAGGGTTTCTGCCTGCTGTAAATAACTGATATGTTTTTTTAAATCTGTTGTTCACTTGTGGCCTGACGTAAATCTTAGTAAATCATAAAAAACATCCCCTTTTCTGGGGACTCTGGTTACAGTCCTTAGGCAAAATAATTTCTTACAGTTTTGTTAAAGTGTCCATTTGGGAATTGTGATGTTCTTCATGTTAACATCAAGGGCTCTTTTATATGTATTCAGATTAGGTTGGTTTCATATTTGTTTATTGAATGATATGAATAATGGTTATATATGAATTTATTTTGAGCAGTGAAACTAAGAGATATATAGAAAACTTTTATAGGAATACAAACAAAAAAGAGCTGAATACATGAACTGGATGTTTCATATATACAAACAATTCCTATGCTCATCCTCTGGCCTGCCACCACTCAAGACCAGCATGCTTTTATCAGCTCTGCTTTTGTAGGAGATGAATACATTTGGGAAATGGATGAAGATACTTGCTAGCATTTGATCATTACTGTGTTTGAGAACTCATTTATTCAAAGAAACACCCTGCATACTCTTTTCCTTTACATGCACCTTTGCCTGAGGATTTCTAGGCAGGAATGGTGGTTTGTTGTGCTCCTCCTCGGTGTGTAGCTGGTCAAAAACTGGAGGCCAGCGAGCTGATAAGGACCTTACCAGAGTTCCTCTTGTCTTTGACACTTCCATGCTGTTTTACTGCCGTGGCTGCTATTTGAAGTCAGCCTTGAAGACCACCCAGGAGTACCAGCTGGGGTAGAGCTCTGCTGCTCACATTCCCAGCAGAAAGGAGCTGCTATCACCATAAAACAAACTGTGCTCAGTGTTTGGCTCTGCCTATCTCTGCTTGGTGCTGCAGCAGTGTGTGAGTTGTCCTGGGGAAGGCTGGATTGTCTGGCAGCCTGCTTGGAGCTGCCTCTGCTGCTCCATCAGGGCTTGCTTCTCTCCAGCTCTTTGATGAAACCTTCAGGACCAGAGGCAAGCCACACTGAGGTAAAGATCAAACTCTTCCCCTCTGGCAGTTTGTCAGCACAAGAGCTCGGTAGGGCACAGTGCACATTTGTTATGGCAGGTTTTTAATTACATCTTTGATAGAACACTGATAGGATTCCATATGTGAGAGTAAGGCAGCTCAGGAACTTCTGCATCAGAGCTGAAACAAATTCAGGTCAGATCCTCACCTGATGTAAATTAAATGTTTCACTGCCTCAAAGGGAACCCTGTGTACTTCTCATGGCTGAGTCTGATTCCTGGTGAGATCTTACTAAAATGTTTTAAGCCATAAAATTACAAAACCAATAGTCATTTTACATAAATGCACTCTTCTCTCCTAACCCTGGAGCCGATGCTAAACTGTTGGTGAACTTTTAGGAGAAGCAGACCATGTGTTGACCTGTGTAAAACACATGAAACCTTGAAAATATTAGAAGGCTGTGGACTTTGGAGCTGTGAACCTCAGCTGGAACTTCCTGCTGCCTGCTGTCCTGGTCAGGAGGCATCAGGTTGAGTTTTGTTCAGTGCAGCGAGCAGCAGGTCTGGTCACAAGTGACACACTGCTCCCACAGCACACAGCAAGGCTAACACTGCTTCTATCTGCTCCACAGCAGGGCTGGGAAAAGGCTCTGACTTAGAAAATAAAGCCCATAGGGGTAAGATGATTTGTTTATAATATAATGTTAATAATTTATTATCCATAAATGACAACAAACTTGTGTGTATGTGTATGTGTATGTGTCTGTAAATTTTGGGAAACTGTTCAATCCAGTTCAATTCCAGTAAAAGGCATCATTGAAAATAATTTTTGTTCCTAACTTGTGTTCTGTACCAGTCTTTAATTATATAAATTGTGTGGTCTTCATATTATGCACTCATTTATATTCAGTAAGTACCAATTGAATTTTATCCAGATAAAATGTTCATAATAAGGCCATCCCACTGCAGCCTGCTCCCTGCAAAGCCTGGAGTCACACCACAGCTCCACACTCAGCTCCTGGGGCTCAGCCCAGCTTCCATCACTGCCCAAAGCCCATGGCCAGTGCTCACCAGTTTGAAAGCCAGTGCTCACCAGTTTGGGCTCTCACTGCTAATTTTAGGCTACAGAATGACTTCAGAGGAGGAGATATTTACTTTGAAAGTCCTTTAGAGTTCTCTTCTCCTCTTTCTCTCTCCACCCCACTTCCTTCCAATTATCTAAAGGTCAAATACTGATGCTCTTTTCCAGTCATGCTCAACAAGATGTTATTTTACTAACTGCCCCCACAAGACAATAGGACCATTGTCAGTGCAAGAGCAGAAGCGTAACCGGTGCAGGTAGAAGTGGTGGAAACCAAAGTAAGAGCTCTGAGTATTATTCCCACTGGCTTTGGTAGGTCTCAGCCTGGTGACATTGATGTCTATATCAAAGTATCCTTAAAGGGGTGGGCTCTATGGAAAAGTGATAGTTAATCAGGATCCCATGAGAAGAATAAAACCAGAGGGACGAGTTTCAGTTGCTACATTACATCCTGCTTTGAAATAAGATTGAGGTATGGGCCTTTTTCAATTCCTGTTCCCACAGGAGTGGAGGGATCAGCCTTACCACAGAAGGGAGCAGAGCCCACAGTGCTGTGCCCATGGAGAATGGGCACACAGCCCTGCCTTACTCTGAGCTGCCCTTTGGATTGAGCCCTGGCTCCTCTTCACTCTCCAAAGATCCACAGGGGATAAAATGCCCTTGGTAAATGAGACAGTTTTGCACCTCTCTTCTCTGGATGTCCAAATCTGGACACGACCATGGCCAGAAGTTTGGAACAGATGGAGGGAGGGATGATGGCCAAGTGCATTTGACTGTCTTTGCTTCTATAACATTATCAAATATGGGAATTAGGGGAGGCGTCTGAACCTCTACAGCTTTTGAGGGACTAACCTCAGTCTTCTGTAGAGGACTGGAAAAGAAGAAAATACCTGATGTATGTTGGTCTTTTGCAGGGAGAACCAGCACACAAAAGCAGTGGGCACACGTGTGTGACAAGACAGGTAGACAGAAGAGACAGAATGCCTGACTGTCAGATTCATCCTCATTCTTCATCTGTGAGCTCAGGCCATGACTGGGAAGCCTGAAAACATGCTGAGATTTTAGCCCAAGGGAAGAAAATGGCAAGGCAGTGACCCAAAAAGGGAATGTTCAAGTCTTATGAATACTTTTGTCCTGTTTATCAAACAGAACCTTCAGCTTTTCCAAACAGAGTATTTTCATTTCATGCTTCCATTTTCTATATCACACGCACAGAGAAAACAACTGAAAATGTCCTACAAGGATCAACAGTCTATTGCAGTAGGGAAACAATTCACTTTTCATGCTTTGATTTCCACCAGAATCCCCCAGGTTTGCCTGGACAGCCAGTACCTGTTACCATGAGCATGAGGAATTAGTGACTGAAGTTCCTTCATAGCTGTGCTGCATTATTTTCAAACTGGAGTTTCTTAGGTAATTTTTCCCTGCCCAATTAAAGCCTTCCCCACCCCTGACCTGTCACAATTAAGCTATAGAAGGTAGAATAGCTGGGAAAAAGTAACTGTGATACAACAGAGCATAAGCTGCAGATTTTCAGAAAGCAATAGGACCCTTGGAATTCCATCTTTTAATGAGCAGGTGAATCTGAACAGAAACTGCTGCTCAAACAACAACACCAACACCACATTTACGCAGTTTTCCCTAAATCGGGACTGGGAGGAAGGGATGAGAATTTCACAGAGAAACAAGATTGCTTCTTTTAGCTCTTATGGAGTGGCAGCTACATGGCCAGACTCTCATAAACAGGGACACAAATTAAAAACTGCTTTCTTAAATGGAGACAGAGTAACCTACAGTGACTTGTCAAAAAAAAAATTAAAATTCCTTGGGAATATGCAGAGCTAATGCCAGCCCTGGAGCTGTCTAGGGCATACCTGGCACATGCACATGTAAATTGTACCTCTTTGTCCTTACTGAGGTGCTAAGAACTGGCCACTCCTCATCTTCACTCAACTCTTCTGTGCTATTCACCTGTTCACAACATCTCTTCATAAGGCATTTGTCATCCTTTCCCTCCAAAGGAAGAGCCTGATCCTAGTGCTACTGAATCAGTGGCAAATGTCCCGCTGCATGGAGTTAGATTAAGTCTTTAATGTGTTTGAGCAGTTCCATAAGAGGGCAGAAGAGACAGCAAAATACACTTTTCCAAAATATCTGTGAATTTTGCTAAGATCACAGGCAAAGGAGCACAAATTTTTAAAAGTATAAACAATATACCAAGTAACTTCAAAGTTATAACTTGCCATGTATAATTCACAATGTTACTAAACCATATAAACAAATTTCCAGCTTTCACAACTTCAACAAAGAAAGAAATCACCAGAAAAGAAACATTACAGGAACATTACAATCCCTAGGGGAGGGAAGAAAGTGTCTTCAAACCAATGACCCGGAGAGCACCATGTTAGTCAGGATGCAGGAGGGGAAGGGATATCCACCTCCATGAAATTAATGGGGCTTTTACTCTGTCCTTATTTCATTAGAAGCTATCAACTTAATATTTGGCCAATAAACACGATGAGAATGGTTATTCATCAGCCCATAAGGCCTCTCATGTGGATTTCGTGCTGTGAGAGAACGTGTCTTATTTCACAACTTGTCAGTACAAAAATATGACCAAAAAAGGCTTATCCCAGCATTGTCTGAAGTATTCAGTATAATTTCCCACTATTTGCAATAACCATCACGTTGGCTTCTTAGTGGAAAAATTCTCGAGTGACTTATGGTTTGAAATCCACATGGAATGAATAATACCATTACTGTTACTATCAATACTAGCAGTATTAAAAAGAATACAATAATAAAGTGATAAATAAATAAACATATGCCTATTTGTGCAAAATCTGATCTAAAAACTGGTCATGGAACACCCCATCATTTGAAATTGAATGTGCTGTAGGATTGCCATGCTGAATAAAACAAGGATTGCTGAAGCAATGCTGATTTATTGGCTTAAATGTGTGTTTGTTTATCCCCAGTGCCATGAGGATACACAAGCAGCAGCTCAGCATAAAAGTCAATTCCTCTGTGGCATAAAAGAAGTGAAGTAAGGAGGTAGAAAGGATTAAATGAGACACAAAACTGTTACCTGCAAGCAGCAACTCTTGTCATTGTAGAAGAGAGGAGGGCTACAAATGGGGCCTGTGCCTCCAGATTAAAGGCTGCATACTTTGGAAGGGTCTCTTTTTGGTCTGCAGGACAGAAACAGGAGAAGGAGCCAGTCTTCATCTTTGATATTATCTCAGACAGGAAACACAGCCTCTACAGAAAAGCCAAGGCACCTCTCATCAAAGCTGAGCTGGAGACATAAAATAAATAAATAAAAAGTCATTCCTTTGCTAGGATCCCTGTGAAAGGGCACTGAGCTCTTGCAGCAAGGTCTCTTCTTTCTTTGTTCTCAAAAGGGCTAAAGCTGTCCAGGTCAGTCCCCAGGGACGGGGCTGTGCTGAATGCAGTCTCGTGTGTTTTAAATGGTTAAAATGGCATTTTGTTCCTCCAAGCCAATCCCAGACTGCCAAATGTGTTCCTGCTGTGCTCCATCCCGTCGTGGCAAGAGCTGTGCTGCCCCAGAAGGGCTCAGGCTCATCCTCCTCTGATTTAGACTCACAGGTCCTTGCCCTCAAGGGCAGAGGGAAAAGGAGAGGCTCCCTCAGCTCCTTTCCTTGCCTTCTGTGATGCTGGGCCCCAAGGAACAGCTGGAGCTCAACCCAAAGTGTGTCTGCAGCCCTAAGGAGATGCAGCTCCCACCCTTACACAGCCCCTTTCTTTGCTGGTACAGCTGTTCCAGTGCTGGGAATTAAATAACCCATCCCAACAAACTGGTTTTAGTCTTCTTGTCTGCCCTGCTTTGTTAAGGAGCAGAGGGAAGGATCAACGTCATGAGCTGGGGGGAACTCCCCAAAATTGTCTCTGAACTACCCCAAATTCAGCAAATAACTGGTGCTTGTATTCTGGAGATTAACAACCACCGTTGTGACAGGAACTTAGCTGATCATATGTTGTGGATAATAAATGAATTACTCAAATGACACATTTTAGTGATGTTCCTCCAACACAGATTTCTCAGATTGTTTAACTAGACATGCACCCCAAATTTTCATCAATGGCAGTTCCTAATCTAACCCTTCAGTCCTCAGAGGCATCTTTGTATCAAATATTCCCAGTACGTAAAACACTCCCAGGGAGCTGAAATAATTTTTTCTCCAGTTCCTCTTTTCTCCCTAGTATATACTGATCAGGTAAAAGCATATCAGGGAAGATAATTCTCTGGATTAAATATTTTAAGATAAGTCCCCAAAATGTTTCCAAGAATCATTGTAAGAGAAGAAACAAAATTGAAATAGAGGCAAAGCAAATGTCTGTAGTAACTCTGCAGCAAAGTTAAATATAGAAATCCTGAGCAAAACAACTTGAAATCAAAGTTCCCAGGAGATCATGACCTTTGCCTCCTGTGATTTATCAAAATAGTAAGTCTTTAATGGAATTATCACAGGAGACATGAATTTGCCCCACTGGCTCACAGCATTAAACACAGAATTACACTGGCAAGCCCCCAGCTGGTGTGAGCTGCTCTTCCAAATGGCAGCAGTGAGGATTTGCTGTGTCAGAGCCACTTTATTCCTCATGTACTTGAGAAAATCAACTACAGGTTCTTGGGAGCGAGTTGGTCATTTTATTCTTGATTTCTTAAAGACTCTTCACAGAATTCCCTCAGCCCCTGACTGCTGTGACTGCCCTGATTCAAGTTTAGATTTTCTCTAAATAATCGTACAGAAATAATAACTGTTACTGGGAAGTTTTGTGACTTTTTCTTAGACCAGAACCTCCTTTCTGGACCTGACAAGGATGAGACCAGCACAGTCCCCGTGCCAGACTCAGATCTCCTCCAGTCTCTGGCCAGGGCATCCCCAGAGGAAGCTTCTGTGGCTTTTGCCAAAGTTCATTTATCCTGCAGCAGAGCTCCCTGTACCTGACACACAGAGTCTTAAGCTGTGCAGGGATGCTAGGACTGGAAAAAAAACCAGGGAAATAACTTCCTTGCTATTTATTCATCTTTATTCAACTAAAGATACAGAGCAAAGTACCAAAAAAATATAAGTTTGCATGCAGACTGTGCTGAACCTGACCTTTCTTTGCTAATCTCTAGTCTGCAGTGCCTATGCTAAAGTTTCTGTGAAGATCCGAGTTATTTTATTGTGGCTTGCTCCTGGTGTTCCTTTCAGATGTTCTTCATTTCTCCTCTTTCCTAGGCAGGGATCTTTGATGGTTTTGCTTTTCTCTGCTCACAGACTCCAGGCACCAGAATCCCCTGCTAGCTTGGTTAGACCCAGCCCCCTAGGCATAAAATAATAATTTATGATGTGATCAATTCATTGCCACACTTTGTTTTCTCTTTCCCAGACTTTCCTAATATAATTCTATGAAGCTGATGAGGATAACATCACCGAAGTAAGATGAGATGCATACAGTATTTACTAAAAAGAATGTAAAGCCCCAACCTGCAGACAATTTCATTTCCTCACTAATAAATGGAATTTAAAAGGTCACTAACTGAAAGCAGTTTTTTAAGAAAATGACAGATAAAATGGCAGAACCTTGTCAGGTAAAATGGCAGGATCCTACATACGCACCTTGATTTTTATTTAGCCATGGAAGAAAGCTCAAAAGGAACCAAGAGGGTTCAGAAAAGCAATCCTCCTTTGAAGAAGAAGCTGAAAGAGGGGCAAGTTTTTAGGAATGAGCAGAGAGAATGATTTCCCAGATACAAAAGATGTGATGTTATCTCGTCCACGCTTTAAAGCACAGAGGGAGAAAAAGAAGCTTTCAGTACTCTTGGGAGGTCTGGCAGATTTACATTTCTGGCTCTGATGAGATTTTAACTTCCCAGTGACACACTGATGTTGGATAGACCACAACCACACAGAACTATTTGCTTCCTCCAATATTAAATGGCATGTGAGACTGGAAAGTAATCATAATGGCAGAATTAGTTGCCTGAAAGATTCACACCAGATGACCACATTTAAATGTGCTCCAGCTTGCTTGCTCCTTTTCATGTTTGTGGGGAATATGGATTGCATGAGATAGAAACACAGTGTAATTAAATACAAATATATTTTAGCTTCTAAAATTAGCTATTCCTCATATTTCTCCTCATTCTCTATGTTGTTTCTCAGTTATTTCTCTGATTCCAAACATGCTGCCTGGAGGCTGTAAAACCTTGTGCTGTTGTCTGGATATTTCTGTAGTAATAAGAAATTGAGCCATCACAGATAGGATATGCTGAATCTGGACTATATGGAAAGAACATGAAAATAGAAGTAAATTAAAACAGATGCATTTCACAATGCATCCAAAGATGTTCAGAAAGCAAATCTAGATGGTTTTTATGTCTATATAAACTGGGTACATCAGTTTAATAACCTGAAATTGCCTGGTAGCATTTTCTCAAGGAGTTGAAGACAGCTTCAGATTATTATTACTGTAGATACAGCTCTTGCAGCAGGTGTGCAGCCCAGGTCAGTGTTATTTGTGGATTAATAAACTGCAGGACGTGTGAAGACAGCAGTTTGCAGTCACAGTGGTAAATCAAACTCTTGTCTATGTTTTGCTCACAAATATCAAGCGATGCCACAAAGTTTTATTTCCTGGTTTGCCATCCAGTCAGAGGCTATCTCAAAAGTTCTAGTCAGAGACCCAAACCCAAGCACAGCTGAAGGATCTTGCCTGTTTCCAGCATTTCAAATACATTTACTATGTAATTCTTTCCTGTCCCGCTGCACAAAGGACTCTAATATTCTTCTGCAACAAAGCTAACCTGTTCAAACAGATAACAGATTCAAAGACAATTTAGTTGTGTCTTTGTTAGAACTCTTTTAAATACTCTGATGGAGAGTAAACAAGGTCTTGCAGAATATACATATTCTGATCTATTTCTATTTCTATTTCTATTATAGTTCTTTATTACTTTGATAGTAGCTGAGCCATTTTTATGTGAAATGAACAGAAAACTTCCACCATGAGATGGGCTTTGTACACTGATTTTTTCTATGTCGCTGATGATATTATTAATACTGAAGGACACATTTCCTTCATGTCTTTCACCAAACTTTTAACTGGAAGGAAAATGTAGATAGACACCCTAAGAGAGACTGTTTACCCTCTGTTTAAGAGCTCATGTCCATACTTAGTCACCTAAAGAAATGCTAGACTTCAACAAGCTCCCAAAGCCTTTTTTTAAGCTCTGAGTATCTTCAAATGTGATTTGGCAGTGTCTCAGAAAACAAGAGAATCAGTACAACCACAAAAGTTGCTTCCCTTTTTCTCCTTTTTTTCCAAAACAGCTTCCACATTGATTCTGTTTCCCTACTCAGTCCTTGCATCTGTATTAAGAATTTTGGGACTAGATAGAACTATTGGCTTCATTTGAGTTCATCATAAGGCTCCTGTATTTAATTTATTACAATAATTTTGACAAGACACAAGATACCACAAAAGTAGATTCATGAATCTGCAATGTAACTCCTGGAGATTATCACTGCCAGTAATGCATGCACATGCTAAATGCTGCACAACTGCCAATGGAATGAGGTTGAGGGATGAGATTGGACTTTTTTATTACTTGTATAGGCTCTCACTATCTTGTGCACAAGTGATTAACTCCATCAGAGAACAAGGGATACACACACCAGCTGAACCAGAGTCTGCTCAGATCAGGGACAGGGGTTTGCTCAGCTGCAATCCCATTGATGTCCTGTGCCTTTGGCTCAAGAAGTATCTTGCAGGAGATACAGAAGATAAACTAGGACACAAAAGATAAATCTGGACTTGCTGTGTTCTCATCCTTTAGCCTGGGATTCCTGTAGTATTTAAGACAGAGAAGTTGGCTGATCTGTATTTCACATGGGAGGTGGCACAGGCAGTCAGCACAGGTGACAGAAAGGGGGTCACTTTCCACAGGTTTTCTATAATGAGTCCTAGAACAAATGGGTGCTGTGGCATTGCACCTTCCTGCTTCCTGCAGTGAACCAACACCTCCAACAGCTCAGACATGAATGAGCACAGAAGCCTTTGTGAACCTTGGCTCCCCTGACATTCTGAACAAACAGCCCTGAGGGTTCTCTTCCCTCTCTGCAGCACAGAAGGAAGGTGACCCCTTGCTGTGTCAGGCTCCACCTTGGAGCAGTGGAGAAACCACGGCTCAGAGCACACAGCTTGTACAAAGCATCACCCTGAAGTTACAGTCAGGGGAACTGCTCAAGAGAACCTGATTTCCAGCTTTTTCTGAGCTCTGAGCCAACAGCAGAACTCTGTTTCTCCAGGTTCTCTGCAGCAGCACCTGCAGAAGTCTTTTCCCTTTAGAAGGCTGCTCCCACTGACACTCTGGAACAGACACTGCAGGTCCAGCACCCTGGCAGGTCGAGTTGTGTGAGTGTTGCCACCTCCACTGTGTGAGCAGGGATGTTATAATGGCAGAACAGTTTATCTGCCACCTTTATTGAGTCCTCAAATAATTCTTTACTAATTAACATAGGAGACTAGATATGACTGAATAATTTGGAATATAACCTGTGTAAGGAGAGTACAGCTGCCCTAGGAATTTTGTAAATGCATCAGTAACTAACAAAGTGAGTAATCCATGTCTGGGGTGGCAGCCAATGGATGGGAAGACCTGGGCTCCCCATCCTGCCCACATGGACTTGCAGGGTGAGCATGGAAGGGTCATGCAGACTTTTGGTGCACAAACAGAGGTGATGTTCATTTTTTGGGGACTGCAGGGATGTGTAGCACAAAGCCTCAGCCATCTCTGCAGTGTAGCCCACAGACACATGTAAGAGAAGAGTTCCTTAGCTGGAGCCTGTTAATATCCAACACACAGTCACTCAAGAAACATCCCCAAATCCACTGATAGATTAGCCTGATGGATAATCCAGCATAAGACTGAAGAGACATATGCTTCATTTGGGGCCAAAACCCTTTTTTGTGTGCATGTGTGAATAAAGTTGAGTCACACAAGCAGTTTTAAGTTTCCAGGGCTTGGAATGCTTTTTAGTTTCCCTTAGCTTGCAAACAGCTTTAAAGCTGTTTATGAACTCATAAACTTTCTTGAATATTGATCACCATTACAGGCAATTTTTCTCTCTGTTGAATTTATTTATAGTCAGCTGATGACCCCTTTGGGTGCTAATATGACAACGCTTCTCCATTTTTCTATCCTCTGATTTCTTTTTTCTCTGCATCATTCACTGTGTGCCTTCCAGCTGAGGTAACAAAGAGAACCTAGAGACAACACTGGTTCTGATTCATCAGCTGTGTTATCTCACAGGGGTCCAGGCTTCCTCCTGAGCAATGCAAGGGTCCCATGGGAGAAATAGAATTGTGTCTTGCTCTGGAGATACTAAAGCAGCTTTTAGGTGAACATCCTTTAGCAGGGGGGTTGGGCTAGATGATCTCCAGAGGTCCCTTCCAAGCCCAACCATTCAGTGATTCTGTGAAAATCATTGTGGCAGGCTTGATGCTGGCATTCCCTTACTCCTGAATGCCAGAATTTTAAAAAATCATTTGTCTGACGCTACTGTTTAGTGTTTAATAAGGATGTTGAATTCCCTGGGAGCAGGTGATAGAGAAGGCAGATGGATGGAGAGCCTGTGAACAGCTGCAAAAGCTGAGTGTCAGCCCCTTGCCAGCTTTGTCCCTGAGTCCTGGAATTATCCCAGTGCAGGCAGCCCCAAGTTTTCTCTTTTACCTCTCCTGTGAAATGATAATCCTTGTATCACCTGCTGTGGAGGGATTCTCAGTGGAAGGAGTTTCAAGGCTGCTTTTAGCTATTGACTGGGAAACTTTGGAACTCTCCATGTGCAGTGATATCCTGTACAGTGCTATTTCAGGACAATGGGCTTTGGACCCATGTAAGGGCACATTGGGCAGGATGTTTGTTTGCCTTTTTATGCTTTGCCAGTGACTTCCATTCTTTCTCTGTCATTTCTCAGCAGTGGTGCATTTTCTGATGAAGGCAGAACACCAGAGGATCCAGAAACACTCAATAACCATGCAGTATGTGAGAAGAAAAAGAGAATTATTTCAATAACAATTACATGAAATATCCACTTTGCCTGGCAGGGTAAGGAAAACAGGAAAAAACGGGAAAGAAATGACATCTCTGGTATAGGGGAAAGAGGGGAATTGTTGATATGCTTGGATTTTAGATTTCTTCTCGTCATACTAGTATATTAACAAACCACTGTGGTTATTAACTTCTGGTTTGTTTATGGGACTGATTGACTTGTGTAAAGTCTGTGCTTTAGTTTCTACACCATAAAAATTTTTCTTATTTTTTGGACTAAATTCAAAATGTTTATCAAGTAAGGAACATCTTCTGGGGGAGATGCCCCACTGTTCCTCCCAGGCAGAGCTCTTAGAAACCCAACAGGGATTACAGTAAAGCTGGGTGCTGCTTTAAGAGAAATTTCTATAGCCTTTACTCAATCCTTACTCACTTTCACAGCAAAAGGTTTCTGTTGTCCTGCTGGAACAATTGGAAATGGAGCATGGTGAGAAAAGTATCACTCCTGTCTGTCTGAACCCTGAAGGCAGCTGCCTGTACCCACCAACCCTTCAGTCTAAGAGGCTGAACAGATCCTGAAACCCTCTGGAGCAGGTACTAAGCTCAGGAGATGTATTTGTGCTAAGCACGGAAGTTATTTGCTCCAGAAAAGTTTAATTCTTGATAAGAATGATAATGGTATCCTAAAGCCAACTGTTTAAGGTAAACTCTGATTCATGTGTGGTATATGCGTTGAGTGAAATGAAAAGAAAATTGCATAAATATTTATGTTAGTTAATTGTGTTTGTGTTAAAAGTTACAGTGTTTGCTTAATGTCATTGCAAAATCTGTAAACTTGGCTTCTGGATAAAGGCCCTCCCAACGTTGTTTGGGGTTAGAGCCACGTGCTCCTGTCACTCACTTGTGGCCCTTCTGCAAAAACCCTGAGCCTGTTCCGTTCTCAGGTATCCACTGAAGTTAATTCTGGCTGTTCTGAAACAGCCACTCAAACATTTCATGCACTGGCACAGAAAATACAAACATGGGGATGGATGGCTTTCCTCCTCTGCCACTGAGAGCAGCACTCGGGATTCTGAACCTGAGGGTCTTTTATCCTGCCTTTATTTCTGTGTCCCCTCAAAGGGCTTTTCTCTATTTAAATGAAACAGAAACCTTAAACAGAAATGTTATTTTTCTCTGATTCATGAGTGCTCTCCTTGGGCTCAGCTCTGATGAAAAAAGGTCAGTTCTAACACACTTGCCGAAGCAAATTTTAGAGTTAGAGAGTTGTAAGTGCAGCTTTTCTAGTTTGTGTCATCAGAGTTTGGCCTTCAGGGTGGGGCACAGAGTCTGTTCAGACACCTTTGTTCACTGTCACCTTCCAGTGAAACCCTGGATTTAAAGAGAGCTGGTTCAGACATCCTCCCTGCAGCAGGTACCACAAACAGCAAACATGGCTTCTCCTCAGGTCCCTGGAAATATCTAGCCCTGAATAGCTTTTACTTGGATCTTAAGAATAATGACTTCCTTTTTAGCTCAAAACCCAACTACGTGCAGTTCTCATGAGACTCAGAAGTGTGCTAGTAAAAAATATTTTGTAAGATCAGCTGTTCTCATAGGAGAGCCTCAGCCTGGACCTTCCAGCTTTTGTATCTTGCTGACTTCCACCATTCAATGATTGCAAATCTCTGCTTCAAAGCAGCTGAAGACATTTGAGCATTCCCAGCAAAGCTGTGCTTTGCCATCAAAGTGTCCCAGCACAAGTCCCCGTCTGGAAAGCAGAGGGTGGAAGCTGGGCTGGCACTGGCAGGTTTGGCTCCCAGGGTAATGATGTCTGTACATTGGTGTGGTGCCAGAGCTCAGCACTCCCTGATTTCTCCAGAGGTTTCTGCCCAGTGCTTGGCTGCAGCAGAGCACCTGAGCACGTGTCCAGGATGGAGCAGTCAGTTCAGTGCTAAAATAAACCTGCTCTAAGGGCATATTTGAAGGACTGCTTCCTTTTCCATTTGCCTGAACCTTGCTGACACCAAGGCATTAATTGCTGACACCAAGGCATTAATCACTGCCACCAAGTCACACACTTGATATCAAGGAGGATTTGATGTGAATATGCAAGCTCAAATACCTTCTCTATTAGAACTTAATATTGGTTTTCTCCCTATTTTTTTTCCACAATGTGAGAATATGCTGACATTGTTGAGGCTTGTCCTTAATATGCAGGATAAATTTCAAACTCGTTCCCTCAGTTGTTTTTAATGAGAAATGTAAACAAGTAGGATCACTTTGCAGTGTCCTCAAGCAGAACCTCCTGTTAATAGTGATAGGATGCCTGGGATTCACATTGCTGGGAAATCACAAGTGCTTTCCCACCAGGCTTTGTCATTTTCAGTGAAACTTAGAACATATTAGGAAAGTTGATTTAATTTGTACTTCAATGTCATTGATATTAAATCTTATTTTTACCCATAACAGAATACCTAAAAAAAAAAAAAATAGTATTCAAAGGCTCCAATCTATTGGCATTTGGGCTGAGCAGGCTGTGTTAAATTTAGAGCTACAGCTATTAATACCAAAACTGGTGCAGAGAATATCAGTGAAGATAACAGGTATAAGTGCTTTAATGCTTGAAGATCCTTTCAAGGTTCAGGTTTTTAAGTACAGACATGCACACAAAGAAATTTTTTGCAGTCTTTTGGTTTTTCCCATGAACTTGCAAAGACAGATTAATTGCTGGTGATTTTTCTAAATAAAAAGGTAGGAGGGCATATTCTTCATCACTCCTGGCATGCCCAGTGCACTGAGACTTCAGGATGTTATTAAAGGAGGTTTCTGTCACCTCCAAATACTGCATTAATTTACAGTAGAGCGCAAAAAGCAGAGCAAAATTAAAATCAAGTGCAGTGATAACTTCCAAACATGAAAAACAGTCTTATAAAAATCAATAATGCAGTATTAGTATACTATAAAGCCAAAAAATGTGCTAAGAGAAGAACTTGGCTTTCTGCATTCTGCACAAAATATAAGGTGGTGTTAGGAGAAAACCCCTGTTGACAAAGTTAACCATGGAGCATCAGAATTAAAAAAAAAGTACTCTAAAATGAAAAGATAAAGGCTAAATGCATGCAAAAAACCCAGAATGATTATGAGAGCCAAATAAATATGCAGCTGTTTTGACAAAATTCTTCATGCAAAATGCTAAAAAGTCTTCTCAAGCAGCCTTTCATCTATTTGTTGGGAGAAGAAAACAAAGTAACAATACTTGCAAAATTCAGGGGGTTGGAAGGGTCCTGCACATCAGGACCAAACTCCACATCTGTCTGTCAGAAAAGCATTGCAGATGCCTCCAAAAATAATTCATATTTTGGTGCAATGGAAAGAATTGTTGCTAAAACAAAAAGAAATGAAAAGTGTCCTTTACAATGAATCAATTCATGATTATAGAGAGGAAAAAATCACCCCCAAACCATCTCCCTCCACACCAGGTGACGAAGTGCTGTCCAAGGCTCTCACAGAGGGCAGGTGTTCAGGGGTGCTCAGCAGCTGTGAAGGGCTGAGCTCTGTCCTGCTGCTCAGAGGCACCACTGCAGCATGGAAGGCACCTGGACTCCCCTTTTGGGGGGAATATTTGGCACCACAACGGGAACATGGAAAAGGAGAGAGCCGGACTCCCTTTTGTGGGGAATATTTGGTACCACAATAGGAGCATGGAAAAGAAGAGATCTGGACTCCCCTTTGCGGGGAATATTTGTTGGAGTATGGAAAAGAAGAAAGAAGAGACCAGATCTCCCCTTTTGTGGGGAATATTTGCTACCACAACTACATCTCACCTATCAATATCACAGTTATTTCTGAACACAATGCTTTTATCACTGATTTGCTTCCTCAGGCTCTCAGAAAAATCACCGTCTGTATCAAAATAGTTTACGGAAAACAAAACCTTGACGAAGGATCAGAGGGCACAACTGTTTTTAAATCATTCTCACGAGATAAAAAGGGTTGGGAGGGCCCAGGAGCAGGACTGGAAGGGTGGCTCAGTTTGAGCAGGACCTGGAGCCCCAGTGCAGTTGCCCATGGCCACTGAGCCGTGGGCACAGCAGAGCCCTCAGCCTGCCAGGGTTCCCAGGTGTGTTCCCAGGTGTACTCCCAGATGTGCTCCCAGATGTGCTCCCAGATGTGCTCCCAAGCCAGCAGCCCCAGGGAGAACAGGCAGAACTGATCTGTGCTCCTGATAGCAGGAGCCTCAGTGCTAATGGAGAGGAGTGAGCTGGCCATTAGTTAATTGCATTAAAGAAGCATGAGAGGACCTGAGCTGGGGGATAGAAAGGAAAACAAAGAGAAACAGAAAAAGATGGGGATAAAAGACTTTGCTAATCATAAATTAAGAAGCCAGTTATGGGGAAGGGATGAGTCCTCGACAAAAGATCTGATAATTATTGAAATTCAGGGCAAAACTTTTGGAAAGAGATGTAAGAAAACCCAGAAATGAACGTTTGCCAAATAATGAAATTCATGCTATTCAAGAATGGAGTTTATGGAAGCAGCCAGCTCTGATACAGTATCTCCCAAACAAAACTCAAAATATTGTAAGAACAGAGACAGAATACAAAGCTAACAAAAGCTAACCCAAACATGTCAACAGCATTGCAGCAGCCATCTCAAAGTAAGGGAATGATGGGCAGGAGGAAAGAAGACTGAAGAAATTCAGTGATTGCATCATTTCAGAAATGCTCCCCAGCAGCAGCAGAGGGTGTACTGCTTAGGTAGAAAGGAGAAAAGCAAACCAGCTTCTTTGGAGCAAAGGACAGCACTGTCAGTGAGTGAGACATTGCCCTGAGGCACACGAAACACTGTTTCCACCCATCAGGATATTAGAGATTATAGGTCTGTTTAATCAGAAAAGGAACAATGCAAGTATAAATGAAGAGAAATAAAAGGCTCCTCACATAAATCAGGTGATAACATGTTTTTAGATGTAATGTAAGTAGGGGTAAGGAAGTAGCACCCAATGGATACCTTTGGGTACATTCAGCCTTCTCTTTAGGAGACATAATGCCCTTTTTTGTGTCATGTCAGTTATGTTCAGTACCAGAAATGAGACATTTGAAAATACACTATAAATGTGAAAGGCCTAAAATATAGTTACACCTCAAACCACGGGGTAGAAGTGTGAGAGCAGTCACTGCCTCATGTAGGGAGGGCTGGAGGAAAATGTTGCCAAAGTAACCAATTGCCTAAATAGAGCACTGAGCAGATCAGGTGATGACCTGCACATGTTCTATCAAATTGTAAGTAAAGAGCAGGGTGATACTGCCTGCCACCAGCTCAGGCTTTGTTCAGGAGGAAAAGTGAGAACCAAAATGGTAACGTGTATGAAAAAGATACAAAATCACTAAGGACTGGCCTCCCCCAGGCAATAGGAAAGCAAAGAATTAGTCTGACTGGTTTGAGATTCTGAGACTCTGCACCTTCTTTTGTAAATGTTGCTCTGTTTCCCTATGGCCTGAAACAGGCTGGGAATGGAGATGGAACCTCACAATCTGCTCACATGGATCTGTGAGTCCTGAGGACCAGATACAGTGGAGGAAAAGCTCACACAGGTGCCAGAAAAGAGAAGATTGGAAGGGATGTGGTGGTTCTGGGGCTTTGCTTAGAGCCTTAGGCAAGAAGCAATCTCCAAAGATGGAGATATTTGGGGGTGAGGACACAAAAAAACCACGTCAGCAGTCTGGTGGTGCTCATGTTCAAATGAGCTCTGGGCTGAAGAATCAGTGCAAATCAAACACTAGGTGGACACTCCCAGTGAGCATTCTGAGTTCTGTCCCATGTTATTAGCACTTACATCTGGCAGTGAATGTGGCACTGGAGCCAGGGACATGAAAGGCTGGGTTTTCCATGCCCCAAATCTGGGTGGGGTGCAGAGCCAAAAGGAGCAAGGTGCAGGATAAATCAAATCTCCTCTACAAGGACATTTGAGAGCAAACACAACAGAACTCATCAGGTCTGGCTGGGGGAAGAGGAAGGAGAATGGCAGTGGCCACTGCAGGAGTGGCAGTAGGGATGGACATCCATGACAAGCCTGCCTGGAGCCCAGGCTTGCAGAGCAGCAAGTCTGGAGGAAAGCCAGTGCCTGAGACCTGGTGTTATCCCGTGTAACCTCCCAGCATCCAGAAATCAATGGGGAAACAGCTCCCAGAGATGAAGCCAGCATTTTGATTAGATGCCACTCATGACTACCCTCCTCAAACCTTTATAGTTCCATTTTGAAACCCTGTTTTACTCCCAAACATCTGATGGTTACAAATTTTATTGTAGTTATTGACTTCATGACAAAGGGGACTTTTTTTGTCTTAAATCTATTGTCAAATTCACTTAGTAGCATATAAGTCTGATTTTGGGAGAAACAATGGATAAACATTTCCAACTCTCCTCATTCATAGTATTTACTTGATATTATTACAAATTTTCTATGAACTTCTGTCACATCTAATGTCTGTCAAAAAATTGTCTCTTTCTGTGGAATACACATACTGAGAAAGTAAGAAATTACAGCCTGAAAAATCTTCCAGGCCGGAGCTTCTCAGCTCTGTTCCCAGCCTGATAAGCTGGGCCAGCTGAAGGCCAGGGAAAATCTCTCCCAGAATGATAACTTGGTCAAAGTAGAGAGGAATTAATAACAAGATAGAACACCTGCTGTGTGTGTGACCAGGCCCTGGGAACGAGGTGTCTTCTCTCTGAACCAATCATCTTTTTCTGCTCTTGGAGTTGCGAGTCATGTTATAAAAACCAGTGTGTTTCTGAATAAACCTGTCTCTCTCTTTCCTGTCATGAGAGATGACCATGTAGCTCTGCATCTTATTTCTGCTGCACCTAAGGGGTTAACACCCCATTCCACGGCTACATCTTTCAAGAGAGAATCCTCTTCTGTTTAGGTCTCTTGAAGATACATGTCCTATGCCTTTGGTTATCATTGTTGCAGTATTTCACATCTTTTCTCAATCTCCTACATATTTTTGAGGTGGAATGACCAAACCTGCATGCCCAGTTTAAGAAGGGACCTTATCAGATTGGTAAAATTCCTCTCTTTTGGTCATTATTTCCTTTCTCGGTAGGCAGTTGTCTCTGAAACTCCAGCAGAGCTCTGAGTTCTCCATGAGATGCAGGGATTTAAAGAACTGGCAGAAAGAGCCCCCTGAAGAGGATGGCAGGAATGTTCTTTTCCTCTTTCCTTCTCCCCTAAGGAGCACAGCAGGCACTGGGTATGCTCAGTTCCTTGGCCGTGGGATGGGATCAGCTTCCTGCCCTGGGGAGGGCAGCTCCTGCAGTGCCACAGCTGCAAAGTGCAACAGTAGAATAATGAGAAATGCAGCAGAACTGAGAGATTTACTGACTTGGCAAGGTAAAAAAAGGTTATGAACACTAAAACTGACTTACATGGATCCTGGGATGTAAAGACTCAGTGTCCCATGGAAGACGAGGGAAGCTGTGCCTCTAACTGCAGCATTTCAATGAGACAAAAACATTTTAAGGATGGTTTTAGATGACTATAAATACCAATCCATTGAGTTCCAGTCCAGACTTCCTCTATCTCTCTTTAGTAAATAAGCACATGCTCCTTTCTCTCTGCTCCCATGGCAGGACAAAGCTTCTAATGATGTTTGTAAGTTAAAATGGTAACTGTATTTGCTACTTCAGTGCCCCAGCTCTCAAGATTGTTCTATTATAATTTTTAATGTCAAAGTGGATGTAGAACTAACAAATTACAGAATTAAAACAAAAATGTATAAGAAAGTAATGCTAAAAAGGCTGACAAGGCCTCGTCTCTCCATAGCTAGAAACTTTAGAAAATGTAGAGGGGTTTTGCTACAGATTGCTGTCTCAGCTACTCCAACTTCTCAGGATAGAAACTGGGAAAAGCAGAAAAATAAAGATGAAAGAAGAAAGTATCTTGGACATTATTCCTGCTATTGGATTCAGTGGCATAAAAGAGGGACAAAAAAATTTGAAAATTCTGAAGATTTTAAAGATGAATCTTTTCTATTATAAAATAACATCAAAGAAAAGTTCAGTTGAGTTTTAGTCTTTGAGTAATAGAAAGAGCTCTGCAGTTTTAAAATGTTAGATTAATTAAGTGTTCACTGTTTTAAGCAGTTACATAACTGAGGTTGTTAGATGGGAGCCTCTTGCCTCTCTTACTCTGAAAAAGCAGATGTAACATAGCTAATAAAACACAAAATGGATGAAAAAATAACCACCTCTCACCCAAATAAATCATTCCTAATCCAATCTGAGCCACAGAATTCTTAAGTAATTCTAGGCAAGTCACTTAAACCACAGATTTCCCAGAGGATCTCTTGTTTATAGTCTTGCACAAACGCTGTGTGGCTCAAGACAACAGAAGAGTTATTGGAACCTGCTTTTCTCAAACTGAGTGTTTTTTTTTCTTTCTTAGCTGCTTTTTAAGTTCCAAAGATCTGTAATTTCCTTCCGTTGTTCCTGGGCCTTTTAATCCAATCAGAGAGGAGCAGCCATTGTAGGATTAACATCTTTACCTGCTTTTGAAGCCCAACTTTTTCCAATCTGATAGAGATAAAAAATTTGTCAGTGAATATGCATGGTTCAGTAGACTCATGTATACATATATAGTAGACTAATTCCTCCTTGACCAAAAGTCATTTTAGACTTCTACTTCAAACAAACAAAAAAGAAGTAAATCTGTCATGTTAATTCTGTGCCCTGATCGATCCCTCAGGGAAAGGACCAGCATTGCTTTTATTTTAAAAGCTCATAAGATGTGTTTAATTTGGTCCTGTAGTTATTTGTTCAGTATGCAGTGCAAATTTTTCTGGCTGCAGACATGGGATATGGTAAACCTTTGCCTGGATAAATGTCCAACCTCTTTTAAGTTGGGGAGAAAGTTACTCTCTCATAAAGTTCAGACCTGCCAGACTCAATAACTCTACAAAAATGTTCAGATGAAAATTGCTTCAAGCAATCTTAGTAGAAAGCCAGCACCTCACCCCTAGTTTAAAGTTATGATCCTTATCATAATTAATTCAATAAAGAAGTAATGTACTTCAACCTAGGCATAGAGAATAATTTTCTGTTCTGACTGGTATGAACTTTCAGCTAGGGACGTCTAAACTCTGGACCTGATCTTTTAGAGCAAATAATAAATTACAGACCTAGAGCCTGCAGATTATAGCTGAAGTTGAACCATCACAAATATGTCACTCTGAGATGAAAAGGTACACTGGGTAGGAGTGATAAAAAGTATAATACTATTTATAAATATAAGAAAGATGTTCTTTTACTGGCAAATTAAATACTAATAATATTTTTGAGCTGTGAATGCATTGAGGAGTAGGAATTTCTATGTGATTCTTGTAAACTGACATACCTTGCACCTTAAATTTATAATCAACATTTTTCTGCTGGTGAAATACAGAACTAATTCTCTGTCAAACAAACCAAGACGTTTGAAAGTCTCAGTCTCAAATGACTGAACTATTTAACTTGCTATTCCCTGTGCTTTTGCCTAAGTTACTGCTCTGCTGTCCCCCCTTTTCCCTGCACTGCTGTCAGAGGCAGGTCCTGCTGCAGAGAGGGGCTGAAGCAGCCCCAGAGCACAGAGCACAGAGTGGCCCTTCCCTGCCTGTCCACCTGAACATCTCCACTCTTTATTCTGGAGAGGAGCAGGCACTGAGCAGAGCTGCAGAGCTGATGGACACACCACAGACATCCTGCCATGTGCTCACTGCTATTTTCACACGTGCATTCAGCAGCAAGGAAGCAGAGCCTGGGTTTGGACACTCAGCTGAGTGCTCTTTTCTGGTTTTCTGGGAAATGTTAAAGCAGATGGCCATTGGTTTGGACAGCACAGATGCAGTGGTAAAGCTGAGCCTGTACTTCTTTAAAAGTTAGCTTTTATTTTGTCAGCTCATCTCACATTCCACCTCACTGCATTCAGTCGTGGCTGTGCTGCAGTGTGACACAACTTGCTGCACTGTTAACAGTTCCAAAACACAGAAATGGGTTTTCCAAGACATCTTGTTCAAAACAAATATCCCCTTCTCACTAATCTAGTTTGATAGACAGATAATCTTTTGAGACATACTTAAAATACACATACTACTTTTATCCTATGTAAGGAATGTATTTTTATCCCAGTATGCAAGGATTTGTCTGCTGTGTCTACTGTTTGTCCTTACTGTTACCTATATCAATTTAGATTTCATTCTCTCAGTTCTTATTGTAGAGAGATGAACTGTCTCTCTACCTTTAAAATGAGAGGTGAAAATTGCAGAACTGCTAGGAAGCATTTTTGACCCAAGATTTCAATTATATTCAAGCTCAGATACAATATAAATTACAGCTGCATGTGTGGTTACACCCAAGAGAATATGTGTGCTACCCTGACTTGCAAATGCTCATTGAGGTGAGAAGTCCCAGTGATGAGGAGAATTCATTTTGTTTTACTGAATGGGGGAGAGTTGGTGGCATTCTAACTCATAAAAATCTTTCTTAACCGTACCATTATATTAAAACAAAAAAAGGAAACAAAAAAAAAATCTTTAAAAGATGCTCTGAGTAGAATTTAAATTAAACGTTTTTTCACTGAGATTTTCTGACTCAGTACTGTTGCTGTGGGTCTGACAGGATAAAACAGGAGCACATTATTAAGTTTAAGAGCATTTCTCACTTCAGCTCTCTGTTGCTAGCAGTTGTGTTGCAAGTTACCTTTCCTCCACTGAGTGGCTTTTTCACTGTGTGAGTAGTTTCTATCATAGGAATTATAACTCTCAAGCTTACTTGTGTGCATGATCAGGCTTAGATAATGTCAGTAGATGTTACTCGTTAGAAATATATTTGTACACTTTTGCTATTTTGAAAGTAACACTGTATGAGACTTCAGGTTCTTTTACGCTAAATTACCTCCTCTTTGGAAGTGCCTTAAATAAATTCAAGCTCACATATGTGTACACACAACCACATCTTCCACACATTCAGCCAGCAATTAAAGCCCTGAGAGCAGCTCAGCTGATTGATCAGTTATTTACAGTGTGCACAAAGCCAGAGCTGGAGGAAATAAATCAACACACCAGAGGTTGGTTGCTGTTACAACAAATCCCTTTCTGCCAGAATGTTTGACCAACACTTGCAACCCTGCACCCCCACCCCCTTGGAGTCCCCCTTGGATTGATTAAATTGGCTCAAGATGACACCAATAATTGGCTCAAGATGCCGCTTCGACAGACCCAATGATCCATATCTTTGCATTCCCTAAAATCAAGCCTTTCAGCTCTGTGTTAGATTTAGGATGGTTTACATTGGCTCTGTCACAAACATTTTAATAAAGTCCCAGAGAAACCTCAAACTGGTGACATCATTGGATGGTGTTAAAAAAAAGTTCCACTTTGCTGGTTAGTTGTTAGCTTTTATAATCCGATCAGAACCCTTTTTTCCACTATATTTTGTCATTCCTTTATAACTCTCTGCAATTAGGACTGTGGAATTAAAAAGAAAAAAATTAATATTAGCCATAAGGAGAAAACAATTTTAAGTATTTTGACATCAAGTAGTAAAATGAAAAGAGCCAAGCTTAAACATTTACTGTATCTTAATGGCAGGAGCCTGAAACTGCTGGGTGTATTATTTTTGAATTGTTAGATTAATTAATTACAATGAAACTATTGGCTGTTCTCATGGGACTGTTGTATAAAATAAATAATGTCATCAAGCTCACTGGAAAGGCTAATACTCATTTAAGACCTTTTAGAAAAGAAGTTACAAATTCTTCAGCCTGGGTTCAGATAACAGGGCCTGACTCTCCTGTAATTTATGTGGGCAGAAGAGCCCACATCCATCACAGGAGCACACCTCCATCACAGGAGCAATGCCAGTCTGGGGCCTGGGGCTGCTCACAACCATTCCCAAGCCAGTTGTCTATTTTTTCCTGGATGCACAGATTTATGACAATTAGTCTTTTCCATTGTTAAGGCCCATCCACCTCAAGAATGGAGTTGCTGCATTCCTGTTATCTGATACCCAGGCTCCTTGAATTTTCCAGTTCTTTGAGTTTAAACAGATGACAGTCCTTGTGTCATCAGATGTTATTGCTTAATTACTTCTAGCAGTGGACTTCATATAAAAAGGTTATTCTGAGTATTTCTTTCCATAACACACTGGAAAATTTGACGTGCTTTTCCTTTTCGAACTCAAAGGCTGATTTCACATCCTGAATTTCCATACAATTGTCCTTAAAAATATGAAAATCCCAAGTAAATGAGAACTGAAGTCTACACCCAGTTTAAAGCACAGGAACAGCCTGCCTTGCTGTGATGCCAGGATTTCCTGTGAAATCTTATTTATAAAGCAGTAGCACCCTGATGCTACAGCACAGTCCAACAGCCACTGATGCTAAAGGCTGTGCTGATTTGTGGGGGATGCTCCAAGCCCCTTATCCCAAAAGCTGCTCTGACATGTGGGGGATGCTCCAAGCCCTCATCCCACCCTCCCAACCTGGAATCCAAAACAGAGCAGGGCAGCAGAATAGGGAGCAAAGAGATAGGAAATTACTGGTTTGAGATCAGCAGCAGAGGCAGCATTTGAACTCTGGTTTCTCCCCTTTATGGTGGGGCATTATCTGCAAATTTCCTGCCCCTCATCTGCCAGACCTGGCTGTCCCTTACAGGACAGGGGACACTCAGGGAACAGCAGGGGACACTCAGAGGGTCACAGGCACAGAGAGGAGCCCTCAGGCACCCCCTGAGCTGCTTCCCCCTCCCAGTTCCTTCACGCTCGAGGTGCTGCAGAGCAGCAGGTCTGGGGTTTGCCCTGGTCCTTCCTAAAGCAACCCCATGTCCAGGTGCTTGGCTGGTGGTCAGCACATCCTCATCCTCATCCTCAGTTTCCACTCCTCACCCAGCACATCCATCCTCATCCTGTATTTCCACTCCTCACCCAGCACATCCATCCTCATCCTCAATTTCCACTCCTCACTGAGGGAAAGGCAGCCTGCCTGATTCCTGCAGCCACTCTGAGCTCCTTTCAAAAGCCAAGCACAAAGAAAAGGGCTTTGCTATCAAAACACAGAAATATTTATTTTTAACACGTTAGTTAAAAACTCGACGGCATGCTTTAGTCACCTAAAAAAATAAACTGGCTTTCAAAACTAAATCAGCTTGTTCAACAGATATAATGCATACAACCAGTGTAAGACCATAATGATGCTGTTACACAAATATTCGAGAAATATAATGTTTTTTTCATTCTGCTCTTTTCCAGCATTCTTTACAACACTGAGGTAAAATACAAATACTTTTTAAAAAGCCTGTTTTCTGGAAATATTTCTAGTAAATCTGAATAGCCTTACTCTTTCCTTCTTTTGGTTTTGGTGGGTTTTCTTTTTTTTTTCTTTTTTTTTTTTTGGTAAGAAAAAACACACCAGGATAACTGCAAGCATATTTCCAAAATAAAACAAAAAAGGTGATTTTCCAGGTTTCAATATGTAACAGCTTTTTAAATTATCCAATACGCTGCCTTGATTCTGTACAAATGTTCCCTTCCTTCAAAGAGACAAAAAAGCATGTACTGCCAGATCTGATTGTGTGTCGAGAGTGGATCTGATCCCCTTGTCACTAAGGTTACTAATCAAATTTCCATCCAATATGCTCATGCAGGATTTCCTGATCAAACACTTAAATCTGCCCCCTCTGCACCCCCATTAGCTAACATGTTTTATATGTAGCGGGGTCATCAAAAGTGTAATTCCCTTAAAGAAACCTAATCCTGCCCCCTTGTCAACCAGCAGATAGCTAATAATGCTCTCTATCCTACACTTTTTGAACATCAAGAGCATACCAGAAATTAAAATCTTATTTTAATCTCGCAGCAGATGTTCAAAACAAAGGTATTGCATACGTGTGTTACATGAATTTAAAAACCATCAGGTGAAGAAATAAGGAAGTTTCAAGTAAGATTAGCTGGGGGTTTGCCAGAAAAACACCGAGCAGGTTTTGGTTTCTGTTTGGGCTGGGTGAGTGCCCTGCAGAACCCCACAGAACAAGGTTCCACAGGGTAATTTCAGTGGTGCAATCAGGACCTGGGGGAGCTGTGGGGCAGCATGGATCTGTCCTGGTGCTCACCTCACCCTTCCCTCTCCTGCCTGGTGTCCTACAGCTTTCTGCTCTGAGCACTCACGAGATGCTTTAGCACTGCTTTTCTTACATATGAGGAAAAAAAGCCCAACTTAAAGCAAAAGAAGAAAACTCTCAAATAAATTTCACTACAAACAAGATTCAGCCCAGTTAATGAAGGTGGGTTTTGTTCCCAAGACCACCTTTTAAATTTTTAATAATAAAATCAAACCTTGGAGACTTGGTTCAAGATTTTTCCTCTTGTTAATTCTTTTTTAACAGGTTGGATAAGAATTTGCACTAAAGAAATATAACTTCCTTGATGATCCTTTTGGAAGCCTGTGCGTGGGTGTATTTTTTTTCCTTTCTCTGTTTTTTTCTGAGCAATGGTCACAATCAGAGTAGAAGAAGTGGGTCAGGAAATTTAACCTGACTGGTCGAACTCTGGGCTGAATCTATAAGGTCTGCAAGGCCCGGCTTTGTCAGAACTCTGTGGATTACATACATCTGAGTGGCAAAACAGATTTAAAATGCTGTCCATTTCAACTTAACATCTGCCCCAGACATTGCTGAATTTCCGTGAATACCAACCCCGCTGCCTCAGCTTTCGCAGTCACCACTGCTGGTATCAAAATGAAATTGTTAATTGCACGTGTGGGAGTTAATTTTTTTTTTCTCTGATGCACTGTCATTTAACAAATTTTAAATATGTGAAGAGAACAAGTGCAATGTAATCCTGGTGCTTTCAGTTTTAGTTAGTGGTATTTCATGAAGTCAATTTATAGTGCTGACAGATCTGAATAATACTTCACGTGGAATTCTGTGGGACGCTTTAGAAATATTTTAAGTGCAACTGAATCATTTCAACTACTGTATATGGTAAGAAAATGTATTTTAAGCTTATAAATACCATTTTGAAAAACGTCTGTTGAGTTTCAGGATTTTATTGATTTTAAAATGACTTACTGAATAGAGTTCAAGAGAAAGAGCAGAAAGGGGTGATTTAATTTACTTCATACTTTTCTGTACAATATCTCTAATGGAAAACAAGTGGATGGCTTTTGCTTTATCTAGAAAAAAATAAATATAATAGTGTATGTGAACAAATTCAACAACAAAACTAGTTCTTTAAAAAAGAAAACACTCATTATGCTGAAAATTAATTTTCTTTTTCCAAACGAGTTTTTTTCAGGTTCTTTCTCTGATATCGCAGAATTCTTTCTTCTGATATGCATATTTTTAAATACTGAAATGATAATAATTTTCTAGGTGGTGTCTGAAGATGTTTAAATGAACCACTAATATTTTAGTTCCAAAAACTGAAAAAAAGGATTCAGAACTGTTTTATTAGAACAAATTAAGTATCAAGAAAATAATGTGGGCATTGTAAGTTCTTATTTCTATGTGTAGAAAAATCATCTGTTTATTTGTCAACTCATAATTTTCATTTAGTGCCCTAGCCTGAATTCTTCCATTTGATATGAGTAACACTCTAATTTAATATCTACTGTGATCTTCAGCTTCTTTTTTATTCCCAGCATATTAATATGCTTCGAAGTTTGAAAATGAAAGAACTGAGTAACTTTCCAAACAGTAACATGAGTCTTAACGAGAGATTTCAAATGAAAACAGTGATGAGTTATGCAAAGGCAGCTGATATTGCATCATACTCCCAAATCTTCTCCAAATTAGCTCTGTGTCAGAGGGCTATGCTGGGAGAACGGAGTCTTGTGAAAGTGTGTCAGATCAAAAAATGTTACAATAATATCAGTTTACTGCAAAATCTGACTGATCATTACACTTCATTGCAGTGAGCAAAGATTTGAAGATCCTTTTCTGACAGTTTCATTTTAAAGTTATAGCTCAGTTTGATGTATTACTTTTAAGAATTGCTTTCCTGTTATTTTCCAACACAAAACATTTTCTGATTTTAGAGCACCGTGAGCTATAGATACAAGCAGACCTTGCCCAAGAGGCAGATTCTTTGAGTGCTGGCAGAAGGAGCAGTTCTTTAACATGAGCTGTGCTAGAATTTCTGAAGTGATTCATGGTTTCTGCACACCAGGCAAACATTGCATGTCACCAAGTGTGTCTGTAACCGAATGAAAATACAACAGAGGAAAACATCACAGGCATTTGACAGACTAGAATGCAACTCTTAGGAGTGTTCCTGGTCATAAACTGTTGGAAAATATCAAAAAGGTAAGACCTCAGACTTAGTACAAATTTTGGAATATGACTGTGCAGTCGAGAAGGCATCACTGGCCTAATGAAAGTCTGCAGTATTTAATCAGTTGCCAACACAACAGAATATAAAAATCAGGCAAAATGATGAATATTATCAAGAACTCAGTTATACTCAGCTAGAGAGTTCTAGAGACCCAAAAGGTGCAGAACAAAACCTCTCCCCAGGGGTTTATGTGACGTGTTATATATGGCTACAGCACTGCAGTGACTGACCTGAGCACCAGGAATATGGCTTGGATGTAATTGATACAATAGAGAGAGTATCAAATTAATATTAGAAATGTTGTGTGTGTATATGCATGTTTGGCTTACGTTTTTATGTTTCTATAGGTGAGTTTCATAGGAGAAGAATGAATTTTGGTTTATACATGAAGCCTTTTAAATTATTTTGCAATAACAAAGATGTAGTAGTGCAATATATAATTATATAAAATAAATAATTTCAGTGATCTTCAGGAAAGCTCGCTGGGTTATGCCCCACTGAGCTGATATCATCAGTGAGAGAAAAGGCAAGGTTCACATCTCTGTCTGAACATCACAACCATTTTTCTCATTCAAGCTCCTTTTCCCTGTATTTCTGTGTTACTTTTGTTGTGATCATCCCTCTGCACGCCCAGAGTAACACTCAGTGTTTCTGTGTGTCAGCCTCGACAGACAGACAGACAGACCGTGCTGCTCTGCTGTGTTATCTCTGCAGTGCAGAATCCCTTTGCCATCCCCTCAGCAGTGTGCTGGCCCAGGGAAGGTGTGCACTGCTCCCAGGCACTGCTCCAGGCAGGAGGGACACTCAGCACCACAAACCACAGCAGGAAACCACTCTTCTCTAAGACCACCTTGGTCTTTCTGAAATAATAAGATCTCCAAAACCCTAAGTATTTAATGTACCTGTAACTCATCCTTACAGGCAGAGCAATGAGCATTTATTCATTTATTCCTTTATACCTGGCTACATGAAACTCAACCCAACTGGCAGGCTGCCTGAAAATTGAACTCAGAGTTTTCTACTGCAGCCTGAAGCAAAATGAAAGTCGCAGCCTCTGACTTTTCTTGTAGTGCTGCCGTGTATATTTGTTAATTATTGGAGCTTTCCATATCCAGAAAAATCACCTCCTGGCAGAGGATACAGGGCAGAAAGAGCAGGAAGGCCAGGCCGTGGCTTTGTGTGCTGTGGGAACACATTTTGCTTTGAAAAAAAGGTGGCTGTGAAAAAAAGGTGGCACTTAACAAGCACTTGCACATCTCAAAATTCCTTCCTCTCTTCTCTTGCACATCGAACAGACAGAGTACAAATGTTTCAAACCATCCTTCCTCACACCCACAGGTGCATCAGGCTAAAAAATAGCAAAATGCAAATGTTCAAGAGTAAAACGAAAAATGGTAACATGCAAAGATTTCTTGGGAAAGCTGTGAATAACTCTGTGGCACAGCTCTGTATCTCCTATTCCAGGCCAAAAGGTAAATATTTCTTGTTTGTTGATTATGTTTAAAGAAGTGAAGGCTTCATACCAGAAGTCTCACATGTTTGGTTTAGTCAGGAATATTTTGATTGTGAAGAGGGAGGTTTTGGTACTCTCTGTTAATTGTTTAAAAACAGATATGTGGTAGAGTCAGTAGAGAATAAAAACAAAGGACATTTTCTTCTCTAAACAAGATTTCCTTTATTTTCTACTTGTTTTCTCCACTGCAAATGAGAAGATTTATAATGGATTTTTCTTTTCTTATTTGGCTGTATCTTGATCAGAAATAGCTGCCTGGCTAATAAATTTTGTATAAAATTTAAAAAGAAAAACAAAACAGCATCTTTAAGAAGTCTCCTATTTTATGTCTAACGAAACAAACAATTTTTGTTGGTGTTTGTGGAGTAAGAATTTGAATATATTTGCTTAGACATTTTCCTTAAAATATATAAAAACAAAAAATTACCAAAATACAAATACAGAAAAAAAGGAGAGAAACCTAATCCTGGGATCTCTAATCAAAGAATAACTTTTTTTTTTGCATAGTGACACTTTGGCTTCAGGGAAATAATAATTTATGTTTTGTCAATTACTGCGTTTTCCCCACATTTGCTTTTTTAATGGTTGAAATTAAATTAGTCAAATTAGACATTCTGTTACTCCATAAGAAATGAGGTAGAAGCAGTCTAGCTTCAGTTACAAAATACACAACCAAATCTACTTGTTCTGCCTCATGTCATAAATATGGCCAAAGGGCACTTCGAATGGGCTCTGTGTTAAAAAGAAAAAATAGTAGAAATACTGAAAAATGTGAGTCTGGAGAAATAATAAAATTCATGTTTCTTCTCAACGGGACTTTTATTAAAGTAAAATCTGTGAATTTCAGCCTTTGTTGCAGTCTGCAGCATGTGAATATTCAGAGCAAACTGAAAACTCCGATTCATAATACAATTATCAGAAAACCTAAACTGAAATTAATTAAAATGAAATGAGCAGGGCACCACGGCTAATGAGAAATTGCACATTCCCTTCAAAAAACGCCACCACCACAGTGTCTGGGCAATGCAAAAAAGAGGAGTTTCCACTGGAAAATTTGCCATGAAGTAAGAGGCACTCATGAAACCTAACACCATCTTTCAGTGACTGGCAGGAATCATCTTTTGGAGAAAGGCAGAAGGAAGCAATGAAATATCTGCCCCTGAAAACGAAACCTGAATTTGCTGAAGCTCATTGTCTGGAGTTGAGGGGTAGCTCCAGTTCTTTGCAGTGCACAGCACAGGGGTTGAGCCTCACAAGTAGGCAGGCAAACTTGTAATTCTTTCTCTGGCAGCTGCTGGACACTGAGCTCTGAAAATGGGACTCACTGTGCAGACTCCTGTTACCAAAAGCACTCAATCACTTCCTATTGATCCCATTTCAAGCGTTTGTGCAGACTGCTGCATGTGTGTTATATGCAACATGAATACATTGCACACAGAGCGTGGGAGTTTTGCCAAATATTGTACTTTCCTGCCAAAACTCTGACCCAGCAGTGGCAGAATGGAAATGAATAAACAAGTTACTGAAGAAAATTATTAATGTATGTGCTGCAGCTTCAGTTCCAATCCAAATTCCCTGAGTTTGCCAGACAGAGAGCTGAAGTTTAGCTCTTTGCTCCAGAAAGCCAATGTGCAGCAAGCAGTGATCCTGTCACCAGTGCCCAGAGATATTGCAAACATACAGGAACTGTTTTCTGTAATGATTTCATTTGTGACAATGCCAAAATGAGCTTCAGTTTCAGCATTGTAACTTCCCAATTGCACTGAAAGTGCGATGCAGGGACATGTCCAGGTCACAGGGATTGCTGAGATGCTGTGCAATGAGGGATGCTACACACTTTTATTTGAAGTGCACCCACCTGAGGCACACCTATCTGAAGAGATGGGATTTATGCCATCATTTCTGCAGTAGCTGCTTGTCAGGATCCCAGCTACAAAGCATTCCAAAGAGAGAACATTGCTGCCTGTGCAGTGCAGGAACTGTTCAAGCTGACAAAAAAGCTTTATCCACACAGCACTAACCCCCAGGAATCATTACTGTGCTTCCTTGAATTCCCACTGTAGACAAGCTCTTACTCAATGAGGTCCAGGGGTCTCTCCTCTGTCTGTCATTTCACCGTCAGGGAGGTCCTTTCAATCTCTTCCACGAGCTGAGTGCCAGGGAAGGGGTCAGCCATTTGCTAAAATGTGTGGCTCAGCCATCACTCCCGGCTTTTTGCTTTCCAAAAAGGATCTGGGAGAAAGAAGGGCAGTGGAATAAGAACAGATTGGAAAAGGAAGCAGAGGAGAACAGGAGAACAATCAGTGAGCAGTTCTAGCAGGAAAGTATTTCAGGAGAGGGAGCACCTGATGCATATTACTCTCTGAAACAAGTCAGATGAGTGGTTTTTTAAATGGCATTTATAGTCAAGGAGAGGAAAGAAGATGAAGAAAAGCTGTCTGCCAATAGACATGCACTGAATTTCTCAGTGCAGGGGCTGCAAACCCCCTCCAGCGGATGGACAGGGGGCTAAACCCTGGGAATACTTGGTGTGAAAATCCTGATTAGGACAGCTTGATCATCCTGCCTTGCGAGAGGTTGGAGCCTTTTCCAAGTATGCTCTGCAAACCGAGTCTGATGTCGAAAGTGGTGAGTGCAGAGAACAGCAGTTCTGGCTGAGAAATGATCCCACCCAATCCTGGAAAATGGACCTTCTCAGTTCTAACACATATTACAGCAGCAGCTTTCTAACAGCTATGAAAACCTATTTATAATTAGGTGTAGCCACAAACATGCAAATACCTTCCATGTGCCTCTAATAAATATTGTTTATTGATTTCTTTTTTTTCATTTAAGGCTTTGGTTTTGTTTTATGGCAGCTAACAGTATATTTTTCTTTTAAAAATGAGAACCACACCAGAGTCATGCTGACCCTCGAAGACAATTTGCATATGCTATGAAAAAGCAGAAATCCTTTTATTGATTAATCATAAATGCAATATTGTAGGTTTCTGCCTAAAAACAGCTCAACATACCCAGAACTCGGAAAAAAATCTGAAAAGAAAGAAAGTATGGGAAAAAGGCATACTTATGTCTATATATCTATATATCTGCCTCCCCACAAACAGTTAGGAAATAGTGGGTATTTAAAACCAATTGTCTATTAGAAAGCCAAATATTCATAATTCAGTACAAAAGTCCAAAATAGATAATTGCTATGGGACCATCAACAGTATTTGATCAACTATACTACCTCAAATAACACCACCCTGAGACTTTTTAAAGAACATTTATCTGGTCATTAATGCCTTAGGTCAAGCCCTGCAAAAGCACCAGGTTACTAAAGGGCTCCTCCCATTCTGACACCAAGAAAGTCTTGTAACCTGAGATATGTCCCTGCTTAATTCCTTAACAGGAACATTTCTGTGAAATGCCAGAACTTGGTCTGCTGAGGTCTCCACGCTGCCTCATCTGCTCGTGGGATATTGAAATGTATTTTATAGGCAAATTGCTCTCCACGCTGAGCCACAGAATCTTCCTCATGTTCTTTCTGGTCTCTAACTACTCTGCTGATGCTTCCTTCACATTTTAGCTGTAAGACCTCTGGGACCAGGATCAGGGAGTGCTTTACTCATAGTGATCCTGAGCAATGAATCATGAATGCTCTGCTCCCAAAAATAATTTGGCATTACTTGTAAAAAATGAGAGATCTTCTATCGATTTCAGCAAAGCCTTTCTCTGTCTCTCCACTCTGCACTTCTGTCTGAATACCTAACTGACTGATGCTCCACACATCCCTCCCCACAGGTATTTCATAGTAGAAGAAAGAAACATAGATTTTCAAACTAAAAATATGCAAATGAGAACAGTTTTGCCTGAGGCTGCTCAGATTTCTTGAGCCTCCTTTCTTTGTGGCAGCCTGTATTTAAATTTTTTTCTGGGAAGTGTAAAGCTGCAAAACCTCATTGCAGAACTATTGCAATAAAAACAAATAACGTGGCAATTGAGATAGCAATTCTGGCAACAATCTCTCCTGCCCTCTTAAGTGCAGAATTAAGCACTTTGTGCTGCAAGTGGGACAGGCCTTCAAACGGGCAGATGGCAGAGGATCCAAAATTATTCTTTCCTGCTTGACAAATTGTTTGCTTATACAGGCATAAGATGTTCTGCTGGAAGCTCTTTAATGGTGGTGTTGAACAAGTGTCTGCTGCTCATCAAAGGCTGAGTGAGGCTGCATTCCACACTGGGAAAAAACATTTGGATGTGTTCTTAATAGGACAGAGAGGGACATTTCCAGTTCTGTAAGCTGTGGTTCTGAAAAAAGAGTTACCCACAAAGAAGCCTGTGGTATTCCAGGTGCATTCAAACAGGCTGAGCTGCGCTTCCACCTTGGGAAGTTTTTCACTCCTTGTGGTTGACAATATCTGGATTCTCTGATAATCCCCTTCCATGTGATGTTCAGGTAAGCTGTGTGCATAATCATAGAACATCCCAGCAGAAACAAGTAAACCAATGAAAATACACATCCATACCCCATCCTGCCGATTTTTATTTCAGCTCTTACAGACATGATGAAACTTGTAATTATTTACTGAAATCAGCCTATACATTGCTTTACTGAGGCAGCCAATATTTGTATAATTGCTGAAGTAGTATTTGTATCAGTCACACAGAGAACAAGGGGATGTTTCCACAAACTGGCATTTCAAATGCTCTAGAGCCTGCATTTCTGCTTCTAATAAACATAGGATTTCACTTTGGCAATTAAATGCATGCATAAAAGACCCTCTTTCTCTGAATTAATCCTTATATATATACATGAACCCTCTACAGAAGTGCTCCTGTGACTAAAATTAAACACACACAGCATTAGAAGCTGTTTGCACATTTAGTAAATTGCTGATATGTGTTTATTTTGGGGTGGAATTCTCGACTGCACAGTTCACAAGACACAGAAGCAGAGGATGAAAAGGCTGCTTACATCCTCTGTTTGCTCAGCTGAATTAGTGAATAAGAATTTGGTTGTATCAGATGTAGCTCATGACAGACATGCTTAAATTTTTTTGTAATTATTATAATACATTCTGCTATAAAAAGTTAGATTTATATAACTGTTGAAAGTAGCCTCAGCGAGGATTGAATTTGATTGAAAATACATTGCTATAATTTCAATAGTTGCCTTATCCACGGGAGTTGGAGCAAGGAAATAATTTGTGTAGCATAAACCCCGTTTGTGAAGATACTTTAAGTCTTCAGGCCACTTGTGGCTGCCTGTGTGGATGGAAAGTGACTTTAATCCCTGGCTCCCAACATTGCTGAGAAATGTGGTCCAGGAAGATCTCACTGTCAGAGGGCAGGCAGCTGTGTTTGGCTGAATCCCAGTTTGTAATTGAAATCTAAGCAGTTTGTTTGGAAAATGATCTTTAGGAAAGGCAGAATATTTAAGAGGGCTTGGAAGACAGCAATGTTCAGTCTATCTGATCATAGATAGCCAGAATCTGAAAATTTAAACTTTGGTTTGTTTGCAGTATAAATAGACATGGAAGTCCTATCAAGAAGAAAAAAGTCTAAACTCCTCTCTTGGAAATTCTACATTAACATCAGACCTGTGGGATGAGGAAAGACCTCTAACCTTCACCACATCCCATGGAGATGGGGAAGTTAAGGTGTGCACGGCCTTCGTTAAGTAAATAGGAAATAATTGCAAAATACTTGGGGTTTTTTCACTTTAAAAGGATAAAAGAAAACCTCACACCAAAGGCTGCTGATGGGAAAAAACAGATCCAGAAGTGCACATGCTTTCCCAGCTTTCTGAAGCTGAGAAGTAACAGCATATCTCCTGGTCCAGCTCCTAAACAGCACCAGCAGCAGCATGGGATCCTGTTCAAAAAGGTTGTTGGAGTCCAACAAACACAAAAGTGATGATTTCCTTCACCCCAACAGAGAAGTGTATTACAGACTCTCTTCAATGCAGACATCACATAAATTCTGAGAACATCAAATTGGAATTCTCTGTGCACTGTTATGAAATGTGAGAATAGCAACAGGGAAGTGTTACATTTTTGTTGTGCAGTGCTTAAGTGATTGCTTATAAAATAATCCCTGCAGTTTCTACCGTCACATGTCTGTGTATGAGCTTGTCTCACGAGTTTTTGTAAGGTTTCTTGCCTGAAGTTTGTGACAAACTCTGCCTCTGACGCCACTTTAGGCATAAATATGAATATTTTTATTGAATTGCTTTCGTTGCTTCTGCCCCACGTCTCCTGGAATATTTTCACTGACTCATGGCTGTGTAGTAATGACAGGTCTTAAAATTCTGTTATATTGTTTTTAACACATTTGCTCTCAATATAATTATTGTAGCTGCATGCCTGTGCAGCATTCACTGCTGGATTAAGGAGTGCTCAAAATCCACAAACTGAGACAAGTTTCTTCATCAGAAATATCCTTCCCCCACAAATATCCCATGTCTACTCCTTAGCCAGGACAAGTTTGGAAATGGAACAATCATAGTCAGACACTTTTAGTCTCCAATTCCTCTCACCTGAGGTAGGTACATGGAACAGATGAACTCCCCTGACCATTTCTCTGCACTGATTATAGGAAAACCCAGACATAAAAAGGAAGCACAGCCAAACAGATCACCCATTCACAGAGCCCATTCCTCCATCCTCAGACTGCTCAGATGAGCCCCACCTGCCAAATCACTAATCCACCTTTCCTTGAGGTGCAGAGCTCTGCATGAGATGGACATGGAGCTCTCACAGCACAGAGAGGCTCAGGGGCAGCAATCTGAGTTTTGTGTGCATTCACACGTTATTGCAAACAGGCCTTGAGATGCCCAAAGTCTGACTCTGAACACCTGTCCTGCCTTGGGCAGAGGCTTTGGGACAGTGAAGTCCAAAATTATACTACCAGAATTTTTTTAAGTGCTAAAGGTATATGCACTTGGTCCCCATCCCTGAAGGATTTAAGATCAGATTCAGCCCTGCTGAAATTTTTTTGAGTCTTTGCATTAATTACAAAAGGATTTTAGGGGGGAGCACCAGCAAAACCATCCACGACATTGCTTTTGTACTTCTTATGTACTGACATGTACATGTAAAAAATCCATGACTGAAAGAACTTAGCATTATCTAAAAATCCATTCCCTCTGCAGTCCTTCCAGTCTGTGCTTCTTTACACTAGGTATTGCACAGATTTAGAATTAAGACCTAGAACTAATTCAAAAGAAGAAAATTTAAAAAAAATCTGGAGAGAATGGCTCCACATCCCAAAGCAGTCTGTGTGGTCTTTGCTGTCAGAGAAGATATTGCAGATACAAACACGCAGCCCAACACATTTCTGAATTATGTGTTCCTGTGAATGCATCTTAAAAATACACATTTAAAAAAGCCACTCAGAATGATTCCCTTTTTCACAAAAACTTTGCAAACAGGGAGAAGTATTCATGACCAATTGTATTGCTAATTGTTCAGTGTCCAGCTATCTTTATTGCCCTTTGTTTTAGACCTATTTAACTGAGTGTTTTACAAATGAGTGGGTGGATTGGATTCAAGCAAATATTTTAAAGTCTTGTCACAGGTCATTCTTGCTCTCCCTTTTTTAATCCTGCATCTATTACTTTTCACAAGAAAGTCTTCACAGAAGGAAGAATTTCCTTATAATGAAAAAGCTTTCTTTTATTTACTACTTATTATTTTATTCTGTATGGCAAGAACAGGAGATTTCTGTCCTCCAAGGAAGCCAGTTGGAGTTGCACATTCCAGTTCATGAGGCAACTATGGCTAAGTGAAAAGGAAGTGAATAGCAATGTTATATTTGGGGTGGCTCCAAGCATGCTTTCACAGCTTTGATAGCTGACACAGAGATGGTCATTTTATGCAAGACAAAATCCATTTACCACTGAGGTTCCCTTGCCAGATTTTTCATGCTGTCTCTGGTAATAAGCGAACGTATAAATGAATGTTGTTATTAAACAAGAAGCCCTGATTAAATCCATGTATTCTCCAACAGAAAGCACATCATTCCTGTCCTGTGCTGGTGCCTCTGAGCCAGTGTCACCCCTGGGTCCCTGCCAGGCAGAGCTGCTCCTCCCCACACGTGCTTGGAATGCCCAGCTGAGCAGAGGGAAGCTCTGGGGTGCTGCTGCCAGGAGCATCGCCCTTCAAGCCACTCAAACAGGTTTCTGTCAGATTGGATGGACTTTGAGTTCAGTACATAGTGGTTTCAACAAGATTTGTAACTTGTGATACCTGGAAAAGTTGCAAGGCAATGGTCCAAGCGTTGGTTCTGGGGCCATTGTCATTGTTGGGATGAAATCTCTCCCTGTAGTGAACCCTCACATCTGGTAGCCTTTACTGCTCCCACTGCTCCTCTTTCCCATGCACTCACTGACCCCTTCGACTTTCTGAATAAATCTAATAGTGGGACTGTCCAAAGATATCCTTGGAAACTTGCAATCTAGTGACACCAGAGGAATATGTTTCCAAATACTGAGACAGTTATCCCTAAGGATACTTCCTATTGCAGGCCTGGCAAGTGTGGAAGCTGCTGTGGTCTTATTTTATGCTCAAAAAATGGCCAAGAAGAGAAGGAACTGGTGCCAAAAATATGCCTTAAAAATTAGAGGATGACAGAGCTAATAATAAGTGTTTGAGCTGGTGAAAAAACAGCTGAGATTCTGTTGCTCAGTGCAATAGCTGGAATGCAGGTTAGTGGATCACAAGAAAATTTGGAAACACATCTGAAAGATTTTTCAATGTCCCCCTACATGCAGATTCTTGGTCACCAACAGAACTGAGTTTGACACACCAGGCATGAGAATTTCCCTTATTTTCTATGTAAGTCTAACTGTAGGAAAAAGTAATGTTAACTGATAAGTACGCACTCTAAGCAAAGCAGTTTTGCTCTTCTTTCTCTGAGTTTCTAAATTTGCTCCAAACACAAGGTGTGGCGGCTCAGAAGATGGAGAGGTGAAAGGAAACTGAGGCACAGAGCAGGGATGTGATTTCTCATAAAGTCACAGGGAGCCAGCGGCCAAGTATTTGAACTGACCAGTTATCCACGTTATCACTTAACCGGGAACATAATTCAAATGGATTTATTATGGAAAGTTCTTTTCCAAAGTTAACATCTGTGGACTTGAGTGACTTTTAACACCAGTGGGGCAAAAGATGTCAAAAAAGCAGCAAGATGTTGCAAGTTACTAGAGTGCACAGAAAAGTGACACAGGCTATGATGTCTAATCTGATTTTTCAGGCAACTTCAAAAACAACCCGAACAAAGACACAGAGCATTTGTCTCCGAGTTCCTGTCCTATGAAATACCACACTGGAGCCAAGAATATTAAATAATCCCTAAGAACATGTCAAAAAGGATTGAGCTTTTGTGAAGGCGTATTTCTGTAATTTGCAAGAACAGGAAGAGGCTGAATCACTTTTTGACCAAAAATAAAGCTGAAGCTTTCCTAGAGTTAGTTCCACTTGTAAAAAGCTGATTTGTGTGTGGGAGCAGTCTTGGAACCCTTGGACTGGTCAGGTGGCTGTTACCCTTCCCAGGTGTTCACCCCTGGGCCAATACCTCTGGTTTTTGGTCCCAAAGTTACCTGTGAGCAAGGATATCCTCACACTGCGATGGGCAATCCTCAACACTGAGAAACCACGGCACAACTGGGAATCCTGGGGGTGATATTTCCGTGACAATGACATCCAAAATGCCTCTGCACACACTCAGATCCTGCTCCAGGGAAAAGATTACAAAGAAGTCTGCATATGGGTACAGTATTCCCCTTCAGTATAGTTGAAATGGCTTTGTTTCAGAGCAGGAATATGACACTTTTCCTGTGCAAACGTAACCTCTAGTAAACATGTATCAGCTTTAGCCATAGCCTGACCCATTATTTATTTCTAAGTTCACACCACCACCTTTTTTCATGTGATAGACCCTGCTTGCAATCTGGTCCATGCCTAAATAGGTTTTCAGGCTGAGTCAGATCTCTAGGCTTTACCTACTCACAACACTACATAAATAAAATTTTAAAAGGAGAAATTTGATTTTTAAAAAAGGAAGAAAAAAATTGATCACTGTGATGTCCATAGCACAAGAAAACATAATATTTAAGGAATATCTGGTACAATCTGTATTTTTAGAAATTTGACATATATAGTTTGGTCTAATAAGCCCACTCTTAAATGGGCAAGCTAAGCTTCCTCTGAAAATCAGAAAATTGAAACTACCTTGCAGAAGTTTATGAAAAATAGAAACTGTTTTGACTCTGTTTCACAAGAAAAGAATTCATTTCACCAAGCTGTCAGTCACTAACATTGAGCCACTCAATTTTCCTGCAAAAAAATGCACAAATGGCTTTCATTATATTTAGCTGCAGCTTTAAGAAAATTTAATCAACCTAAACTGTTTAGTCTTTTTCCCTGATGAGAATCATAAAGTCAAATTCACATTTAAACCTGTTTAAACTGAAGCTCCTGTCAGCACCTCTGTTTATATTAAATCTATCGGCATGAAATGCATTAAAATAAGAATAATGATATAATGTCTTAAGTGTATAATGTTAACACAGGTCCCAGACAGAAAAGTGGGACAGACAGGCTGAACATTGTAAATTAATTTTCAATGTGTTATATTTATAGCTGTCAACTTTTCTAGATAGTTGCTCTTGTAGCTTTTACACATTCTACTTGTCCATCTGTCTCTGTTACTCAATGTCTGTCTCTACCATCAGTATTTCAGCAGAAAATGGCTATTTCCACATTTTCAGAATGGTTGGCACTCTGGATATTGAGCTCTCCTAGTGCGTGCTTTCAGAAACAACAAAAACAGTTAGCCAGAATGGGAAACCCATGATATCCCAGGCCCTAAAAAGCAATGCCAGTGCTCCTCCAACTCTTCAATAGCTACAGAATCTATAAAAAACCCAGGTAATAAAAAGGGGAAAACTAGTAGTAAAATACTGGAATTCGTGTCTAACCCATCTTCTTAGGTGGTTCCATGTGATTGCTCTCATGAATTTCTATCTAATCAGGAACAAACTCCCCCAGAAGTCTCAAAAACTCACTTCAAACTTGGTTTTGTGTCCGTATTTCATGCTCCATTAAAACACCATAAGATTGAAAACCAAGGTCCAGAAAACCCCAACAACTCTACCTTCCCAAACTGCCACTGGTGATGCTGGGGACCTTTTTTGAGCATCCCAGTCCCATTTTCAGTTCCTGGGTCAGTTGCTCAGGCTGGCTGGGGAGCTGCACAGATACGATGGCTCTGCCCAGCGGGTCCCAGGGTTCACACAATTTCTGCTGATGTGAATATTGCACAGTGCTGCTTCTGGGCATTAGCTAAGAGCTGGCCTTAGCATATCACACCAAGCAGCCAAAAGGGCTCTTTGTGCTTGAAAACTGAGGTCAGAATGAAGGAAATCAACTGGTCAACAACTGCATTCCAGGCTTGCCCAGCTTTCCCAGTGACTTTGCAAAAAAAATGTTTTGGAAGACCAGGAACACAGTTTTGCATATTAACAGGACTACAGCAATGCCTTCTGGAATCTGGAGCCCTGAATGCTACCAAAGCTCAGTATTTTATAAAGCTTGTGATAAATGAGGCTGTATATGAGTTAAATAGTAGAGGTGCCCTGAAATCATGCTAAAGAAACCAAAAATCTATTTCCTCACTGTACATAACAAGAAGGGTCAAAAATCAAACCATGAAATAAAAGTTCATGATTCTCATACAGTCCATTTGTGGGAGCAAAAGATGCAATCAGTTCATCTATTTCCCTTCCCAATTAATCACTGGTCACAGCAGGTTTGCTGGATTCTGATGACTCCTACGGTCTGAAAAGGGGTTTGCATTTCTTTCTGCAGAAGGAAAAATACAATGGCTGTGGGTCAAGGGGCCTCTGAAGCAGAGAGTAGAACAGAGTGACCAATAAACCTTAGTTCTGTGCCTTAATTTGGTTTTCAGGTACATTTGTGAGACGTGCACTTTGAACTCCATCCAGTGATACTCAGAATATCATGAATGTTCTATGACTTAGCAAGGCTTACTTTTAAGTAACTTATCTCCCATAACATTGAAATTAAAGGAATTTTTGTCAAAGTCTTTCTAGTGTAGTAAATCAGGACAACACTCCACACTACATTTAATAATTTCAAATTGGAAAGCAAAAGTAGGTGGGGAACTTCTGTTATATGACCATACCTGAGATTCCAGAAATCTTCCCATGTGAAACTGAGATAGAAATTTGAGTTATTATATGCAGATTTTAAGTAATTTTGATAGAACCATTAGCTGTGAGAAAAATTTCAAACTGAACAGAATGCTACTGGGTTTAGGAAATATCAAAATAGGCCTTTGCAAGGTTTTTTATTGAAAAGCAAATTTACAATTTCTTATTTCAGGTGTGTGTGTGTAGGCAGACGTGGTTGTTAGTGTGTTAGTTTCGGTCTGAACATGGAAATTCACCCAGATTTCAAATGCATGAGCCTCTCTATGAACTAAAATCAGTATGAACTGTTATTTTCTGGATACACAGTGTTCATTATCAGAGCCTGGGAAGGTACATGGTCTGTAATGAAGATTATAAAACCTCTCATATAAGATAACTTCTGCTGAGAGTGAAACTCCCCTGGCTTTGCTTTTTGCTAAAATGCCTCTCATAAACTTTGGACTTAAAATCCAAAGTCAGATCTCTGAGGTCACAGAAACTAAGAGTGGTCAAAGAATCAGTCTCAAAGAACTTTAGCATTAATGTTAAAGTGATGTATTTATGTCTCTAACCTTTTATGCTTGTTTACAAATGACTCATTATGATTGGAGCTAACAAAAATTTCATTTTGCATTCTCTAGATGCCTTGTGTTAGCAAATTAAGTAGAAGCAAAGCCCAAGGAAATTACACATTTGAATAACATTAAAATGCAGCAAACTTAATTTTCTGATATCTGTAAAACGTTTTATTACTCCTATGTTATAAGTCCACAGCCATGGAATCAGCCATCACACATTCATTTGATTGACAGTATTATCACTCTGATGCTTTTCTGTGCTACACATCTGTAATTTTCCCTTTTTTCCAGCAAGTTTTTCTATTTTGGCATTTATATTAGGAACCAGATTTGTCTTCCAAGCCATGCTACTTTCTCCTCTCTATTAACAACACATTCTCTGGAAAATTCCCATTTTCTTACACCCTGCCAATCTGACCACTAATGTGCTTAAACTTCTACCCTGGTCTTCAAGTAACAATTTTTTGTGCATGTCAAATTTACTTCTCAGTGGGACCAGACGTGATTCTTCAGTCAACTACTCCTGAAACACAGAATACCACCTCTTGAGTGTTCCTTCCCATTTTACACTCTGCTTAGTCCCTGTGAATCTTGGATTATTCTCCTGCACCCTTCACAGTGCCCACCACCTTAGCAGATCAGGCTATTAACCAAATATCCACATATTTATGTACACATAAACTAGTGTAGCTCTGTGGAAGTCACTGAACAGGAGTGGTTTTACCCATGTCCCCAAATTTACAGTTCACTGTACAAGGCACTTCATCCCAGAAAAACTGGAGTGAAAAGAGAGAGAGAGGTGAAGCAGAACCTTATAGCATTGATTACTGTGACACAGCCTCAACAATCAATGATCTGCCACAGCTTGTGAAGTAGTTTCACAAACTTCCAAAAATGTCAGCAGGTTCAGTGGAGGGTTTAAAAGACAGTACCAAGGCCCAGTATTGAGGGAGCTGTTTTTTTTCCTTTTGAACTCCCTGCTTATTTCCAAAAGAAGTAAACACTAACTCAACCAGCTCATCCTTCATATTCTGCCACAGCATCTGCACCACAATTCTCAAGTCTGTTTTGTTCTCCCTTGCTTCCAGTAAATAGAAAGGGAAAAAAGATAACAAAGCAGTCCAGCTTTCTGGAAGAGACAAGGAGACAAGTCCATGCCACATCAGTGGGATCAGAATTCCAAAGAGGAAAGTTGTGTCCCTTTTCCCTGCATTATCAGTTGCTAACTCATCCTTTTTAGATTCACACAGGACTTTGGTCCAGGTTTTAAGCTGTGAATCTGACCTGCCCCAACTCCCCAACTGCAATTTAGTTATCTCTATTCAGTTTTTTCTTTTTTTTTTCCCAATACAGTCTAATCTTCACTGTTTGCATTTTGATTGCCTGGCAGTGCCAAGTTGTTTTGGTTCAGTGGAACCGTGGAGGCGACGTTTATCACAGGCGTTACTCTGGAACCAAGTTTAGTTCTCACCAAAAAGAACTGTTACTCCCATCAGTGACTTTTTGTTCTGAAAACAAGTCTACTGATTTGGCCGAGGAAACAAAACAGCCTTTCCCACCCTGAGATAGCTGCAAGACTCTCATCTCAGCAGTGAAACAGAGGGGAGGTGCCACAGAACCAAGGATATGTTTCTGGAGGACTAGGCACTGATAGAGAGGCTAAATCACAGAGAAAGAAAGATGCTTCCTTTCTCAAGCACTCCTTGTGGATAAAAAATTCAAAGTAATTTTCATTCATGTGTTGGCCAGACTAAGCAAGTGTGAGAGAGATACTGGTATTGTTGAAAAGGCAAAATCAATCAGTTCTCTGGTCACCCTGCATGACCTGTCCTGGTCAGTGACACTGGGAGCCATCAGCAGTTTGTCCTATCCTTAGACAGCACAGTCTCAAAGCAGCCTCAAAGTCACCACAGCTAATTAATCAAATATCTGGATTACTTCAATAAATGTTGAAGAGGTTACTTCAGTTTCCTGTCTCCTTAAAGAAAGGGGAAGTCCAGCAGCCATGTGCCGATCTCAGGGTGCCTTCCAACCTGAGGTGTGCTGGATTCCATCTGGGAAGAGCTGCAGGAGGATTTGCTCGGATCAGCCATGCTCTGCCCAGGGGTATGGGGACCAAAACTGAGCAATTTTGGAATTACAGGACTCCTTGACTAACATGATGATATGCAAAGATGTGTACCCATCTCTGAAGGGAGCAGGGGCTCTGCTGAGGAGCAGTGAACAATGGTTTAAAGCCAGCAGCTAAGGAACATCAGAGGAAACAGTGTTGGAGGGGGATTAAAGGAAGGTAGCATGTAATTATCCCAGTTGGAACCTAGCCTAGAGCTGCATTTCAAACTGCTTTTCCTTTTTCAAGAATAATTACTATGAAATCACTTAGCCAATATTGTCAAAACAGATGTCAATATTCTGTTCAAAATATGTAGGAGATTTTCATTATTAAAAGGGAACAACTGAGAACATCAGAAGTTACAGATTTTACACAGCTCTTGTCTGCCAGTTTGTCAACTGCAAGAAATAAAGGTAGTGCTCAGGTCCAGCTGGTTAGAAAGAAGAGGTTAAAGTCAGCTGTGAGTGCAGCAGAAATTTAAAAAATCTGAATAATGTGTGTTTAGTCCCAAACAGAGCTCTGTGGCACCACTCAAGGCCTGGCTGTGCCCTTTGACACAACTCAGGGAGCAGTGATTGTGTCATAGAGCAAACTGTCAGTGGTGAGCGAGTGGGAGAAATGTCACCTCTGCCACTGACAATATTGTGCGTGCCTGGACCACTGCTGCAGACTGAAATCCCCAATGGTGCTGAAAGCCCAAGAGATGGGAGGTTAAAAGTGAGGTGCTCAGTCTCTTTCAGCCCGGGAGTCGCTGACCATGCATCCCACATTACAGACAGGAGGGTTTTCTGAGAAGCTAGTGTCCTCTAAGAGTTTATAGGAACACTACAAAAGGTTTTTCATGTTCCTTTCAAGTGAGGAGCAGCTCTGATAGCATCTACTCCTATTGAACTTTTTATTCTTTCCAAACTTTCTTTTGTTCTGCAGGGTTGTTTTTTTTTCTTGGCAAACACAGGGAATTTATTTGGGTACAGAAGTACATCTTGACCAAGTATTTTGCAGTTAAAATATTTCTCTCTTTGTTGGATGGAATAAAAAAACACCACTGTGGCATTTTGCTATCCTGAAATTATTTCTACCATCTTGAAAGTTCTTCTATGCCAGGATACTAAATAAAACATAATGGATTTAGGGCATAGAAGGGGAGATTGCTTTTTCAAAAAGAAAAAAAAACAAAAAACAACGAGGTAAACATTAGTCACAGCAAGTAGGAAGCAAAATCTATCATAAACATCACCAGTGTCTGTGTGTCTAAAATCATTGGTGCATTTATACTTGCAAGTAACCACATGAACCATTTCTGACCCACCTACTGGTGGGCTGGCACACGCAAACTTATTTATAAAGGGATAGTTCAAAAGTTAGCTCAAATTTGCACCAGTGGAAATCTTTTGCCATCAGCAGAGCTTGCCCCAGTACAAATTTGGCTTTAGAATGCTGAGTTTTTCCAGAATCAGTTTTCCAAACAGAACTAAATGAAAGAGCTGGATGCGGAGTGAACTCTTGGAAAGCTATCTTGATTATTAAAAGCTGGAACCAGAGAAGCAGCCTTCACAATTAATGTAATACTGATCCAAAGGCAATTAATTTTAACTTTGGATGAATGAGGATGAAATTTGCCAGACTTTAAAAGCTTGCCTATTCCCATCCTGCCTGCTTTCCTCTGTGTAACAGACACCACACAATTTGTCTCACACAAAATCCTGGATGGATATTATGGCACATTAGAGGGGAAGTTTTACAGTTTGCTATCTATGAGAGAAAAAGAGAACAGCTCTTCTTTGGCCTCTTCTGTATGAAATATGGCTGTTTTCAACTGCTGGATTCTGAATCCCGTGACTCAAGAAGTCCCTAGCTCATTTCAGTGCTCAAACTGCTTGCCTGTGATGAATGGATTTTTAACCTCAAGCTTCCTTCCTACCTCATCAGAAAATTCCTTTTAAATTGCCAGGTGAGCCAGGTGTGAGTTCTGCACACAAGAGAAGGAGCTGCCTTGCTAAAAGGAGCTGCAGGGAGCAGCAGGAGCCGCTCCTGTGGGGGGAAATAATGCAGTGCCCAGCCAACCTGGCAGTGCCAGCAGCAGCCTCACAACATCTCCAGAAACCAGCAATCCTAAACTCAATTTCAATGAGCAGGTATATTCCAGTTGCCTAAGAAAAGGCTTCACTTTATACAAAAGAAAGTCATGGTTAAATTGCAGCAATTTCCCTTGCCTCTGCTCCAAAAGCAAGATTAGCTTTACACATCAAGGTACTTTCTTCTGGAATAAATGAAATGTCTCTATTAATCTTACCTTCAACCTGTTCTGGAAAAAGGGAAAAAATATTTTAAAATATTTGGTAAGCAATTTTAGGGAATCACCAAGCAGCAGTACTCGTAGGCATGTCAATGAGTATATTTGTGTTCTTAATTCTTAAATTGCCCCAAGCATACCTGAACACTTCCTAAACTTTTATCTGATGACTGAAAAAAGGAGAATCAATAACCATTTCCTTCTGCTGTCAGATTAAAACATTCAGCAAGCCTTTATTCCTTTTAGTTCAATTCTAAGCCAGTACAATTCAGCTATTCTGGTGAATCTGAATTTGCCAGCTTGTAGCCTTGCAATTTGCAAGATCAGGAACAGCTGGAGGCCAGGCTAGCTCTTGAAACATGGACACAGTTCCTTTTTCTTATCAGTCTGCAAATGCATCATGCAAATGAGATAATGAAAATCAAAATATAGGGTGAGTCAGAGCTAGCATTGGGAAGGTTATTTTAGGTCTTCATTTTACTTAAGGGTGGCAGTTGTAAGAGGTATGCTCAATACCTGTTGATGATCCCTGACTCTTTATGTACTGGCTTTTATAGAAAATTCTTTTTCTTTACACAGAACATAAATAGAAGGGATATTACTGCATTAGCCTCATATGAGATAAACTTTTTATATCTTCATTTGCTTAAATAACAGATCATCATTTTTTTCAATTAACTGCTGCTTTTTTCCACTCAGTGAGAATAGGATTCAACTGACTTTGAAGTGAAAAATTGTATGTGAAAGAGTATTATAGATCAGGTTAGCAACTCTATTCAGTGATCCTATTTTTATATTGTAGTTAATGGCTTCTGAAAAATGACACCTGCTTTCTTCTTCTTACTCATGTGACTGTCAATATTAGCAGTTACAGAAGTTTCAGAATTTTACCTGTTGTATCTGAACACCAGAAAGATATAAACCTGAAAAGTTTTGACTCTAGTATTGTTTGATATGCTGACATTGAGTTTACATGACCTGGCACCAAACTTGCTCTCACTGAAATCTGGAGCAGACAATGTTTAAAAGTCCACCAGGGACACATGATGCTCATATTGCACCAAGACTGAAAATGTGGGAGTCAGTTATTTTACTCAATCACAGTATAAGGTCTTCGTTGTTTAATCCCCCTTACCAACTGCCAAACTAAGTAAAATTAAAAACAATGAAAATAGAAATCTTGACTGAGTAGTACCAACAAATCCAGTTACTAAATACTTAAGTACTTACGGGAATGTTACAGGGAGTAAATATTAGGCAGGATTTCACTCTTCTCAGTTATCTGCTGAGGACTGTTCTCAGTACATTTGGGTCTGAAGTTGGCTCCCCTGCAGTCACAGAGATAGCAGTTAATTGCTTCCCTTGATTAGAATTCACAGCTGCATCTGCAGCAAGAGAGCTCCTGAAATTAACGGAGCTATCAATCAACAGAATAATTTGCTAGAGTGAAAAGCAACTGGTGAGCTGTGCACTTATCAACAAAAGCAGCAAAGTTTCTCTGGGAAAACTCTAATGTTTGATAAAACAATCATATGCTTCTCTCCAGCCTTAAACATCGATATAAATCACTGCCTTCTGCACTTAAACTGTTCTCAACACTTTTGCCAGCTTTCTTTTCTGTGTGCTACTGTGTTTACAGAAGAAATCCTTACAGGTTTCTCTAATGGATTTTAACATGCAGCACCAAACAAATGCAAGGCACCCAGGGGCTGATAAAAACTTTCTGATTCCATTTCTGAAAGACTTCCTCAATAGAACTTTACCCATGCTGATGCTCTCTTTGGAAATTAGGCAAACCTGAAGTTAACAAGGACCTTGCTACGTCTTACACTAACTACTAACAAAGTTCAGGTTCCAAAGAATGCAAACATAAAAAATTACCTGCTCTGAATATTTTGGAAGAAAAGGTTACATAAAATAACTTACTACACTAATTGTTTCAGCCATTGCAGCCCATGGTGTACTTCGAGATTTTGCATCACCTGCCAGCAAGCACACCTAGTCATTGAGGCTAAAGTTATTTTTTAAGAGGAAACTCAAGATTTTTTTGCTGCTATAGGAAGCCTTGGATCTAACACAGGCTGTGGTAACTCCTTCAGTTCAAATCCCAGCCTTCAAATAGATATTCACCAATTTCACCTCATTTGTATGAACTAATTCTGAACCAAGCTTCTTGATGCTTAATTATGATCACTGACAGACTCTTCTCCCCCCTCAGCTTGTGCACAGAAAAAATGAGTAAAATTCTTCTCTACAGAAAACGAGGTGCTCACTGCCTCTCACGTACTTTTCTGACCTAGGTGCCATAAAAGCAATTGCAGGAACATTTGTCACACTTGTGTTTCTGCTCATTTTCTAAAACCCATGCCTGTAATGGCTGCTACCCTCTGGATTACACCCAGCAGGTAATATTTTATAGGCTCTATTTCTGAAGTACTTGCACGTGGAGGATCAGCTGACCTGTGCACCAAGATCTTTGCAAAGTGATGTCTGAAGCTAGGTTATTGAAACTGTTCATTAAGCTCAAAAATCACACCAAAAGCTCTTCCCTCACATCCCATGGTCTCACATTTACAGCTTTACTATAAATTTAAACCTTAAACTGGTATTATTCAAATACCTGTAAGTATTAAACTGCTAGATTTATTAGTAAGAGAGAAAATACATGTTTGCAAATGTTTTTGTCTAGTTTTATTTGATGACTCGGTGGCATCACTAATGTTTTCTATTTATGTACTTTGAAGATATCCAGGACTTCACACAAGAAAAAGCACTGATATTCAAGCATCTTAAAAGGACTGAATTGTGCCATCCAATAATATGCCAATATTATTATTGATAATAATGTCATACTGCATCCATATTAGGCATGAGTTCAAGCTTCCACAGCAGAGCAGGAGTTTGTCCAACATGATTTTCTGTGTCCTGTATGTGGTTGGCAAGCGGGCAGATGAAATTCCTGCAACAGAGACAGAATCTTCCCTGTGTATCCCCCAAGTGCCAAGAGCTCCAGGCTCAGCCACAACTTCCTCAGCAGGAACATCACTGCCCTTCAAACTTTGGGAAGGGGAGGCATTTTATTAACTGCAATTAGAATAGAGTTAAGCCAGAGATGAGCACATTATAAACCTCCTACATGTCCTTCTGTAAATAACTTAGACATTTTTATGCCCCAGTCATATTTTATACATTATTTCTTGAGGTTACAAAGCACTTCCTGCCACACAATGAATGCATACAATGCCATAGTGAGTATGCTTGTTATAAGCCATGACTGTCAATTAAGAACAAAAATCAGTCATCAGATGAATCTGTTTTAGCAATTACAACTTTTGGTGTGTTAGAAGTTGTCTACAGCAGTGACCTCTTTCAGGGCCTTCATGATGGGATTTAGAGTTCGCAGAATAGACACTGTGCTAGAACACTGAAATGCTGAAGTGCTGGTGCTTCGAGGAAATAGGAAAATAGGAGTGTAATTTCCTTTTTTTACTGAAAGATTGACACCATATTTCCAGCAGATGAGAAGTCAGGCATCCCATAGGCAAATTTCAGCATTAGCTCATTCTAAGACACAGCAATAAACTGGAGTACATCATATGGGTTTAAGGTGGAGAGCAAGGTCAGCCTCATAATTACAATCATCCAGAAGCGGAACCAATCACAGAGAAAATGTCAGCCCACTCTACTTTGTACTAATATTTTCATGTTTCAAAGAAATCCATTAATGCTTTTTAACAAAGTAATTGGGTGATGTTATGAAATACAAAGGTATTTTAAATTTTAGTTTTCTAAATTGCTTTCTGATCTGTCTTTCCTGCCTCAGGGCAAAAGGTTCTAGTGCTACTATTCTCAGAAATATTTCTGTATTCCAGTTAAAGAAGACTTGGAATAACTGGATTCAAGGCAGATATCATAATTAGAAAGCTGCATGTATATAGGCCTACATATTTCAGGACTGAAAATATACATCCCAATCTGCTCAAAATCTATTTGCAGAGGTAAGAAAACCAAAAGAAATAAATGTGCTCTTTATAGGGCAACTGTAGCACCAGTAAACTGATTTTAATGTCACTGCAAGCTGTGTGTGCTGTACGTTTCAACATTCCCCCCAGGCTGGAAGAATTTCCAAGAAGCTGCCTGACAGAGGGAAACACTGCAACAGCTCTGGGCTGGCAGGACAGGAATGACTGCAGAAAACATGCTGTGCTATGAATCCATTGTGATCAGACAGCCCACCAGGCTCTTTATGAGCTTTGCAGCACTACCAATATAAATTTTATTCCTTGACCTTTTTTAGAATCAGGAATTTTAACTAAAATCAATTAAAAAATACAGTATTGAATAAAACATGATGATTGCTGCCTATAGCTCTGTCAAGATGTTCATCAGGTTAAAAGCAGTTGTTTGGAATTTAAACTCTCATGGCTTTGATTTGCATTCATTTTATCCTGTGTTCCTTCACTAACTAAAGTTTTAGGAACGCTTTTTGGGAGCTCTAACCCAGCATCTCTGAGCACAGTACGAGTGAGCTTCCTGTAGGGTACTGACCCATAACTGTGAACAGATGTGCTGCTTTGAGGCAGGCAGAGGTTACAGATGTTCTGCTGCCAGAAAAGCAACGCTGTTATTTCAGCAGAGCAAGAGCAGCTCGGAGCACCTTGACCCATCCAAGGAACACCTTACCCTTTGCTTTACTGTGCTGCCAGGTTTTGCTTCTTCTCATACAACATCGTGACGAGGCTTTAATGTGTGGGAGACAAGGCTCTTGCTGTTTATCAGGCCCTTTGAAATGTCCAGATGCATTGCCAGGACTGGGAAGCACAAGCTTTATTGAACTGACTCTGCAGTGAACTCTCTACACCAGGGTATTTTTACTTCCCCCTCTCCAGCCCCCCCAGTTGGTTTTCTAATAAAGCAGCAGCTGACTCAGCAGGTATGCCCTGCTCTTTTCATTATCATTTTAGGAAGCTTAGAGGACAGGGATGCTGTAGAAAGCAGCTTTTTCAGCAGTAAAGAGGAGTGATGGTTTCAGGGGGAAGAACGTCTTTAAAAATTACATTTTAGTAGCTTTGTCTTGCACTGCTCCTCATCTAGCTCCTCCTGCACACTGAGGAGGCAGCGATGACAGCACCGAGGGGCAGAAGGAGGATTAAGGGGTGACCCTCTCTGTTACTCAAAGCTGCCATTCCCATGGATATTCCCTGAGAATACTGATTTTTAAGCCTCCACAAATTCTGAACTCAGTTCTAGACTGAGAAGGTTTTGGGAAGATTTTTAAGATGGGGTCAGTCTGCTAGAAATAACAAACATTGCCAAGAGAAAATATCCACTGGAATGAAACTAAAAATGCTTTTTGTGATTCCGAGGCCTCAAGGCAAGCACCCCAGCATTTCTTTTAAAGCTGCAAATTAGAAATAATTTTTTTAAAAAGCCACAAAATTTATTCTTACCTATTGGAAATATGTGTAAGGGCTGCTGCTTCTATGTGTGTGAAGATTAGAAAGAGCTTAAGCTAAAAAGTTCTGCAAGAAAATTAATCTTCCGTTGTCTGTCTAAAGCATTTTGGGGTACACCTGGTAATCTAAGCAGTTCTACTCTATTTTTTACTGTCAAGTTCTACATTTACCTTTGCTCACTTTCAGAGAAAATACTTAAACTATGTTTTCAAAGTGGCAGAATAACAGATTATTCTAGAAAGAGAGTGATTTCCTTTCCAGAGAATACTGCACAATTGATTATCAGCCTGCATTAAAACACTGGATACAGGTGGTTTGATAATAAATCCTTATAAGATTCAACTTTAAAAATAATTATTACACAAAATAAATAAAAATTATCAGCAACTAAGGGATGTTAGTACATATTAGCTTTTAACTGAGTGAAACCCACTCGTCTGAGGAAAAGCAATCCTGCCCACCAGCTTTGGATGATTGCTTTGCAGAGGTGCAGAACGGCCTGGATTATTTGGGGGGAAAATGTCACTGCAAGTCTACCCTGTCAATGCCATCAAGAACACGAGGAATCTTAAACTGCAAGTGCTGACATATGAGCAACTTCACAAACAAGTGAGCTCAACAAGAGGTGGAATATCAAGCTTTCTGACAAAGCCCTGCAGCTGCAGTGCCCCAGCTCCTGCCCCCAGCACACCTTCTCACCCAGAGCTGCTGCTCCTCCCCAAGAGCTCTGCACTCAGGGAAAGCTGCTCTGGCAAAGGGGGCTGCACTTCTGGGGTGGCTCTGCAGCCCCTGCTCGGTGTGTAAAGCTGGTGCAGGTTTGGGTACACAGCTCCAGGGGTGAGCACTTCATTCTGCTCAGGAATTCTGCTCAGTTTGTGTTTACTGTGGAAACCTGTTAGACATCAGCTCCTTCTTGCCTGGCAGAATTGGATTTGTACATCAGGAAGGCATTAAAATATGTCTGTTTTTACCCCTGAAATAGGCACTGATGCACACAAAGGACAAACAGGAATTAGGAGGAAGAAAAGAGCCATTTTAGGCAGTTAATTGAGAGTGGCTGTTGTTCATGGTGACCAGGTGCTGTGGTACTTCCACAGACACCTACAGCAAGAATTGAAGGTGGATGTTCTTCACCGCTCACATAAAATTGAAATCCTGTGCCTGTGCTAAACATCACTGATTACATTGTTATTGTTTTAATTGGTATAATTTTATGACAAGCATTATTAATGATTTATGCATAAGCTCCATACAAAGCAGGTAAGATTTGAGTTTTTCTCAAATTTGCAAAGTGCATATAGCTACATGACAGTTATATTTTCATCTTCAATCCTGAAAAGCATCTCACTTTAGTTTCACTTGGGAAAGGTAACTGAATTTTAAAAATTTATTTGCATCTCAGATCAACGTAGAAAGAAACAATGGAAGCCAATGACTGTAAAGAGATGAAGAAAGAAACTATGGCTGCAGGACTCTCCAGATGCAGCCAGCTGTTATTAGGGATATTCTAATCCTGCAATCAATCCTTAGTCTCAGAGAACTAAATAGCTTTCTGACTGCAGAACTATGAGGTTTGTTGATTGTGTCTTTGAACTCAGATAGTCCAAGTACAAAACAGCTGTTTTTCACAAAAAAATCAGACTTTCTGAAAACAGCAGCATGAAGAGACGTGATGGTTTCTGCTAACACCACTACTGCATGTAGACTCATTAACCAGGCAGAACCATTGTAAGCAACTAGATTAAATAAAGGGTACATCATGGGAAAGACAGACTATTCTAATGGAAGCTGGTTCATATTCTCTTTGACTTGTCTTAATTGCAGTTAAAATAATGGCATAAATTGCTAATCACATCACTTTGGATTTATAAAGCATTACAGAAGTAAGAACAACTCTGCAGCTACAGTGACATGTAAGTATTTCCAAACTACAAAGACAAAAAGGAGGCTAGAGACAACTATCAAATCAACGTGGAGCAGTTCAGCTCTGTGCTGGCAATGAAAGTCCTCTGTGTCTCTGAAACTTATTTATTCCTTTAGAGTGACCTGTGACCAATATGTCACCCCCTGTTACTTCTGAGTACATCACAGGGTCTAAGCAGAAGTTTGTACTAATATATGAAGCAATGCAGTGCAGTGTGAAGAAGAGTAGTGCTGTGCTGATCATGAGCAAGAAGTGAATCCACGGGTCCCAGAATTGACTATTATGGGTGAGAAAAATTTGCTGGTGTCATCTAACTCTGCAACCTTGACAAAGCCATGTCCTCAGTCATATATAGAGAAAGCTTGTAAACACATTTCCACATTCAAAGTTTAGGCTGTACAGGAGACCAAAAGTGTTTCCCATACATGTATAATTACATGTATAATATTATGCTCCTGTTAAGCTTGTTTGTTAATTCATGGTGACATCCTGTGAATTCAGTAATCTAGCAACTGTCCCATTCCTTGAATATAATTACTTGATTTAGAAAAGTGAATGAAAATTTGGGTGTAGGCAAAGCTCAGGAGCTCAGTGCAAGCCCAGAGCTCTGGTGGCTGGGCTGCCCAGGCTCTCTGGGGCTCTGGGCATCAGCAGCTGGGGAACAAACATCTGCTGTCATTCCAAGAGCTGCTCCTGGCAAGACTGGCCTTGCAGTCCAAGGACTGATTTGTGCCGTGTACAGAGGGCATCCTTCAGTGTCTGAACCACATCAACCCTCTCGTGTGCACAGAGCTTGTTTTGGGCACTATTCTATACTTTCCTATTTTATACATAGTATGGTAAAAATGGTTATACATCAAGGGTGAGAGATGAAGGAAAGTAATCAGAAGTGGCAAGGGAAGCATCTTTGCCTCTCAGTACACAGTTTCCTAGTCAGTTAGCAGATATCATATTATCATATCCCTCACCCAACTACAGCCAGGACTGAGGCTGGAAGCTCCTCAGCAGAAGCACACATACAGAGTTGTAAACTCTGCCTCCTTTCAGGCCTGACTTCCTAGATCCCCTGGTAAGGGGAACTGAAAGGCTAAGGTGGTTATTTCCACGCCCATTAGGATTTAGATTGGTAGTTCATGCACACTGGCACCCCCAGCTCAGAAAATGTGGAAAAATGTTTCAGAGACTGGGTGCCAGTTCACACTAACATTATTTTAAGTCCACTGTGAGCTACCAGCCTCCTTTATACAACATGAATATCAAATACTGATATCAGTCTAAAGCTCTGTTTAGGTGATGACAAGTAGATATCTACAGATTTCTCTTTATTTAAATGAAAAATTAATTAAGAACCACTCTTTCTCAAAAGCATATTCAGACTGAAGTTTTACCTTTTGAATGATAACTCTCTTATTGCTGTGTTACAGTCTAAGAATTTGATAACCACATGGGTTAAGACCCTTCCCTTTTACACTGACCTGAGCTGGAGTTCAGTATCTGGATCTGTGCCAGGTTGCTCTCATGTTAATTAAAGCTCTGTGAGGGAGCCCCCATCCCACTCACCATCATCCTCCAAAATTTCATCTTCATTATCCTTCTGCCTTGTAACGGGCTCAAGCAAGCAGTGCCATTCCTTAATTTGATGTTTTCTGTTTTATTTTGCAGGGCAGTGTGTTCAGAATCAGTACAGATGTTACAGTGGTAGCACCCACCTCAAAGAATAACTCTTCCCCCAACAAAAAGTAACCAATCTTACATGAAGTCAATTGTAATCGAGCTAGCTGTCCATTATCCACTGAAATGGGAGCCAGGACAGCAAAGGGAACACCATGGCTGAAATGGGAACAAGGACAGTAAAGGGAGCACCATGGCTGAAATGGGAATGAGGACAGCAAAGGGAACACCATGGCTGAAATGGGAATGAGGACAGCAAAGGGAACACCATGGCTGAAATGGAAACGAGGAACACCATGGTTTACCAGCCATGCATGGTGCACAGAGAGCTGTATGGGGCCAGGCAAGGCCCACCAGGATAATGGATAGTGGGAGGGAACGCATCCCTGCAGAGGAAAGGATTTCTGCACATTGGTGCTCTCTGCTCTTGGCTGTAGAAGGAACCAGGGGCTCTGGCAAAGCACCAGCCCTCTTGTGGGCCCATATCTGCCCCATGGAAAAAGCTTCTTGGGCCCCAGAGTGCTGGGGAGAGTGCACCAGGCAGCTCTCCTTGGGCGTCCCTCAGGTCAGCACTGGTTGGGTTCCACTCAGAGCAGCTCCCTGCACACTCATGCATCAGTTTCTGTGCTGAGCTGGAAGTTAGACTTTGTTTTTAAACCTCTGTAGAGCACAAACCTTCAGCATCCTGCTATGAACTTGCCCACTGAAGTCTACAAATATTTTGCATTCAAATATTTTGCATTCAAATATTTTGCATTACACCTTTAATAAGTCATCTAAATGTCATCCTATAAATTAAGAAGAGGGTGTTCAGAAAAGCGAATTTGTTCCCATGTTTCTGTTCAGTCATATAGCAACAAGAAGATAGAATGAAATTCCATAGCTGCACTGCATTAGAAATGCTGTCAAGACTGGCTGAAGATTACTGATTCTGCTTCGGCTGGAATTTGTACAAGTAATGTTATCTAAAGAAGAACCATATGACGGCAAATTGAGAAGCACAGAATGAAAACTATTAAAGTTTAACCTAGCGGCAAAGTATTAAAAAAAAAAATAAAAGTGAGACATTCAGCAATCCATGTGAACATCTAAGATACCCAAAAAGCAAACCAAATTCTTCTCACTTCTCTTTATCCAGCCCTAGTAAAAGTCAGTATCTTCAGAGCCTCTCATTCAATTATAGATCCACAATGAGTTACTTTCCCTTGATAATGCTGCATCTGTTAATTTATAATTCATTAAAGAGGACTGATGCCTGAGAACAACAGAATGTGCCAATTTTCCAAAGCACAAAGTGGCGTATACACAGAGGAAAATTACTTATTCAAATAATTGAACTCTATCAGTATGTATTATCTTACCACAGGCAGTTATTATTTGATATATACCAAACCTGCTTCTATGAATGCTATTTAGATTAGAAGTATGAGCAGTTTAGTTTGAAGAGGGTCTCAGACAATAAATTACCTTCACCTGCAAATACTCACTTTTAATGACTTTTGCTTGTTTAAATGCTGGAGTGGTGGTACTCAGCATTACCACTGCTCACTGTACAACACTCATGCATGTTCCACAAAAAAAGTGATGGGGGGAACAGTCACCTAACATATGGCAGCAACTTGTGCAGTGAACTGGAGCAACAGTAAACCAGAAAAAAAAAAAAAATATTGGACAGCACTTTCCTCAGCTAAGAAATTCTGGGCCTTGTAGTTACAGCACAAGTGGAGGAGACAGGAAATCTGGGACTTATTCTGGGATCTGTCACAGATTTCCTGCATGGCTTTAAGAAAGTCCTGTGGGGTTAACTTCAGCCATGGGGGCTTGTTCCTTTGAGAGCAGCTCGTACACATATCTCAACCCTTCTTTACAGTGTGAGCTAATTAACACTAAGGGAGGTGTTACTGGTGCAACTTTTGTACAGAAGAAACAGCAGAGTCAGGTCTAATGCAGGTGAGGCTGTATGATCACAAGCAGCCTGGGCAATAATAGTCCAAACACCAAGGCAGGCAACACCCCCCTCCCCAGGAGCTGGCAGGGAGGGAGTAAAAAGGACATGCACTCCAGACAGTGAGAACACAGTTGTGACAATGCTGGAATCAGGAAACAGAAATTTATCTCCACTGAAAGCCTTAATTTCCCTACTTTCTTCCAAGCCTAAAAATTAAAGGGGGACATACAGGGCTTGTAATTTCTTGAATGATACCTCCTTTTCAGTTTTCACATAGAGTATATTCTCCTCATGCAATCCAGCTGTAGGAAACCAAGACACTCATTCCTCTAAAGACACTTTCACATACTCAGCTAAGTTAGCCCAGAGTTTTCAGTTACAGAAAGCAGTATGATAACTTCAACGGGTCAGTTTTATTTCTCAGGCCCGCATGGCTTCATGTCTCAGATTTGAGCAAAACAGAATAAATCCCACATGTTCCTGTTGGGAGCTCATACTCTTTTGGGTTCTTCTGGCTGGAGAGATGGTTCCCCTCATTCTCTGAGGACCACCCCAGAATTAAGATAACTAATCCACAATAAACCACTTTATGTTTTAGGTCACTTGCCTGGTGCTCCCAGATGATCCATTCTTATCTCCTGTGTTCTGAGCTATTTTGTTTCTACTCAGTGTTGCTACCTGCAAGGGAAATAAAACCTCTAGAAGACAGCTCAATGGTGCTCTTGAGTTCAGTTAACAAGGATCTGGAACCAGGTATCACCCAATTGAATTTCCTACCCTCTAGCCCATAGGTTATTAAATTACAGCAGGTGTTTCTTCTTGTTTCATGACATTAATAGACAACTGGATGCTAACCGAGCTTGTAATGTGTTTGCAACTTTTGGCTATTCATGGAAAATGCAGTCTAGGAAAGCCTTATTTTGAATTTGATCTCTGAGAAGAATTTATCAAACTTCTGTAGTGATTTATTTTAGTATGTGCATCAAATATTCAACTGAAGAATTACTTGTTGGAGCTTTCATTTTCAGAGAAAGGTAGGACTGGAATTGGGACTTGGGTCATAAAATAATATTGCATCCCAATATCTTAAATCATCCTCAAGAAAAAAATGTGGCAAACATAGAGCTGCATCCACTATAATCACAACTTTTGGTACGAATTGTCTTTATAGATGGTTGTGGGATTAAATTTCTAGGAGACCTGAAACCACATTCAACCACTGGAAACGAGGCACCTGGTTTCTCAAAGACGTTCCAGCTCAGCTGGATCTGCTGGGCAATTGTGAGAAACCAATCACTGAGATCCTAACTGGAAACAAGTGACTAGTGATCCTATTCAGTCCCACAAGCAGCACAACTCTAGAAATAAAACAGGAAGCAGCTTGTGTCCTGAGCTTCAGGCTCAGCTTTGAATTCAGATTTCACTAGAGATGGAAATGCAAACCTTGAAATGAAACCTTTATAACAGAACAAAAAGTTCAGGATACAGGACCACAGGTTGCTTTTGTCCACTGTAAGTGTGGAGGCAAATCCCATCCCTACAAACTCTTGCCCTGCATTGAAATGGTTGTGTCTATCTGCTCACACTCTCCTCTTCCTCCTCAGCCCCATGTGCAGCTTCACCTTCCAAGCAGCGTGCAGCAAGCAGAATCACTGAGCAGACTCCAACCTCATGCCAAACAAATGAACCTTCTCCTGATTTAGGGTCACTTACCAGCCCTCTTCCTCTTCACCAGCTCCTACAGAGACCTACAGGAATATTCCCAGTAGCAGGTCTAATTATCCATCACAAGACATTAAGCATTCCACAGATCCTAACAAGGTACTACACCAAAACAACTGACAATGGGCTTTCCCCTCCCTAAGGGCTCAAAGGACACTGGAACAAAAATATTCTGCACATAATTTTTCTGTTTAAATCCACAGTGACCCTAAAAAGGTTGACAGCGAAAAGATTTCTGACCCAAGGTATAAAACCAACATTTTCCTAAAGTCTACAGGTTCCAGTTCTATGACTCTTGGGCGTAGCACAGGCCATGCAAGTATCTGTCCCAGTAAAATGCATCTGATTGCCACCTATTTTTCCAATTATATTTTCCTCTGATGCTGTATCAGAATCTTTAAGAATCTTCTCAGAAAGTTGAAAATTTAAGTTTATGGTAAAAATATCTTCTCTGGTGGAGTTTAAGATGCAAAATAGTCAAATCTGTAGAAAAATTAAAGATTATGAAATATTTCCTCTGTATGAGATGCATTTTGTGTAAGTTTTCATACTCTCTTTTCCAGAATTCATATTCATCTATCTACACAAACCCTTCTCACCTATATGCACATTTTCCAGCATGAGTTTTGCTACTTGTCCCTATTCTTGAGCGTGTGTTAAATGCAGTTATCAATTACCTGGGGCTGCTCTTATTGACCTACAAGTGGAGTTCCCAGTCACACGCCTTCAGGGCTCAGCTATTCCAGCTGATGGGAACACTACATTGCTCCTCCTCCACAGCAAACACTCCCTGCCCACATTCCATTATTTCCCAGGAACACCAAAACCAGGTTCCAGTTTGGAAATACAAAATGAGGGAGACTTTTTACATCTTCATTTGAGATTAGAAAAACAAAGTCTTTACCTAATTGTAGTTCTACGAATGACTCAAACTTTTGAAACAAAACATTGAGTTCTGTTCTTTTATAGCCTTGGTCTGTCTAAAGCATCTTGGAAAGACTTCCCCACACTGTGCTAACAGGAACAACAGAAAAGACTTCCAGTTATGACACTATCAAATTTGGGGCATGTCTTTTTCACTGTGTTTGTGGGCCTCTACTGCTGACACATTTCTGAGAATACAGGACAACAAAAACACGAAAGAGAGGCTGAAGGTGATGCTGCAATTATGGTTGGGTGATTCTAAGCATGGGTATGAGGTTCAGCTCATCCAGAAGGGATTAGCAGACCACATTGTTTACCATATAAGAGAAAATGCGGAGAGTTTTTAATAAATATTTTTTCATGCTGTTACTGCATTTTGACAACAATGTTATTTTGTTAAAATATCATAAGAATAGTTTATTACCTCAGAGCATTCCTTCAAAATCTAAACTGAGTTCCACAGAGCAGTTCCAGATAATTGACATCAGAACAATGCCCATCTGTTGTTCTTCCTAGAAAACTGGTACCTCAGAAATAAACTGAAATTAACAACCACAGGCATTAAAAATGAAAAATCTCCTTCAAAAGAGGAGAATGTGTGAGCTAAAGACAACAGTCAATGGCTGGATAATATGTTACCACAGCCCTGTCTCAATTACAGTATTGTAACTGTTTTGTTCTGTGTTGCATCTCCAGATATTTTTATGTTATAGCAGACGGCACCTTTATAATATTTTTAAATTGTTTTTTTCATTTACTATGTCTTTATTGCCATGAAACAGGTCCTCAGCCAGAGTAGATTCTTGTATACCATAAACTTTAACAGAAGTACTTCATTTTTTGCCAGCATCTTACACTATGCATTTAGGAAATTACTGAAAATCTTACATAGCTCTTCTAGGAAGCAGAGGAAGCATAATTATCTCTTTCTAATTATTGCACTTTGGCTTCCTTGGATTATTTGTTTAGCATTAAGATTTGTTTATGTTCACTGCTACTTTGGTTAAGTTTATTCTTAATTTATTTTAATTTGATGTTCCAAGGATATTTTACTGAATACTCCCTGTAAGACCTTCAACTGTGGCCACCCATATCCTGAAATTTTCTCTCTACCTAATCCTGCCTTATGTCATAACACAGTTAATATATATATATATTTACAAAACAATTTTTTTCCAGCAAAATATCCAGAGTATTTTGTATGTTATTTTAAAAAGCTTATGTAGCATTGCACAGTGTGTGTGTGTATATAAATATGTGCATTTGCTAAACCCCCTAAGAACATGCACAGAGCTATTGTTGAAAATTTTGATTAAAACTGTGTAAAGGAAGTCCATCTGCCACAGCTCAGGATGTCCTGTTTCTTTGAGGGCCTTCAGCAATTGCTTGGCCATTTTCTCACTGAAAACATAAGTAGGAGACTTGAGGGCATTTAATCTGCTATTAAAACAAACTGATTTGGAAGGGGTGTTTTGAAGAGTTTCCCCCCACCAGCTGAGAACCCTGAGGCATGGACACTTCTCCAGACACAGCACACTCAGTTCTGTGTCCTCTGCACTGGTGTCATCAGCGGGAAGGGTGTGAGGAAAATTCCTTCTGTGAGGAGGGGATATAATCTGGTCACTGAGATAACCTCAAAGGACAGCTTTGTTCCCATGCAATATCTGTGCCCTTCTTGTCTTCAGGGCACAGCACAGGAGGGCCCAGCCCAGCTCTGGGGGCTGCTGGCTGTGGGGTGGGCTGCAGTTCCTGCCCTGCCCCAGCCCCTCAGCACAGCTGGCCTCCCTGGCACAGGGAAGGCACAGACACCTTGACTTTTAAAGCACTGGGGACACAACCTGGAGTTAGTATGTGCTCATGGTATGGATCTGCTTGCTTTGAGACTCATTGCTTTGCAAGAGCATGGGGACTGTGGCCAGTTTGGGTTCTGATTTTATTTTGAATCATTGAAAGAAAACCCCAGAAGTTCAAACCTCAGGAAAATTCTTTCATGATTCATTGGGTGTATTTTGTTTTACTTTACCACTCCTCTCCAGAATGTTCAGCTTTAATTTTACAGTTGATCGGTCTGCAGGAAGTCCCAAATCTCATTTCCATTAAACAAGGGCTTTCCTTGTTTGTGTTCCTCATTGAGAAATAAAAGATTGTAGCCACAAGAGGTTTACACTTACACACAGTAGTCATGAGTACCCAAAGCAAAATGTTTTTGGTGGGGACTGGTGTCAGTCCCAACCAAACAAAACCAAATGCCACAGGGATACGCCCTATTACCAGGAAAAGAAGAGGAGGACAGAAAGAGACAATGGGTGGAAAAAAGGGAAGTGCAGGAGGGGTCAAAAATGTCAAAATAAAACACCAGTGGGGAACATGGAGCAGAGAGAACAGCAGCAAAAAAGAGACTGAGGACACAGAAGGGTCATTAATTAAGGCCATAAATATCTTCGTTTTCCCACCCAAGCTTCCTTTCCCAATGGAATGACTGCTGGTGTTTATCACAAGACAGCACTGGATGCTGCACTAGTATGGAGAAGGCAACAGGGATAAACTGGAAATCAAATGTCTGCTCTGGACTCTGCCTCTCCTTTTGGGCATAGAAAGCAGTATTGCCTCTGAGAAAAGAAACAATGAGACAGTGCTCCGTTCATCCTACAATGCAACAGGAATCACAGGCCATGGGTGTCCCTTCAATTCTACCAGAGCACAGCTGAAACAGCCTTTTCACCCTCCTGCCCCAGAGGTAGACACACCTGCAGGCACAAACCCTTCCTGCCGTATGAAGAGCACTCCGGTGGCAGGAGCAATAGAACATTCTGGGGTGCCTTAGGCAGAATGGCCACCCCTAACAGCCTTGGTGGGCCCTCACCATTCCATATTTCCCTCTTGTCTGAAGAGCAAAAATACACTCCATGCAAAATTCCTTGAGAAATGATTTCTGCCTGCCTGTCTGCAAAGCAAGATCATTCAGCCTGACAAACATAGGGCACCAATGTATTTTGGTAAAAGCGACCTGTGCAGGCTGGTCAAGAGGGAGACCTAAAGCAGTGGGACAGAGGTCGGATATGATATGCAAAAGTGGCAACACAGCACAACGGATTCAGCTGTATCCCCAAAACACACAGTCTCTTCTAGAGAGCCTGTGGGGGACCGGGCCTTACAACAATTGTCAGCTGTGTAAGGTCAGTGGCTTTGAAGCCCCTGCTTTCCAAGTCATCCAAAAGCATTGAAACACTGACAGAGTAACAGCTGTGGCACTGCTTGTCTTCAGGATGACTCTGTAGCTCAAAATGGGGCTATAAGGTTGTTATTGCCACCTAACACCTTTTGCTTTTACCTGAGTTTTAAAGTGTCCATTCTCACCATTGCCATGACACCAAGTAAAAGGTTATTTGAGGAGAGAGGGCAGGGCAACATCCCGTCATTTCTCCTTCCTCTTTCACGGTAAGGAACACGCTGATCATGCTAGGAACTGAAAATTCCACCTTCTGATAGATTAATCAATTGGACAGCTTTACAGCAGACCAAAAAAGGGGTAAATGTTGTACTCACCAGTCTAACTCATTAAGAAACGTTCCCTGTGCAGTCATAATGCAGGAAAAAGAAAGTTTGTAAAGCTTTTAGACTGCAAAAACGGAGCATTTACACATTATAATTGTTTTCATAATAAAAAGGCAATATTACAAATATTTTTGAAACATGAGGATTCTCTCACGTGTTGAGACTCTCGCTGCTGCCGTTCCCTGGATGTCACACGGCCACATTGCCATCTAGCGCCCGCGGCCACACCCGCAGCGACAGCGAGAACTTGGGAAGGACATCCCAAATTAGTCACAATAGCAAACTCGGAGCAGTTTGACTTTTCACAAGTGCAGTGCTATATGATAAGACAATCGCATCTAAGAGATGACAAGGAAGATTGTTGTTGTGGTTGTTGGGGCTTTTATTGAGTAGGACTGAGGAAATTATGAGGAGAAAGCAAAAGAATGACTGGCCATAAGTAATGTTGAACTATCATTAGCAGGAAATAGAATCATATTTAGAAAATACGGTAAATTGCACACATTGTATAAGCATTTAGAAGAAGTTTTATTTGGTCTACAATGAAAAAAAGAGAGTGGAAAGGAGCAGGGAAAAGAGTGAACAACTAATTCAAATGATGGTCTGCTTTAGGAACAAATATTCAGTCCTTCAGGCAGAAATGTGCATTAAAATATTGCACAGTTAATTCTGGACCCTGTTACACAAAACCCTTCAAGCAACACCCTGCTAAATTTGTAAGTATCAATCAAAAAGTCTCCTGTCTCCTTACAAAACGAATGGTACTTGGTTGGAAGCAATTCTGCTGCGGTGGAGCACCCAGGAAAAGTGAAATTACCCCAGTGCTGCCAAACTCTCCTGTAAAACACCCTTGGATTGGCTGCATCTCAGTAATACCTTGTAAGGTTTAGGAGATGTCCGTGCTGCCACAGAAACTCAAAAGGGACGGAATCACAGAATCCAGTTTGCTTTTCCAGGCAGCATTTAAGCTCCCTTTCACAGTCAGAGCCTGAATTTCTGTGTCACAAACTACTGTGCTTTCAATCAAAATTCACAAGAAAATTATCGGCTCAGTTTAGTGACTGCTAAGAAGAACAAAATGTTTTTAGGGAAGGCTTGAACAGAGGGAACAGGAAAGTCTTAGATCAGTTTTGGGCAGATATAAAACTGCATCTTGAGGTTGCAATCGCCTGAAAAGATGTGACAATCTGGAGGTTTGCTGCTAACAGAGTGGGAAAATTCTGCTTCCATTTTTCCCTTAGAGGGTCTGGAACTCAGTGGGTCCCTCTGTGACCTGACTCAGCTGAATAACCAAAACTGATTCATTGTTTCCACTTAGGTAATATACTGAAGTTGTTTATGAAAATATTAATGTGTGTATTTGGAGTGGGTATAAGGGGAGGAACAGAGCGTGCCCAGAAATGGATAAATAAAAGGGAAGACCAAGACATTCCCTTTTCCTGTGCAGTTGTAAAAAATTTAAATAAATATAAAAGATCTAACCAGACAAAAACACTTGGACTTCTAGCACTTTTCACTTTTTACTTTAATTTTTAGTGTACTTGCTTGCTGTAGGGTTGTTTCTTATCCCCTTCCCCAACAATGAAAGAATTCCCTGCTCTGTGTGTCCCACACTCATCCCTCTGACAATGGGGACACCCTGCACTGTACACAGGGCAGAGTCAGGCCTATGTTTTATGTTTCTGTCACCAATATTTCCCCTGCCATGCTGGGCTGTCTGCTGGCTTTTTCGGCCTTAAAGCATTTGATAAAACCACTACTAGATCCCTCTAGCTGCCCAGCTACATTATTTGTTAAGATATGAAATATGTGCCTTCACAAAATGCCAGCACTTGTTCTACCCCAGTGTACAATCTCTGCCATCTGTTAGTGCCCATTCCACTTCTGCAGGATGCCATGGGCAGCATGCAGGAGAAAGCCCTATGGAAATGCAGGGTTGTACCCATAAACACTCTCTAAAAACCCACAGAAGCATAAATGCAATTGCTTGCTCAATGCACAGGTTTAAAACAATTTATGAAGAACACACATATATATTTTGCCCCAAATACAGCAGCGATAGCACCAGCTGAATAATTTTTTATCGTGGCTCTTCTGGAAATCATCTGGTGACATCTCATTCTCCAATCAGACAGTTTGTCCAAAAAAGGATGGAAGCCTTCCTATTAGCTCCAGTGAGCAACCTAATAACTGTCAAGAGGTTTACTTGGAAATAAATGGGGAAAATAATCTGGTAACTATTTGACCAAATTAATTATATTTCTGTTCTGGGTTCTTGAATTTTCTTGCTTCCTTTCTACTTTAGCAAATCAGCTAGAACAAACACAACTGGAAAGTGTTCTTGTGAGACTGGCTCTTCGCTATAGAGCTGAATAACCACTTTTTCTTGGACCTAAAGACAACCCTCATATCAAACAGGCAAATAGAGCTGTTTGGTTAGCATATAAAAATGCTTCTGCTTAAAATGAAAATGAAAAAAATGTTGGATTTTTACAAGTCTAACAGGAATGGCTAAGATTTTTACTGACATGAAATTCTTTTAGCTCTGCTTATGTGAGATAAAAATATCTCTTACTTTCTGAGGATTTTCTTTCACTTACTTGAGCTTGAAGAAAAAATAATGTAGATTTATGTGTTGTTTATCCTGGAGAGCCCAGCTGGTTTAGCTTTTCTGTCAGACCCCCAGGATCCCATCTTTAAAATGACTTTTTTAAATGCACAGTGGGTTTGCCTAAGAAAATTTATTTTGTATTACAGTCTGGATCCAAAGGAAGGAATAAGAAAAAAAAAGAGAAGAAAAAAAAACAAACACACAAACACATCTCAAGTGCCACCTTTAAAAGAGAGGGGATTCTGTTTTAAATAGTGTGATATTGGTATTAAATAGTTTAAAAAGTTGGCCTTATCATGCAGGCTATTTATATATATGATAGCAAGCCAAAGGTACACATTACCCTTATCAACAACAAAGTACATTAAAAAGTGCAGACTGTTAAATAGAAAACCACAGGAGCTATTTCCACCAAAAAAAAAAAAAAGTAATTTGGGGAAGACAAAAGAAGAATCAAGGTGACAAAAATCCTAATAAATCCAGATGAATTCAAAGTAATATGGAGACAGGAAGAAGGCTTAGGGGTACTATAAAGAACAAGTAGGATACTTAGAGAAAAATAATTGCATAAAAGGAGACGTGAAATTGTAAAAGAATCCCAGACAGATGAATCTCAAAGGGAAAAAGAACTTGAGAAGGGAATGGCATGCAGATAAGAGTGATTTCTTGGCATAACTAAGCAACAAGATGGTTGGTGTTAAGTAACTGCTCTTTAAACTGAAAAAAAATAAACAAAATTATAGAAATGGAACCAGTTTTGGGGAAAAAATTAATGTATTTAACTGTTGCAAGTCACGAGAAGACAAATATATTCACTTTCTGAGGCAATTGAAAAGTGAAGTGGTTTCCTGTTAATAAAATCAACTCTTAAGAGAACAGGCTGGAAGAAACAAAACTTGGCCATTATTTCTGAGTGGTATTAAAACAGTTTATGACTAGGAGGATGTGCTTCTTTGCCAGGTAAATTCATTGGTAAAATAATTAAATTAAAAACCATAAAAAGAGACAATAGCCCAGATGAAACTTGGATTTAAAAAAAGCAGGAAAACCAGACCTCCAGGCTTCTTTGTGAGGATGACAAACCATGACAAAGTGTAACCAGTAGACACATGGGATTTAGATTTTTATGAAACATTTGACAACAGGCCAGACAATACACACAACACACATCCAGGTTTAATTTGGACAGTTTTGGTTTCAGAAGATTCTCTCAGGGGTCAGGTTTCAGATAACAAATAAAAACAGATAAAAGTACAATTATGAGAACAAAGTATTGACTACTTCTGCTAGCAACAGGAGAGAAGGAAAATATTATAATTAACCTTTGAATTGGAGGGTGCCATCTTCTCCTAATTTTCCTGTGCCCAGAGAACAAAACAAACCAACAAATCTGCCAGGATCATTGCTCTGTCCTTCTCCTGTGGAAACAAAGGGATCAGACACATCCCACCTGCCCACACACAACACTTTGTGCTGCACACCAGATTTAGTTCACAGTGCCCTGGCAAGCACTTGGATATAGAAGGACAGGACTTGAAATAGTGATGGAATGTAGAGGGAGGTTAAAAACTATTAAGAATGGGAAAAACAGCAATTACTGAAACCATACCTTACTTTGAATAACACTGAATATATACTATTATTTATTTATTTGATAACTACTTTTTAAAAGATAAGTATTACAAGAGGAGAAAGGAATAATAAAATTAATTTGAAAAATAGGGACTCCTAATTCAGAGCCCGCTGAAGTTAGGAAAGGACTTTAATGGGCTTTGGCTCAAGCCCCTATAGTGTAGCAAAGAAAACAATATAAACTGAAGCGGGATTTATATCCCTACTATAAATAATATATGCAATCTCAACTACTGGAGACAGTCTTTGTGTGTATCTAATTTATCATTATTAAAGTGAGATTATGGCAGCTTTATGCGAGACAGAGGCAAATGTGGGTCATTAATGAAAACGTTCATTTACATTACCCGCTGCAGCTCCTCAGGCACTTTCCTTGCTCTAAGCCCTCGCTCCTGCCCCGCCGTGGCCCACAGGAACACAGCACACGAGCTCAGGGCAAGCGTGGCTGAAACAAGACTGAAAACTGAAAATAAAGAGCACGGATAATCCTTCCTGCTTTGTCATTTCCCCTTCGAATTGGAAACACAGATGTCAAATAGTCACAGCACAAATAAAACCTCGAAGGGCATTTGGTCTTCAACCTATGCTGACTATGAGCACTTGCTGGAAGTGACAGCACGGAAGGAACAGCTTTGGAAGCTTTTTGCATCATGTTTCCTCAGCCCCTCTCACTGGGGGTGTTTGCAGCAGCAGAAGGCAGCTGGCACACAGGGTGAGAATGCTGCAGCTGAGCTCCAGTACCTGAAGTTCAGTGGGCAACTCTGAAAATAGGCAATCCTATTGAAAATGACAACTCCAACAATTTTAGCAAAAAATACCCACTCCCTCAACGTACATGGTGAAACAAAAACAGCCATGTGTAATATCTCATTCCTTTAAAAACTAATTTGATGGTATAATGAGGTTTGTGTCATCTCTCTTATGTCAGCACTCTACACCTTCTATGGAAAAAATTATTTATCTTCAGACTAATCCATGCAGGTTTAGCAAAAAGAGCTTCCAACCTGGTCCATTGTGTCCTTCAGAAAAATGTTCCACAGGATTGCCAGATTTTTTCTTGTCAGGAACAAGAGAACCAACCATTAATTTTAAAAAGATCATATCATCAACTGTGAACACATGCACAGCCTTACTGGGTTCACTCTGTGTTCTTCACATAACAATTGCATGCACAGTTACCAAACCTGACATTTTGTATTTTTCTCTGTATTTTTTCCAAGAAAGAATTCTTCCTTCCAAACAACTCTCACTACTAATTTGACATATTTATGGGTCAGGAAGATCTCAGTAAACTACCGCCCCTTATTTTATCAATTACACAGGCAAAGCAACAACATGAGCTCCTAAGCTTCTTGTTTGTCTCCTCTTTCCCTGAGATGTCAACCAACTGGTGCCCTCTCAGCAGCCATCTGATCCTTTTGCTCTCCTGAAACTGCCAATGGAAAGGAAATGAATGCCAACTGTGCATGTGATTTTGTATTGACACTTTCCCAACAGAACCCAGACTTGGGCCACCAATGTGTTTCACTGAGGACATCCACCCATCATCACATGGCTGTAATTTTCCAACAGCAACTGTCCTGGGATGCATTGAAAATAGTAACAAAAGCTCAGAGAGATTCTTTATTTCACCATTGATGTTTACATCACCGATTCTTCAAGCTGGTGTTACATTTTTAACTACATCAATATATAAATATCCTACTTAAAATATATAAATATCCTTACTTCAGTACAAATTTAAACCACAATAAAATACAATCAACTTACCCATTATAAATTATCCTACTTTATAAATTATGTTAACCTGCTATACTTCCATCTACAGTATAGTTAGTTAATATTTCCTTTCATCCCACCAGCCAAAAAGGTTAATCCTCACAGCAGCTGTTACTACTCCAGTACAGACTGAATGTGAATTTAACCTCTCCTGGATATTGCCCAATAAATTCAGTTGTTTTTCTAAGCACTTCTGTGAATTAAAATGGACGTTGGCTCGCCATCCAAACTCATGAACAGGTCTGAAGTGGCTTTTAGGCACATTGCCAAATAACTTCCCAATTCCCTTATAGGGTATAGCTCTCACTCCAGAGATCTTCTATGCAAGAATTGAAAAACAACACCTTCTCCATTTCATCAAAATTATTTTTCATTTTCTTAGCATTATTTAAATAAATTCTGCACAAAATTACATTAAAATAATATTAAGGGTTCATTTGCCCTCTGCAGTACCCAATAATTTCAACTTAGTTGTAGCAAGATAAATATGAGAAGAACATATCTTCCTGCAACCTTCCTGACAAGGCCAGGATATTGAACAGCCTGATTATTAAATTCGACCCAGAGCATGTGTTTGGATATAAGGCTGAGAAAAACAGGAATACTCCCTAGTAGAAAAAAAGATCAATTATAAGAAACAAATACATTTTTTAAGCTGATACTTAACTTTATCCTAACTAAAATCAATATACGTTAAAAAGGCTTCATTTTCTCCCAGACTTCAATCATCATTTTCAAAAGTAGTATAACTTAGACTTTGATCTGGCAAAGCAACGAACAACCCTCTAAAGTTTAAAACAATTGGAGATCTACAGAACATAAGCACATGCCTTGTGTCATCCCTCCTGGAGACAAAAATCTTTCCTGTTTCAATGGGAAGGCATGAGCCAGCTTGCACTGATGGGTGGCTTTGAACATTCTGCAACTTGAGGCATTCCGGGCTCTTGGACAGAGACTTGCCTGCTGATAAGAGAATCAGAAAATAATCAAGATTGGAACAGACCTTTAAGATCAAATTCTGCTTCACACCCCCCTAAGCACAGTCTGTGACTCTGAAATTCACAACAGAAGATACGCAGATCAACTAGAATAAATAAACTTCAAGTCATAATAAACTTTCAACCCCCTGAAACAGGCCCAATTATAAGAAGTCAGTACCCCCTCTTCACAGACATTAGAGCTGATATGTCATAATCATTGAGTATAAAGCTAATTTTGGTTTTATGGTTAAGTGCTCTTATATATTTTCCTTCCTTTACAAAAGCATTAAAGCTCCCTGAACATGAGGGCAGAAATTCCTCACCACCCGTGGCAGCGAAGCTGCAGCTGGGCTGATGAGGCCAGTGCCCTGCACAGCACAGGTGCCTCTGGGGACCACGAGTAGCACAGACAGAACCAGGTGGGGTTTAATGTGCAAATTCCCAGCGTGTTCCTCCCTCTGGAGCAGCCTGCCCGGGCACAGGGCTGAGAGCTGCTCCTGGCAGGGGCAGGGCACCCATTGCCACCCGCACCTCTCCAGACTCGGGCAGCAGCAGCCAACAGCACTATAATCCCTCATGGTGGCCTCAATTCCACTGTTTTTCCTACTATGGAGACCCCGCGCTAAGGAAGGGAACCTGAAGCCCTGCTCCGGGCCCAGGGTAGCTGAGGGAGCCGAGCACCCTGTGCTAGGGAAGGGAACACACAGCCCTGCTCGGGGCCCTGGGCGGCTGAGGGAGCTGGGCATCCCACACTCCTGTTGAGGTTGTGCCACAACTGCAGAACGGGCTCCACGCCCTCACCGGGCCCGCAGCAGCGCTTTAATGGCACAAACAAGCTGGGAGCGCTTGGAGCAACGATGTTCTTGCCCTGTCCCTCGCCAAAGTGCCCAGGGACTGCGTGTCTCCCCGACTCCAGAGGAGACTCAGGGGAGACCTCAGCAATCTACAGCTTCCTCATGAGAAGCAGAGGGGCAGGCACTGATCTCTGCTCTCTGCAACCAGTGACAGGACCCGAGGGAACGGCCTGAAGCTGAGTCAGAGGAGGTTTAGGTTGGTGTCACGAAAAGGTTTTTC